>OZ022264.1:70155817-70490817 GCA_963978885.1 Nemotelus pantherinus | reverse complement strand
ATCTCCAACTTGAGCTCGAATTTTTCTAGACACAATCACAAATTTCAGCGAAATCAGTAGTACCTCTAGCCTAGTATCGGCCTGCAAATTGATTACATACCCACAAAAATGCACGAGTTCGATCATATCGCTAACGATGATGAATTCTGACATCTTGATTATCGATCGCCAGCTACGTTCGAAATTCGAGTGGTGGTTGAATAATAACTTCTTTAAGAATCTCTTCTTCACTTTCATTTTTGACTTCTGGGCATATTTAGACGTGATACGGATCGATGAATGTGAAGGGCTTGAGGAAGTGATAGGTACAGACAAATGTCAATCACGATTCGGTTTGATTGGGATTGGATGTCATGAGAAAAATGGTTTTTCGACGATAATGTGTTAGCTTTAATGAGTTCATCAATTTTCGATGGAAATATGAAATGATGAAAATGACAATAATGGAACTTGATTGGTAGAGACTGATAAAAATATTTACTGTGTACATCATATTTTCAATCTTTAGCACTAAAGTTGTTTTTAATGTCTTCGTTCTAGGATACTGTTACTTACATAAGTTATATAAATATATAAAGAGTATTCGACTTGATCAAAAAACACGGTTACAACACGCACTCAGATTTCAACGGCTATAAAACTTAAAAAAAATTATCATCAACAGATCATTAACCTAAGAACTAAGATATAGCAACTTGCACCAAAAGCACCAGAAAAAAAGGTAATCGCTCAAGCAAAAGCCGAGCTAATTTCAAGAGCAAAGAAAAAAATATTTACTTTGGTCAGTACAATCATAACTGAATCATGTTTCCTTTCATGAACGAAAATAATGCAAAATGGAATACCTATTTATGTTTGGAAAATATGGAAAAGTGCAAATTGGATCCGCTGCATAAAATGCCAAAGATCCATTTTACGAATCCGTTTTTGGTCAAGATATAAATTAAATAAAGAATGAATAAAGCCAATAGCTGCAGTGTGAAAGGTTTTGATTTTCATGTTTATTTCACTACTAAGGTTTTCACTAATGTTATTCACTTCTAACGTGCTTTAAATGTGAATCGGATAATGTGTTGGAATTTTTTAACCCCATGTGTGCGCTAGGTGCCTAGAAAGAGAAAATTTGAAATTTTTTATGTAGCGATATTTTTTGACAGAACTATTCAATCATTATGAAACTTTCAGAACATATTGAAACTATTTAGTTGTAAACTTGAGTAGCTTTTAATGAGCATATTGACATTCCTGTAGCTAGGGCAGACGCTGAAAGTGAAAACCTTCAAATCATTGACTCTCCTGATAAAATGTCGATTCTTGAAAAAAAAGCCACTCATATATAAATTCTATGCTTTGTGTACATAGTCAAAGTAAAAAATTTGAAATTTTACAACGGGCACGCCTAGTAACCCTTTCCTAATTTACCTACATTTTTAGCACCAAAAATTTCTGTTCACGGAAACTCACAATCCAATGATCAGAATTAATTTAAATTTACAGAATGTATTGGTCTTAAATAGGACCAAGTCTGATAGAAGTGATTTTGAAATTCAGGTAATTTTGTGCCAGTGGTGCCATTTTGAAAAATCACTAAGAAAAATAATTGCTTTTGGCCCTATAAATTCTGATTCAGTCATTCAATTGTAACGAAATTCTCACAGTAGCTGAAGCTTACTTTAAGCCACGTTTGGCAGAAATTTGGTTGTAAAGTTCGGTTGGAGCTGCCAACTATGGTAATTTTGGTGTCTTAGATTTGAAAAATTCCTGAGGAAATTAAAGCTCTTTGCCCTATAGCTTCTAGTACAGTCATTGAATCATAACGAAGTTCAAATGGTAAATAAAACTTATTGTAGGCAATATTCAGTAGAAATGTAATTTCAAATGGTTGTTTTTGTATTTTTTCGGCATACCTTTAGTAAGCGATTTTATCATTAAATTTTCAAATCATAATGATCTTATAGTGAAAATAAACACCAAATATTAAGATCTAGAAAATTTGAAAACTTTTGCGAATGGTAACCCTTAATTTCTTTGCATCCCTATAACTTCCAATGCAGTCATTGCGTCAATACGAAATTCGCACAGCAGGATGACTTCAACGTAAGGCAGATGCGACAAATTATTTCCTACGGTACTAGCAAAGGGCTGCCAGCACTAGGCCTTTTTGTTATTTTCGTTCCAATAAATACTTGCATGAAGTATTTTCATCGCAAACATTTGCAATGAAAATTAGTAAACAATTTTTTTTTTGAGGGATGATTAAAATTGAAAAATTGTTGTATTTACATTGAAAATTTTATATGACAAAGTGGTTTCGAAAGTATGCACTGATTCTCTTCAGACACCAGCACACAGTGCATACTTGACTGATGTGACCACTTGCAGTTGGAAATCATTAACTTATATTTACGCTTGTTGTGACACAATTTTAACATCTCCGATTTATATCCATCGGTATAATTTACTTGTAAAAGTCATTTAATTATGTTCACAATCAAACGACCTTTACAAGTAAATTTTATCGATGTATATAAGTCGGAGATGTTAAAATTTGTCACAACAAGCGTAAATAGTGAGTCAAGTATGCACTGTGTGCTGGTGTCTGATGAAAATCAGTGCATACTTTCCGCAAAACGATCGAGTTTCTTGTATCAATATTCTCTGCATTGACAAGCTTTAGAGACAATATACGTCGCCTATGCTGATTTATAGACAAGAAGGGAAGCATGATTACAATTAAATGAAGTAAATAATATTTGAATTTTCTAAGATCTGAACATTTTTCGGATGACAACCACAAACACCTTTCTATCGCTGTAAATTTCTATGAAGTTATCGAAATTAAAGTAAGCTTAGATTCTATTATTACTTATGGTGTAATACTTTAAAGTTGGAAAAGTACGTAGTGGTAGAATACGCACTCAAAATCTGTACAAATTCTCAACTGTTCTTCGAACATTCGGATGCGCTAGGGTTTTTTTTTTATTTCAAATTGAATTGAATTGAAAATATTTCTATTTTAAATTTTTGGTATATTCTTAACCTAACTTAAAGTTTAATTAACAAGAAAACTTAAAATCTAGCGGCTATACTATTTTAAACTGCTGGCTCTGACTGGATTTACGTTTTTATATATTTTTTCGGTCTTAAATCTAACCCCTTCTGTTCGTCAGGTGGCCTTTATAATTGAAAGCGCATCCGTGAGCCGCTGCTGCACTGTTTTCTTCTCAGAGCGCACAAATAGCTCATTAGAACCACCAGTACGCCCCATTGACTGAATCAATCCATTCTCATGTCCGTGTGTTTGTCTGTAGAATCGTGTCGTTAGTTCCACAACTCGGTCCCTAAGTGGCTTCAAACCCGACTCCTGATACAGGAGAAGGTTCTTCGGCCACTTCTTAGCTACCGGGTTGTCGAACCTGCCACTGCAAAAGCGGAGGATTCTTCTTTCGAACATCTCCGCTTCGGCCATGACAGTCTTTGAGCAGGTAATCCAGGATGGGGATGCATAAGTCAGAATGGGTTGAATGAGGGTCTGATAGCAAATGGATTTAGCTTTGGTGGTCATGCCCATCTTTTTGGCAAAAAGAGGTCGAATGCGTTGAAATGCAAATTTGGGAGCTTTGATTTTTTGACGCACAGAGGGATTAAACTTTAAAAATTCCTAGAAATCGATTCCGACATACTTTAGAAATGAACTAAGAGTAATATTATATGTTCCGAACGAGACCGCGTGTTTTTGGGTCTTGTTGCGATTAGTCTGAGATCCCCGGTACTTGGAATGATTGCGAAATACGCATAGCTGATTCTTACTGTTTTTTGGTTTGATGCCCCATTCGTCAAAGTAAAGAATTAGTTCTAGGAAGTAATATTCCAGGCTCTTCGCTGCGTTGAGCGGATCTTGGCTCGATGTAAATAGGAGCGTGTCATTGGTGTATTGGAGGGTTTGAACATGGGGTTGGCCCACTGGAATAGGTTAGTCAGCAGTGAATATGGTATAAAAAACTAGTCCAGTGACAGAACCTTGTTGCACTCTTGATGTCACAGGCTCTATGAGAGAACCTGATCCAATAATGCTGACATAGTATTGTCTGTGGGCAAAAAAGCTTTCAGCTAACCTTATTGCCTCTTTTGAAAATTCAAACTTGGTCAACTTAAATAGAAAGCTTTCATGCCAAACGGAACGAAAGCCTTCTCGATACCTAAAGCACACACTACTGTCGGAGTGTTTCTCTCATTCAAGTGAGACACAATTTAATCATGCAAGTACGAGATGGTGTGCTGACTGCCATGCTTACGCCTAATGCCAAACTGGTGTTTGGGGATTACATGTGTGAGCTCACAGTGGTTTTTAATCATTTGCATCCAATTTCTCTCAGAAAGCTTCCCCAAATTAGGTAGCCAGGAAATTGGATGGAAATTGCTGGCCTCTTTAGTTTTGCCCTTCTTATGAATGGGAACAATCTTTGCTACTTTCCTTCCGTGTGTCCGGAAAGTTGCCATTGTTCAGGGCATTGTTGAAAACAATGGAAAGAATTCCGAGCATAGAGCCAATAATGAAATTAGGAATTCCAGCTTGCCCAGAAGACTTCTTACTCTATATACCGCGCAGCAGCTGTGCGAAATATTCACTGTCAACAAAATGCAACTAGTCATCTGCATTTTGCGGGTCATCTGAAGGGTTTACGGATGAAAATATGGCCAATGGCTTATTGTGTGTACTGAAGCTCATTGTGTGTACTTCCTCTTTTACTAGTTGGCTGTTAGGAGCAGAACAGTCAGGTGGAACGGCATTCAGCTGGGATTGGAAAGTCGATGCAAACAACTCGACCTGATGGTCAGGGTTATGTACGACAAAATTGTCAATCGTTACTACCATCTTCTGGCTTTTGTATTTGCCAGAAAACAGATTGATTTCTTTAAACATGTTGGGGCCTGGTCGGATGTCAGCCAGCCATTGCACAGGGCACTCACTGCAAAATTTACCAAACATCTCAGTAATTATTTTGCTGAGACAGTTGATACTTGAAAGTAGTGACCTGTGCGACAGGTAATCCCTCCCATGCCTATGAAAAATTCGCTTTAACTTGCAGTGCCAAATATGTCCAAATATCTTGCGTGATTCTGATATTTGTTAAGTGTGATCAAGCGTGCATTCTGGGCAACGGTTTCATTTATGATGTCATTGAAAGACTATCAGATTATCAACCTGAAGGTTTGTTACTACTTACCGCAATGTCTATGCTCCAGTCAGTGTTTTTAAAAGATCTTATTGTTTTTGAGGGTCTTTCCATGAAGCTGAAGAAGGAGCGGAACTGAAGTCGAAGCTTCATGGCAAAGTGACCAGACATACCAGCATGCGTCCAGCAGTGTGGGAGATCAAAACTGCAGCACAGGTCATCTGGCAGGAGAAAGAAGTTTATGGTTGAGTTACTACTTGGAGCAACTACTTGCAAGGGAATGGGAGGACTGCTTAGTTGCAGCCATTCGAGCAACACCCTGCCGTTTCCATTTGTCAGGTTATCTCAATTATTGTGGGTGTCTCGAGACACCCGACCCGAATCGCCTCCGACAAGCATGTATTTATATTGAGATGTTATTGAGTTAATGACTCCGAAATCATGCAACAGACTTGACTGTGACCAACTACATCGAACGTAGAGAAATGATATGAGGATTCGCATATGGTCCGTCGTTTTGACTACAGCTGCAGCAAACGCACAGCACTTTAGATCCGGGACCATGATGGGCTCCTTGTTCAGATTATTTTTAACCAGTAGGGTTGAGCCTCCATTTTAGTGGTTGATGACAGTGGTAAACCCTCTAAAGCTGACTCTATGGAATTCTGAGAGTCTGGTTTCTGTTATCAACGCAAGTTGTGTTTCAACGCATCAAGGAGGTGTTGAGCAGAGATGAAGGAAGCGCTAGTGAAAGTGGCCACGTCAACCAACTTATTTTAGAAGGGTAGTCAGCAGTTTAAGAGTGGCAACCAGCCCCATGGCATCAGTTCCAGTTGCCAATACTTAGCTGATAAAGCCATTTATCAGTCCAACACTAGCATTACCAGGAGATGTGCGGTTGGAGCTTGCTGGGCAACATAGCTCGGGAAAGCATTACCTCCTACTACTTGTGCATACCTTTTTGAATGTAATTCGAGACGCTCTGTGTCACAAACTGCTAACGTTCCTTTCGGGCTTGGTCGCGGCAAATATTCTTCGCTTCGATCCTGGCCACCAATCTTTATATGCCGGGTATCCACGATAGTTGGCTGGGTGACCATCAAGAACACAGTTGACGCATGCAGGCTTTACGTTGGCTGTTTTTGGGCATTCACCACGTGTGTGACTCTCTAAGCACTTCACGCGGCGAAGAACGATAATGCAATCGCTTGCTACAAGTCCGAAGTTTTGGCAGCTGTAACACTGCAACCTCTCCTTGTTTCTTCCTTATTCCCATAGTAATTTTTGATAAAGAAAGGATTGTACTTTAAATACAGCAGCTAGCTTCTGGGAAGGTTCAAAATGCGCTAGAAAAAGCGCGGACTGGGTTTTAAAATTTCCGACCCCAACAGATTGCCTTAGTTTACGATCCTTGAGGGGTTTTTATTTCTAACAAATAAAAAAACATTCATATTACTGATTTCTTGCATAATATTGTTCCATAGTGCCCTAGTTAGGAAAATATTGACACTTTCAAGACTCTTGAAAAGATGTGACAACATCGGCAAACAAGACATAAATGAATTATAAAATCATTAGCGCAACAGAACCGCTAGAAACACTAATGTTCGAAGAACAGTAGAGGAATCGTGAAGATTTCGAATGCATATTTTACCACACGTGCTCCAATTTATTTCTAGGGCTTTGAACCACTTTGATCTCACCAGTGCGTTTAAACGAATAGAATGGAAAGGTTTTAGGGCTGCTAATTTTTTGAATTTTAAAATTTAGGAAAGTCAAACACTTGTTATTTACAGTTATTATAGGTTGCTTATCTTACAAAACTTTGAAAACGGTGGCTTCTCTAACAGAAATTAACGGGCCTATTACGGTTCACAGCACCATACTGCTGTGTCTACTATCAAGTAGACACAACAATCCAGTAGACACAGCACTAGTGCGCTATTATGGTGCACAACAATACTTTGTTGTTTGTCTTCATTGTGGAACGTGTTTTGAATCTGTTACTTCTAACAGCTGTCAGCTATGAGTTGACAGAAAAAATCCAAACAGGCAAATTTTTATCATATTTATTTATTTCGGAAAATAGAAATATTGGAAAAAAATACAGCATTTTAATGTATCAGTCTTATCACTTTTTTTCTTTCAAAAAGATCAGTTGGTACTATAGTTTAGTCTTAAGCATTTTCATTCAGACGGTTTAATTCGGCTTTGATAAGATCCACTTTTTGTTTTTTAATTGCATATCAACTTTGCGAAGTTGCGACTTTTGTATCTCTTTATTTTCAATAATTTCCAGTTTTCTTTCTTCAATTTCCAATTTTCTTTTTTCAATTTCCAGCAGTTTTTCACTTATTTGATACTGCACTCAAAAAAAAAATATATCGCTGACAGATATTAAACGACGGAAATATAATATATCTCACATGAGTACATGGGTGTATTTTGAAAGCCATAATATATTCCCGGCAGATATAATATAAATATTTATCGTATGTACGCAGAAAAAAGCTCTGGGGATTGCCCTTTGAAGCAAATGCTTAGCCATGGCGTTAGGGAGACACATATGGGAGAAGCCGATAACAACTATTCCATTATTCTTCTAAGTGCCACATTTATTTCTTATTTTCTAAAGGGCTAATGTTATGCTTAGTCGCTACTAAGGCTTTAATGTGGCACTTAATTAATGGAGCGCTGGTATTATGCCCAGTAGCCGACTGTTAAGACAACACAAGAAGAACAAATACAGCCATGGGCACGGCGGGATTTGAACCCGCGGGCAGTAGATCGCTGCTTCGGACTGACGCGTTAGCGAGCTAAGCTACCGACCTATCTGCAAGCTCAATCTCAAACTATAAACACAAGATGCCCCATAATTAGAAACGAAAATAAACCATATATCTACGAAATGCATATTACATTGTACAGTGGTCATCTTATACCTGTCGCATATATAACATACCAACTGTATGGATTTCATATCTATCGCTACCAGAAAACAGAGAAACCCATATAGAACTTATACCTGTAGCGTGCATAATTATGATTGCTGTGTGCATATTTTGTGTACCCGAGGTATATTTTTTACCTGAAAGCCGAATTTTACTTAAAATGAGTATAACTCTGGATTTCCATATACTTATAATACCTTTTAAATCAATAGTTATACCTGTTGCTTGTATATGTTATGTATCACACATAAATAGAACAAAAATATATTTGTTAGGGCAATTTTGTGCCCACTACGGTTAATTATGGCTATTACGGATATTATTATTTTTGCTGCACATATAGCAGAGCAAATTTTTTTTTGTGTGTGCTTGTAGCAGTTATCTTCTATTGCTTTTATTGATTTTATCATTTTGGTTTGGTTGATGGTTTGCTTCTCTATCGCATCCATTTTGGCATCTCTACGACGCTTATTGGCGTTTGCGGTTTGCGATTTGGGTGGCAACGAATTTTCCGCGATGGAAACTTCTGCAGTTGAAGTTTCTGGCGGAATACCAACAATTGAATCATCCTCTGTTAGAAATACTCCAGAGGATTGCCCAGGAGGATTGACAGCCAAATTTGTATTGAGCAAGTCAGCAACTGTCTCTTAAAGAGCTGTTAATGGTAGCTCCTGGGAGGGACCACCACCCGTTGCCTCGATATTTTGCTTGTTGTTGGAGACATTTCTACGTAAGTTTTGCTTGTAATTCGTCCAAACCTAATAAAAACTCGTATTGTAAGAGTAAAAATCCTGTTTCATATTTGTCACTTACGCGTCGCCAATCCTGCCTTTTGCGAATCGGAGGACCAAGACTATTTAGCTGGTCGCTTAAGTCTTCCCAAAAGGCTTCATGGCCTTGTTTTGTTTGGCCGAACTGATGCTGCCCTCTTGCTGTATTTGGGTTGTTTTCCATGGTGGAAATGAGGAGTTTTATTTGCTCCTTGTTGGAAACAGTCAATTTTCTATAAATAAGACTCATATTTAATTGAAATAATATTGAGTACAAACATCAGTTTCACTTAGTTTCAGCCATTTCACCCTCTCGTCACTGCTACACAACACGAATGCAGCTGTCTTCACATTTTGACAGACAAACCAGACATTCTCACACAGCTGTTGTGAATCATAATAGGATATGAAATACACAACAGAGCTGCCAGACAACAGTGGAATGCATTTTCACAGCACTGCTGTGTATCATAATACCAATCAGAGTGTGGAAGACAGGTACGACTGCTGTGTTGTGAACCATAATAGGGCCGTAAGAAAACATTCAGTATTAGCAACAATTAACCATCACTGCAACTAAAATTGGTAGACTCACAACTGCTTCTCGTCTAAATCAAGCTACTTCATCGAAACAGTGATGAAGGTGTTTGGGGTTGGCATCCGGACATGTTGAAGAACTTAGAAAATTGAATCATTGGCTACTTGTTTTCAGGGTAAATATTTCTTGATACAAAAATAACAAAACTGCCTTGTGCTGGCAACTCTTTCCCAGCATCAAAACCACAAATATGTCACATCTGTCTCACGTTGAAGTCAACCTATGTGAATTGAAATACACAAGAATACACGCAAAGCGAGAGTAATGAAATTCGTATGAGCTTTGACCGAGAGATCAGATATACGCAAATGATGCGGGAAAGTAGACCATGATAAAGCTTGTAAAGAAGACATTCATCAAGGAATACTCAGGGGGTACTCAGCATATGGAGGATCTAAGGAAAGCATACGGTCATCATAAAGACGATAAGCAACATTGAAATTGAATAAAAGGTACCGAGTAAACTTACACTAAACGGATTCAACAGTATAAGACAGGTACACGAAACGAGGAGACCAGACTTGGGAGCAAAAAAAAACCAACACATGTGCCTATATCGGGTGCAACGCGCGAGCAGCGCAACACGAAACCAGCTACCTGCGAGCATTTCATATATATACAATTAATGAAACATAGAGATCAAATTTTACTTCGGATCCAAAATGATGCCAAGGTCCTTAAATTGACCTACATGCTTCAAAGCGCTATCAGACAAAAAGTAATCAAAGAAGATGGAATTAGGCTTACTAAAAAAGACATCACAAAAGACTTGGAAACATTAAGATTAAGAAAGTTTGCAGAGCACCAATCATAACAGAAAGATCCGATTGTGAACTACTACAACCATTTCAATCAGCTTACTTAAGAGATTCGGACTTAAAGTAACAAAGAAGGTTATTGATGAACAAAGTTTAAAGGAGGGGACCGAGTATGGAACCTTGGGGAACACCAGAAGTAGGATAGAAAGCAGAGGAAGAGCAACCATTAAAAACATCACGGCAAGTTCGATCACGGATGTAAGAAGAAAGCCAGGATATAAGAGATCTGGAAATACCAAATTTTTTCTAACAGCACTGAGTAGTTTACCATTTCAAATGCTTTCGCGAAGTCAGTTTAAATCATATCAGCTTGAACACCGTTGTCCAAAGTACATGCGATGAAGTTAGTGAATTCCACTAAATTAGTAGTCGTCGAACGTCCCTTAATGAATCTATGTTGCTCTTTAGCAAATAAGTGACTTAAAGCACTACGAATTTTTTCATGAGCTATCCGCTCAAGCAACTTAAGGAGAAGGATATAAGACGGTAGTTGGCAACATTACCAATGTCCTTCAATTTTGAAATCGGAAAAACATCCGCAGCTTTCGAGCTGGAAAGAAAAACACCAACGGATAAAGTCAAATAAATAAAATAGACAAAGGTAAACATAAAGAAAACGCAAAAAAACTTAACAAACACATTACGAATACCATCAGGGCCACTGTTCGCTGAGTGATCCAACGAGGATACTATAATCTCAATCTCCAGTGGATAAGTCATCACAAAATTCTCAAGGGAAGACACAGTTGCAGCAGAGTTCCCTGAAGCAATGTAAGGAGAGGAAAAAGAAGAAGCAAAGAACTTAGCAAACAAATCACAAATGAAAAGCAAAAGGAGGAAAAGAAGCAAAAGTTTCCTTAAGAAAAAAAGTGGCAGGAAATAGGTAGCTAGTTTTAAGAGAACGGACATATGACCAAAAAAGCTTCGAGCTATTTGAAAAAAGACACTTCAATATGGACGAAGTACCCACGTTTCGCTTTTTCAACAGCTATTTAGCCACTACTCGCAAATACCGATAACGCTGAAAAGCATCAATCGAAGAACTAAGAAAAAATGCATTTCGGGCCTTATCTCTCTCGCGCGAAAATTTAGAGACTCCCACAGAAAACCAAGGAGGACGAGTAACACGACGAGTACGAGACAAAGGAGTAAATTTAGATATAAGGGAATTCACTAGAGAGTAAAAGAAGAAAGAACTTTATTGATTTCAAGCCCACGACAGAAAGAAAACCAGTTGCTAGTAAGGAGCTCAGCAGCAATTCGTTCATAATCTCCTTTAAAAAAGTTGTTCGTGGTATATTCAATAAAAAGAAAATGGAAAGAGGGGGATGATGAGGGTCAGGATCAACGTAAGGAAAAGATGATGCGGAAATAGATAGATTAGAAGAAGGAATATTAGAAAAAACAATGTCCAACAAACGATTGTTATTATTTGGAACGCAATAAGACTGTGATAATGAACAAAAAAAAGAAATGAGGAGCGGCAAATGGCAAGTGTATTTTTAGGCAAAATTGCTAAAGCCAGGAAGTCCCACTGAATAGAAGGCAGGTTGAGATCGTCACACACAACAATAGAAGCATGGGGATAATAAGACCTAATAAAGTCAGACAGCTAACTAACAAAACATTCATCCGAAGAAAGAGTTCACTACAAAGCACATATACAGATGCAAGCAATAACCAAACGTTGCATAACAGGAAAATACGTACAACAACGCATTCAACAGGATGAGATACCACGAAGCTTGCACAAAGTGTACTAGGCAGTGATTGGGAATTAACACTCCACCATTCCATTGGGAATGGGAATAAACACTCCAGCAGCGTCTGCTTTGTTCGATAAGTCACGATCGCGATCATATCTGAAAGCATTATGCAGGGGAAAGAACTCATCGCTAAAAATATCAGCAGAAAGCCAAGTTTCTGTCAAACAGACAAAATTATCGGAAGCAATTATAGAGGACAGACTAATTTGCACCAATTTGGTAAGAACCAATTTGGTTCTTAGTCCACAAAAATTCTGATAATAGAGGCGGAAACTATGATTTTTAGGCAGACAAGAACTGTTTAAGCTGGTGGGACCCGGGCCTGAGTTTTTCGAAAATTTCTACGCTGTCGAGTTTCAAACTCCTTAATGAAAACACCAGTAGGCCAGAAATCACGACAACCAATCGCGGTAAGCTCAGTCTGAAGAGTCGGTAAAAATGAGCCCACAATACGACTGCTGCCCGAACTCTTTGTTAGCTTCAGTTGATTCACTCCAGTGAATTCACTTTGAAAGAATTATGTTCTGATTAGGTTGTTCATAGGCTCACGCATAGAGTGTGCTGATATTTTTTTAATTAATTTGAATTATTTCCAGTTGATTTGAATTGATTTTGCTCTTCTCTATCGGCCATTGTGATTTCATCAAACAAACTTGCAAATAAATCCTTTCAAACTTAACTTTCGGACAACCACAGCGAATTCTGTTAACCTTAGCGACTGCGCCAACTGTTCTGTTCTAGATCGTTTTTCTACCCCATTGTTCTATTTTATTCTGTATCGGAGCAAAAAAAACGCACCTAGTGTATTTGCAAAACCTGCGTTTAAGGCGGCAAATTCCTCATACACACCAGGCGCAAAACACTTTAGGGTCGGGCCTACACACCAGTGCTCTGGAGTCGCAGTCGTGGTCCTGTATATTTAAAGCGGAGTCGGAGTCGCTTTAAATATACAGTGTCACGATTCCGATTCTACAGCACTGCTGGATACTACGAAGCCAGCACAGAGTATACTAGACAAAGATTTCCTAATGGTATTTAAGACTCCACTCTGCTTTATTCGATAAATTACGATTGCAATCACATCTGAAGACGTTATGCAGAGCCTAGTTACTGTCAAATAGTCAAAATCATCGAAAGCTCTTATAGAGAAAAGTTTGAACTGCATTAGTTTGGTTTTTAGTCTGTTTAGTCTGTTTAGTCTGTTTAGTCTGTTTTTTATAAGAGGTAAAAACGATAATTTGCAGACAGACAGGAACTGATTAATTGGGCGGGAATCATTGTGGTATATTAATACAGTCGACAGTAAGAAAATACGGACAAAGTTTTCTGTTCTTTGAAAATATGATAAGGGAATTTCCTTATTATAAATTCACCATCTTCCCATTTAACTGGCTTTCTTCAAAATTTGGTATTCGTTATGTTTACTCACATCATGTGAAGCATATGTCATAATTGATTTCTGTACTAGAAAGAAATGGGATCACTTCAATGAGGCATTATAAACTCTACCTCAGTTTGATCTTCGCATGCACAAGTCTAATTAAAGCTTCTTTCGAACGTATGATAGCCTTAGCAAGAAAAGTCGATTCCATTACTCAACATTATCTCATTCAATGCCACTCAACTTCCATTCGCCTCTTTCCGATTAACCCATTCGAAGCGGTCCAATCGATTTCTTTATATTTTAACTGCGAATCTCCTCACGACCAATAAAGCCCTGTGAATCACTAGAAATCAGTTATTGATTTTTATAAAAGATGTCATTAGAGAGTTCGTCGATCATTTAACTCGAATCACAGAAGCCCATCGCAAAATGCTTTATTGTAACAATTTTCGCCAGTTTTTCAAGTCTCATTATATCCGTAACACATTTGATATGGTGGCGAGATAGTTGCCTGAAAGGGATGTGGTGATCGTATGTTTAGAATGATTTTCGGTGCTCGTTATATAAAACCAATATTATTTTTGATTGATCGTTTTCTTTGAGAAAAATTTTGAAATGTTTTTCCCTGCGTTCAATTTTTCACGCAGCTTACGCCTTAAATGTTTATTTAAAAGTTGCTGAATATGAAAAATGTGATTGATCGCCTCGAGTTGACGCGGGTGTGGTAAAAATAAAGACTCTCTTGATTTATTGCAATGAATTTTCGTGCCAATAGTTGGAGAAAGAAATGTTTTGAATGGTACAAAATCTAATTTTAAAGTGTTGATTTCGCGTTATGTCAATTACAGGTCCACGTAACTTATGTGAACACTTATTAGGCGAACGAAAAAATATCAATGTGGAAATTTATTGACATTTCATGATATATAATATTTAATCCGATTGGCAATTGAGATTCGTTATTGTTTCCAAAAAAAGAAAGTCCAAATGATACCTGCTTGTACTTCCATCGGATTTCAAACAATAAAAGAAATATCAAATTTTTTCGAGAATTTAATTTATGAAATTCTACAAATAAAAATCTTGAACAACACTGATTTATTTTAAAGAAAGAATATCAAACAGACTCAAATCATATTAGACCAAGCTTAGTGAAAATCTGAGTACTTGTAATTACTGGACTTTTGTTTCGCAGTCGCTTCTTTAAGACAGAAGTCGCATCAGCGTGCATTGCTTCGTTTATTATCTAACACAATGATTCAAGCGCCCATTGTGTTATTCGTCGGTATCACATCAACTTTGACTTCCGCACCGAAAAAAGACAACAAGGTGATAAAGCCTAAGAAGCATTGACGAATGCGCATCTAGATACTGTGCTGAAGCTGATCTCTGTGAACCTGATGTAACTCAACCGCAAGTTAGATCAATTGTTTTGTAGTCACTTGTTCGTGAGGCTGGGCGCTAAAAAGATGTCGTGCCATGAAATATGGCGTTTGTAACGACCAGTAGTGTCGGTGTGATGATGCTTTGAGGAAATCATGCAACCGAAAAACCTGCATTATGGCGTGAGGTAGTCATCCATATTGTAATTGGCAGATTAATAGCATTATCCGCTATTTATTCACCTCTCGATCATCAGTGGTGAAAATTCGTGCACGCAAGTTCCGAGTGTTTGATGTCATCACATTAAATCGGGAGTGTTAAAGGAAAAGCATAATGACCTACGATAAGAATCAATAAGAGGTTATGTGAAGTAATGCGGTTCATGTGATTGGAAATACTCTTCGAGAATATTGGTATTTAGGGAAAGGCAGCATAAATCATAATTCGAAGACAGGCAGATCAATTTTTCGAGTCAAATTTCGTTTCGAAACACGCCAAAAGAGAAATCCGAAAATCATATTTTTTAATTAAGTTTGTAGATTCACTTCAAACATTTTTCAAACTGATTTTCGAAGAAAAAATATGTATTTTTGGGCAAATTAATCTAATTCACTTGTCCGAAAAACCTCACTTCTTTCAATATCTTCACAGAATGGGGAAAGTCAGGACTGAGTTCTGAATTCAATTTTGAATTCAATTTTTATATTATTCATTTTTCTTAATTTATTGAATTTTTGTTTTAAATTTTTTTGAGTAAAAAGTAAATGAGCTGAAAAAAGAAATAATCAGTCCAAACCATCGGATAGACATGAATGATAATTTGAAGTGGTACATATGAGGCAGGTAAGAAAACAAACAAATGGATAGCTTTTGTGGAGGTTGGTGGGAAGCTATTTGAAAGAATGGTGAACCAATACATTAATATCACTACATTCTCGAAGACCACAACGTAATGCGATGTTTTAAGTATCAAGGATTCGGGCATAAATCGTCAACATGCCAGGCGAAGAAAGTGTGTGCCAAATCACCTGCATACACAACATCGTGCAGACAGCTATGAGTGCCCGGAATTGAAGAGAATGATTGAAGTTAACCAAAAGCGAATCAACTATCGATATTAGATCAACAGCAAAGGAAAAAAATAGTCTATTAAACATCTTCTACGCAAACGTTAGAAGTATTCGTAATAAAATTGACGACACCAATATTTATTTATGTTCCAAAAAAAACATCGATGTTGTAGTTCTTAATGAAATATGGATATATGGCAACGAACAGGAACTCTACACGCCGAGAGGATATACAGATTATTTTTGCTCAAGACAATCGGGCCGTGGAGGAGGCACAGCAATACTTGTGAAGTCATACATTCGCTCAAAGCTTGTCAGCATTTCTGATAAATATAACACAATAGTAGTTGAGCTTGCACTTAATTCAGGAAAAATTAACATTGGCACCTTTTATAAAGCACCAAGTGAAAAAGACCATCTCTTTCTCAATTATATCGACGAATTCTACTCAACTATCGAGAAATTAATCACTGTAGCCGATACAAATATTGATATTTTAACATCTTTTGCCATATCCAGCGAATATCTCGACATAATTGCGTCAAATAATGGAGTTGTATCTAACAAGACAAAGCCAACACGCATCACTTTGACGTCCAAAATACAACTCGATCATGTGATCATAAAACATCCAAACATGAGTGAACGTATGCCTTACAATGATGATGACTGGCCCAGTTTAGACCATAAAGTAATCAATTTATCCATCAAAGATTTCGTCAAAGCCAAAATACGACCTCAAAAAATTTCGATGAGCAGAAACAATCATAAAGATTTCTTAAAGAACTTTATAGATAGTTTTCGAGGGTCTCCAACTTCCCACTTTGATGAGCTGATTGAGAAGATAACCGAAGCTAAGGCAAATGCAACAATAACGAAACAAGTTCGTGTACGAGTACAATCTTGGATCACTAAGAATGTAATTGATGTTTCAAATCGAAAACGAATTGCTTACAAAAAACACAAAGCGGATCCAAACTCCACGTCCAAAAAGCAGATCTATTTAGCTATGAAGAAGGAATCGAATCGAGCTATTATGGAAGCCAAAAAACATTTCTACAGGAATAAGCTTGAAGCTTCAGCCGGGAATACCTCCAGATATTGGCAACTAGTAAATGAGCTCTTGTCTAAACAACAAAACAAATCATCAACGTGCATAGAAGAACTGTTGATAAATGGAACATCCATTACAGACCCAGAAGAAGTAGCACAGCAGTTAAACAACTTCTTTGCTACCATTGGAACACTAGTCACCGAGCAACTGCAACTTTCATCATGCTCGAATTTTTATATTGAGCCTAATATGTTCACTTCAATTCACTTACGTCCCACTGATCCTGTTGAAATATCTGAAATAATCGATAACCTTAAATCAAATGTTTCTCCTGGTCTGGATAGTATAACATCGGAGGATATTAAATTGCTGAAAAATCATATTTTGGAGCTTCTAACTACAATAATAAATAAACACCTAGTAGCTGGCACATTCCCCGATTGCCTTAAACTAGCGAAAATTATTCCAATTTTCAAAGGTGGTGATCCAGCAGAGCCATCAAATTATCGCCCAATAGCTGTCACAAGTGTCCTAAGTAAAATATTCGAAAGAGCCATTCAAAAACAATTGCTGCAATTTATTAAGACTAACTTAATACTGACACCAGTTCAGTATGGATTTCAAGAAAACAGTAGTACACTAGCAGCAACGTTAGGTGCAGTACATTTTATCAACAGTGGATTGGATAGGGGCGACTATGTAGCGGCAATTTCCGTGGGTCTGAATAATGCCTTTGACACCATTAACCATGACATCCTGCTGCAGAGGCTCCAACTATACGGAATCCATCACAACTTCAAGCTGCTGATAAAGAATTATCTCTTCAACAGGCGTATTATTACAAACAACAATACGCATAAAAGTCAGGAATGCACTATAAACATCGGCTTTCCTCAAGGATCAATCCTTGGGCCATTACAGTTTCTACTGTACATTAACAGCGTACAGGACATTTATCTTATGGGAAAAATAGTTTTGTTTGCTGATGACACACTACTTCTATATTCCGGTAAAAATGAATCAATTCTTCAGCAAAATATAAATGATGACCTAGGAAAATATTGAAATTGGCTCGAGCAAAGTAAATTAATTTAATATTCCAACAAAAAAACATGCAGCAAATTAATCCGTCGGTACAAATTAATGGAATACAATTGGAAAAGGCCAACTCAATTAGAAACTTAGGATTAACTTTAGACGAGAAAATGTCTTGGCTACAACATATCAATAACATCAGATATAAAGTAGCGCCTATGATAGGAATCCTAAAAAAAATATGATTTTATATCTCTCAACATCAGACTTGACATATTGAATGCTTTTATTTTGTCGAACATCTCTTATGGAGCAGTTTTGTGGAAGCAAACATCGAAACAAAATATTGATCTGATCGGAAGACTAATCACTAAGGCTATCAAGACTATATACAAAATGCCAACTTTGACTCCAAGCTTACATGTGTATCGTGAAACAGGACTACTAAGCATACAACAAATAATGTGTCTTGAACAAGGAAAGCTAATATTCAAGATACTTAACAAAAAACTCAAATGGCCATATGTTGTAAGAAATGTTGGAGAAATAATTCAGACAGCCACAAGATCGGCGAATAACCTTGCGATTAAAAAAGCTAGGACAGATCGTTTGAAAATGGATCCAGTGCAACAGTCTTTGGCTTATTATAATACCTTATCAGAGGAAATAAGAAAATCAACAAATTTGGTTAAATTTAAGGAAAATCTAAGATCGTTCCTTACACAAAGATAACGAAGACGCCAACCAGAGTTTTTTCTAAACTTAGAAGTTGGACGAATATGCTGCGCATTTAAATGCGTTAGGACCTCCATCACGAGATGCTAGTGGCTAGATGAAGATATAACAATTCTATGAAAAACATTCAATTTAATAAAAAAAAAAATTTGACTGGTATAGACTGACCTCAAGTTTAAGGTGAGGAAGAAACTGTCAGTAAAATGAACCGGTGGTGGACCGAATAAATTTCATTTATTCTCTGTTTTAGAAGACAGATTGCTATCCATCTTAAGTTTGGACGCAGCGTTCAATCCTCCTGGATGCAAATTTGGATATAAGGACTCCATTTCGTTCAACCTGGAGCATATGAAGGCCTTGGAAAATGCATCGTTCGGAAACTTAGTTTCAGCAATCGCCAAGACAGGCTGTGAAGTGTCAACGTCGAAAGTGTCGGAACTTACAAGCAATGACGAGAATGCAGGAATTCCTCGAAGACAACGTAAAGGCGGCTTTAGATATGCGGTGTTTGTCAAACACCTCCTATTCGCCAAATACCGAACACCTAGTCAAGTCATTTGGCTTGGTAATTGCGAAATGACAAGCACATTGAATTAGACATTCGGGCATTGCCGAATGTTTGCCAAAACTGGAACATGTACGAGCTGCTCGTCGGTGTTCACTCCCGCCATTTTCATTTGAAAATTTTTACTCGCGCCACACAGTTTGACACTTTTCAGTATTTATCAACAAGCGCAACAAATACCGAATGTCTAAAGCGGGGATCCGAACATACCCAAACACAGTGCTCGTCTACTTTGATTTGGTTGAAAGTTCCACAAACTACGGGAATAGCGAGCACCCGAATGTTTGTGCTTGGCCTAGGGCAAGCACTAGGCGAGCAACCCAACCACACATGCGAAGTTTGCCAAACTAGGTGCTCGGTATTTGACAAACACCGCATATCTAAAGCCGCCTTAAGGTTCGGATTAAAACAAGTTTGACGGAAAAAAGGCGCATTCAACTCCTGGAAAAACATCTTACCTTACAGCAGCAAATAAATGCCAAAACAAAAGAAACTGCACGGTATACCAAAAACACTTATTTATTTAAAAAAAAAAAACAACTGAATCTCCAGTAGCAGTGAAAATTTAAGGTTAAAGCAAAAAAATACGAATTTAAAAAAAAAACATATATTGGAGAAGGAAAGAGTTTCGGTGGAAAAACTAAAACTGAAACGAAGTTTATTAGAAATAAAAAAAGTCTATGCTCAAACTTAAGCTTGAGTCTACATAAGTTCAATATGTTTTCACCTATGATATATATGTTAAAATAAGTGCCTACTATTTTAGTGCTGCATATATTGTTACTTTCATTTTTTCAAAATTAATATATCATACAATTACTTAAGACAAAAAGTCTGCTGCTATGTTTTAAAAAATAGAGATTTTTCCAAGTGCAATACCTCATTGTTTATTTAAATTTGATAATGAAATGACCGCATTGATTGTGCAAAGTCACACGAATATTTGTAACTTTTGATTATAAATTGGGCAAATTATTTACTTTTCTTTATTTTTACTTCTCTTGCATTGCAAGCATCCATTTTACAATTAGTAAGAAAAGTCTAACCGTGTTGCAATTTTTTATTACTCATTTTAATGTTTGCGTTATTCTTTCTCTTATAGAAACGGCATCTAAATTATCTTCCATATCAAAAGTGTTATTAACTATTTATAATCACTGTTCATTGCTAACTTTCCTCCTCCGAACTAAAAAAAAATTGTCCAACAAACTCATTTCGTTTACTAAATAATACATTTTTTCCACTTCGTTGAGGATTTCACTGAATCAATGAGGTAGTACAAATGGAGATGACATCGACGGTATAAATTTCCGCCATTAGCCCCCTCAATTCTCTCGCGCACAAAGCATGTTAAAGCAGCATATCCGCCGTTTCTCGCTAAATATCAAATCGGAGGGGAGCTACTTGGATTTGACCAGATTTGACGTTTAGTGGGCAAAAAATTACTACCATCCCCTTCAATGTAAATCTTATGGGCATGTTCACTCCATTTCTACTACCTCAGTGCACTGTATCAATTTCGTGTTTCACAGGAAAAATACAGTCATAATTGTTAAAGCATCAATTCACAATTTACTCCCCATACACTGACATCAATGTGGCAATCCTACTGAGTCACGTCGATGCACAATTGGGATTTTCAATCGACGTGACGTGACGGTCGTCGACACGTTACTCTTCGACACAACATCCGCAATACGGGTGATTATACAGCATATAACCCTAACAGTTTAAAAGGATGAACTAAGGTAATAATCATTTTTGTTTAAAATGGACTGGTAGGAAATTAAGTGCCTCTGTCGTAAATGACACCAAGTGCTCTCTTGTGGTAGTGTCAAATTCCATTGGCTGGGGGCTGGAGATTCAGTGGCCGTACATCGAGTGTCTCGTGCGAAGCGAGCCTAAATAACAAATGTTTCAATTTTGAAAATGCTGAATCTCTAGCGAACGGTAACCCTCAAATTCTTTCTACTCCTTTAAAGGCAACATCAAATTTAAAGAAATGCACAATGTTGGTTGGTTTTGTTTGGAAGTGGATTTTGGCTGCGGTGTAGCAAAAAGATACCAGCCAGCATCTAACAGTTTCATCATTTCAATACTTTTGGATGCAACCATTAAATTTTCGTATAATAGCCAACTTAAAACAAAACTAACGGATGTTTAATTTATTGCATAAGCATTGCAAATTTCGCAGATGGCATAATTGGTAAAAAAAATCGTGTTTGTGCCGAGAAGGAAAAAGGTTGTGAAGCACTACACTTTCGAGAATGTTTTTAGTTTGAGAATGGGTGTCAGGAACTTTCAATAGGTATCCAGTTGTTACCCTCCCAGCCTAGGGAGGATATCCGGCTGAGGCTCCTTTTGGGTCCCGGTTCAACTCGTCGAAAGCGGGTCGTGGGCACCACTTGCTCACCCCAAATTTGAGCCTCTAGAGCCGCGAGCAAGACTTGGCTCGCCGGATATCGCCTGAAATCATGCCCTCAACTAGACTCCTGATCCCGGGATCAATATTAATTTCCCAAGGTTTTTTTTTGCCACGTCTCCCCACGACGTATTCCCCCACTCGACCTCCGATTTCCCGCGGAAAACCCAATGTACTTAGGGGCTCTTCACACCCACTTACTTCTGGTCGTGCTTTAACACAATTCTTTTTCCTCGATCTCCGCCAAAACCCACTCGTCCACGAATCCCTAACACGAATCCCAAATTAACTCACTAGCACGTATCTCAAATTAACGTTGCTTGCTTTATTTTACAAATCCAAGTTCTAATTCGTAACAAATCTCCTACTCTGTGATCATGCACAATATGCCTAAAGTCGCTAATACCGACACGCCAGTACGACCACGATCTACTACAATTGTTAATTTATTCGTTAACGTTCAATATCGTTTCACACACTGGCGAAATATTTCTTTCCGTCTAATCTTTTAACGCCGAGATTTGTATCATACCACCTTTCAGTGGTAACAAAATTTTCATAAATTCAACATAATGTTTCCAATTCATATATAAATATATAAAAAGAAAATTAAAGAATTTTTTTTCAATCATTCACTAACCTTAACTTTAAAACAAAAAGTCAGCTCTGCTTTCACGCTTCAAATGTAGGCTCAGATATGTGTTGTCAACTCACGGACCTACAGAGAAATTCGTTTAACGTCGCCAGTCACCTCATCACAGCCTGGGCCTCGAACCCCGACCTGCCGAATTCGGAGTGGGCGCGCTACCTTAGCGCCACAGAGCCACTGATAAGCTCCGTATCGAATTTCGTTCACGTTCGTCGGTCCCCCATCAAGAAAGGTACTCGAAACCGATACTGCTTAGCTTTTGCTACTGAACTTTCGACTGATTTTTAAATTGTTCACTTTTTCCACTGGTTTTTCTTTTTTTTTGTTTTTAATGCAACGTAAATTCTTCCGATTACTTTTTTTTGCTTTACTTGCCAGTTATGGGCAGATTCTCAAATTTCTCCCTCAATTTCCACGATAAATACCTGGTAATATCAAATTAATTCGCTTCTTGTTCGCCAGTCACATCAAAATTTTCAAAATTCCTGCAGCACTTTTCCTTGATAAATGCCTGTTAATTTTGAAATAATTCGATCAGCCAGATCCACTCAATTCGCCAGTCACTTCCAGATTGAATTCAAATCCCGCTCGTTTTCACTTGCGCCTCTTCTTCGGTACCGCTTTTCAACAGAACTTCCAGTTTTGGGTCGATGGCCCAGTCACACGTGCCACCTCAGACCCAAACCCCCTTTTTTAGCACTTCAACTAGGGCATTAGGACTTTATGGCAAACAGCTTGCATCAGCTGTGTTTCACGGCTGCAGTGACAATTGTACTTGTCAAAACGGCCACTGACAATTCGCCCGCAGTGTTTTGTTTATGTTTCTGTTCGGGTTCCTGAAGCGCCTCCGCTGGCGAGAAAGTTCCAAAGTTTCCACGAACTGGTTGTTCCGCAGACTCTACGCTCGGTAGTATTAATAGTCAGGTAAGTGTTGATATTGATTTCGTAAAAAGTCTAGATTCTTGGTGCGGAGTTTTTGTATGTTGTAGGTCGCCGGAAGAAGACAGCATCGGATCAGTGGGCAGATTGGCAAATCTGAATAAGTGGATAACTGCTTCATGAACGGCTGCTGCATCGTGACAGGGACTATTGCATTCTGGATGTTGCTGATAATTTGTGCCACGAAACAGGAGCATCACAATATGTTTCGATCAGTATATCCAAGTTTTGAAGTATGACGAAATCAACATAGATCCTCAGGTGAGCATGTTGAATTATCGGTGCGTGTGTTTTTTTGTCAGAATCGAATTGACCGGGTTGTTCGCGACCGTCGGCGAGTTCGTTTCGTCTGGTCATTCCCCTTCCGTCGTGTACTTAAATTACTTCACATAGGTTTAATTTACCCGCCGAGTACAAAACACAAGGTGGCTTAGTGCCTATCGTTTCACCCTATGGCTCTATGAGTGGTGGATACATCCATTACCTACTGCGCTGAGTGGTGGCTTCGCGTTTCTTTTTTTCTTTTTTCCACTTCGGGCAGTCTTCCGCGGGGAAGATTGCCCCCTTTTTTTTATTTTGGTGTTTGGATGGTCGTACCGATGCGGCCCCTATTGTTACTCCGTAACACAGTGAACGATACAGCATTATGTAAGATTCGTACTCACTGAAAAACATCACCCGCCGATGACCGAAATCCGAGCCGGAACCGCTTTCGCATTACTTCAGCTCGGCCGTGCTACTAGCACCTACCAGGTGTCCAAATGGCTTTTTTCTGTCAGACTTTCAAGAGTCTATGAGGCATGTTTCCTCTTTTTTCAAACACAATACCAGCTCCGCATGTGCTGACACAGCCGACTGTATCATCATCTCCACAAATGACTCCAGCGTCACAGAGCCAGTTGCAGAGAAAATAATGTGTCACTCCCTTCTGAAGTAGCCGCAATGGAAAAAAGTAAGCAAAGCATCATCACTTTCCTTAGCACAATACTTACAATACAGAACTCAATCCTGACTTTCCCCATTCTGTAAAGGTATTTTCTAAAGTAGCCGTGCCCCTATAGGAACTGGCACAGGTAGAAATTTAAGGCAAGGTTTTAAGGTGCGAATTAGCCGAATCGTCCATGCTCCCTTTGAGCTCGTAGCACAGTGCTCGTGCTTGAACAGCTGATATTAATCTTCCCGCTTCTGATCTGTTAAAAAACACATGCTTGCGTTTGCTTGCCAATAGATTGATTTTGATTACTCCCACTATCACTAACATGGCGTTTCCTGAACCTGTTCTGTAGCTGTTTGCAACTCGTATCGCATCCCTTACGCTGGACGCTCAACTTAGGCGCGTCATATAGCAGCATTGAGTGGAGTCACCGGCATAAAGAATTTACAACTACTCACACTAGGACCGCGAACGTTCCTCATGAGTCTCCTAAGCGACATAACAGCCAGTAGTGCCCTATCGCATACTTTTCGGATCTGCTCTCCATAAGAAAGCTCGGAGTTCATCTTCACTCCAAGATACTTACCCGATTTTCTGATCTCAAGTACTTCGGAGCCAACCGTTATGGATATAATGGTTGATATCCTCCTCTTCATCAGCATGACAATCTTAGTTTTGAGATTAGCTGGAGACCATGGCATTCCATCCACTTTAGAGAATACTCCTTTATTTTTTTGCATAGCTATTCAATAGAGTGACACATTCGGGAGAGACTGATCAATTTTCTGCATAGTCATCGTAATACGTTATCTACGGAGTGTTGGCCACAATTTAGGTTGATGGCTCTTAAAACAGCACAAACGCAGATATAGAGATCCGTGAGCTTGCACCGGAAGTTGAACCTACAAGCAGTAGCTCAACTCAGCAAGCAGAGTTGCTGGCCTCGTGGAGATGCATGATTTAAGACTGTTAATTTTTCACGGCTTGCAATGAATTTTCGATTTTTAGGCTTCAACTGCATAGCAAATGAAAAGGTTTGTGCTTACGACTGAAATGTATCGAAAAATATTCATTCTACATTGATTGCTACCTTGTTTCTATATATCACTCATGGCCGAATAAATGTATCCGAATCCGAAATCTTCACCAGTTAAAATTCTAATGGGTGAAGTATCATGCCGAAAACTTTTTGTACTTCATCAACTAAACTAACTAAAAGACGACCATCATTCTCAGAACCACATTGTTCTCATCATCGTCTAGTTGAATTATCATAACAATCAAAATATTTATCGAAACAAATGCCTATTCTTCACTTGAATTGAATTCGAAACTCGTTTCCCGAGCAATCTAAAACCAAATACCACCGGCAATAACATTGACCATATGGCATCCACGTTTCCTATTCATATTCAACGAAGAAAAATTTTAATTATTTTAGCAGTAATCTGACCTTGACTTTTCTCCAGCATGTCTTTTATTCTGCGTTAAAATCATCAGGTTTTTTTTTTCTTGCATGAAAAATACATTAATCTCATGTTTTCGCACCATAAAATCAGCAACTTTTTGTAAATGAAAAATGGCCGGATTTAGTGCAAGTTTTCGGGTAATATACATAAATTATGATTACACTTTCAGGTTGTGAGTACGGTGCTCATTGATGGATTGAGTCAAAGCAAAAGTGCGGAGAATCGAAAAAAAGTGAAAAAATTATACGGGTTGCAATGACGGTCATGCTTAATTTGAAAATTAGTAGCTTGTTTGCTTATACAGATCATGATCTAACGATCTTTTTTCATCTTCACGATTTTAATAAATATGTACCTTCGTACTGGTGCATTTGTTCATTTTAATTTGTGTACTACGATGAACTTGAGGCTGCACTTGACTTACGACGTGGTAATGGGATTGATAATTTGGGGAAAAAACATGTGTTAGTTTTCATTGAGCTTCAATGCTGGGCTTGATCGAAAGTTTCTTATAATTTTGGGAAATTGGACAAATTTTTCAAATTGTCTAGAGAAAATTCGGTTTAGGTTTGAATCAGAACCTCATAAGTTCGAAATTATAATTCATACATCAAAATCTCCAAAGACTTTTAAAATAGTCGAAGTATATTTCATTCTTTTCGTAAATAACCTTCTTCTGTGAAAATCGTTAATAATTACAAACGGATTCATTTTCCAAACAAATCATTTTCCAACAAACTTTTAATGGATTTTCAGAATTCATTAAAAAAAATCGCACACTAAAAATTTTAATTAGAAAACTTATATACAGTTGTTGTGCTTATCTATCCATACTTTGAAATCTACAGCAACTACACGAACAGAAAAGTTTTCTTTTACCATAATTCATCGGTCGTAAAATTTCAAAAGGAAACTGAAGTTTCTATGGATTATGCAAATAGTCACGTCCTTGTCTTTGTGGCTTTTCAAATATTATTTCAGCCTGTCCATCTCATTGAAAAAAACTTCTGAATTGCCCGATAAAGACAATGATCTTTACACCATTAGAAGTGTAAACCTACGATGGCTAACGTGATAACATTAATATTGGCGTAGGACCGACTGTAGTGCTGTCTATTTAACTGACTTGTCGTCGGCTTTTGTTAGAGGCGTCAAGCTCAGTGAGCAGATATTATGGTCAAGGTGCAGATATGCATTAAGTCATAAGCTAACAGTTCGGACTCATAATTAGATGGTGAAAAAGATTTCAGATTATAAGCCTCGATTTTCAAAGGTCATTGAATGAGTAGTGCTAATAAAAAGTTCATGTGCTTGAATTATGTGCGTGGGAACTTACGCTTGAAGCTTTAGAGTCACTGAATAAACAATGAGAACAATGAATGATTGTTACATACTCCAAACAAATTAACGTGCCGTACTGTGCAATCTAGAAAAAGTATCTTCTCACTTTTATTTGACTTTAATAAAATAATTTAAAGCAACTCACTTGCAAAGGAATTATGTAGAGTAATACATTTATTCTTGCTTCCGAATTCAATTGATCTGCTATTTTGATGGAGATGATTAAAATTTTATTAAACCACTATATAATGGCGTATGTGCTCCTCAAACCCTCTAAAAACTTAATGTAATACTCGTTTAGAATTTATTAAAAAATTTATCTCGGGAACAAAATTGTGTGAGAAAGTGAAAACCTCAGAGAATTACTATTTTTTAAGGAGGAAACTTTTTAACATTAAGTCTTTTAAACTCAGATGTGACTTCATGTTACAGCTAATATGTGCACATATTCTTCCGATCAGAATTGTTAGGATCATTTGGCAAAATAAGAGAGCGATTGAAAACTTCAATCCAAGTTTGGCGAAATAAGCATGAGTGCGCAAAAAGTTGTTGCGCGTGCAGATTGATCGTGTATGGGCTTGACTGCATGATTTTTTTGCTCCCTATAGTGAATTTGCGAACAGTTGAGGGAGACTGGTATATAAGTTGACCATTATATTATTTTTATATTCTTTTCTGAAGTCTCTCGATATTTCACCATTGGTGTTTCGAATTCCCTTGTCTTTACGCGGGTGGCACACTGCTGGAAAGTTTGTAGTGCTAGCAAGGATACTAATCGCTTGATCCAGATCCTGGTAACAATCCATGCATGAATATGCATCACGAATATGCACCATGATCACGTACTTAGCGGTTGTAGCGACAACCCCTTTAACGGACAAAGCATAAAACGACAAATAAAATAAAAACAATTAAATTTAAATGAAAACAAATCCATACACTCAACAATTTATTTGAAAAAAATAAACTCTGCAACCTTAGCAAAAAAGAATACAGACAGCCATGCTTGGTAAGTAAAAATATTTTCTTATTTATTTCTTTATTTACTGTCCAAATCCACGGAACAAATCAAATTATAGATTAGGCAAGAAGAAAAAATAAAAAAATATATATATAAAAAATACAATAGCCTGAAAATTGAAAATAAAAGAAAAATAAAGGTCTAGCGCATCAGAACCACTAGAAAACTAATTTTCAAAGAAAACTATCTTTGAGGGACTTAAATCAAAAGAGCAAATATCATTTCCTGACAGCATTTAATATAACACAAATGATGAAAATGTTCAGTGCTGGCAAAATTTGTCCAACACAGCAGCAATAAGTCTACCATAACATGCTCGCGTTTAATCAACCTATCCTTTGAATTTCGTTTTCATCCAAGGATATCATCGAAAGTTTCAGCGATTAAAGTATGTCTAGGGCTGCCATCCGAAAAATTTCCAAAACTCGGAAAATTTACATACCGGTTGATTATTTTATTGTAAATGCTTTGCTTGTGAATAGAAAATGCAAGCATCTGTTGGTGCAATATTTGCGAAATTGTATGGTGCTGGCAATCATGCGTTAGCACCATAACTGCTTCACGCTGAGTTAAACCCACCCTATGAATTTCGTTTCGATTTGTAAGTTATAGGAGTGAATATAACTTTATGGTAACCATCGTCAAAACTTTTCAAATTTTTGAAACCTAAATATTTGTTGCTAACTGTCATTGCAGAACCATTCTCATTTGGATATTTGATGACAAAATCGCTCGATAAAGAGATGTCAATAAATTACGAAATTCATCATAGCTGGCAACCCTTTCCTGATTTTTCAACGAAATTCTTACAGAATTAATAATGCAGCAAGATCACTTATCACATAAATTTTGTTTTGATTTCGTTACTGCATCGGAATTTATAGGGAAAAACCTTTATTTTCCTGAGCAAATTTACAATATTTAGGAGAAAAAAATTTGCAATGGCTGGCAACTATATTCTAATTTTTCAACCAAATGTCTATGGAATCTATCTTAAAGTAAGGTTCACGCAATTCGTGAATTTCGTTAAAATCTGGTGGCTAAATCGGAGGCTATAGGCCAAAAACTAGTTTTTTTTCTCGGTAATTTTTCAAAATGGCACCACTGCCACAGTGTTGCCCGTATTTCAAAATCACTTCTATCAGATCTGGTCCTAGCTAATTTCCTGTAAATTTCGTATTGATCGCAGTATCCGATCGTCAGATCTCGTGAACATAACTTTTAAGTGCTGAAAATAGAGGTAATTTGATCACTGGTTGCCGCTCCTGTTTACCGTGCAATTTCAAAAAATTTTCTTTGACTTGGTGGACAAAAGTCAAAATTTATCAATAATTTGAATTTATTTTCACAAATCAAAAATTTTTCAGGAAGGTCGATGATTTGAATGATTTTTTTTTCAGGAGCCTGCTGTAGCTACAGAGTTGCCGGCACAGCCTTGAAAGTACATGTGTGCTGAATCCTAGTCTACGTCAACACGCTCTAAAAATTTCACGATGATCCATTGTTTTTCTTAGAAGTTATGACAAATCGAAATTTGAAAAAAAATACTTGCCTACTTTTAGGCACTCAGCGCCTACACAAGGCTCAAAATTTCCATTTCTTTATCATAAGCAAACTAAAAATATAATAAGTTTTCATTTCCAATACTTTTTTTTAACAAAAATTTACACTGCTTGGAAATATAGGAGTACCTGAAAATTCACTAAAATGCCCACCGCCGCCAAAAGATTTAAGATATCTGAACTCTAGCAAGTCATGGACCTACCTGTTATAGACATCTATGTCCACCGAATATGTCAGCTCAATCGGATCGGCCACTCTAGAAATTATCTTTCTGAATCATTTTGCTGATATATATACGTATATATATAATATACATATATATATATATATATATATATATATATATATATATATATATATATATATATATATATATATATATATATATATATATATATATACATATATGACAAATTTTCGGCAAAGCGAGTTAATAACAGTGCCAAGCAAGTTTTTAGTATTTTGAAAATTTAAATTTTACTCTACTTCACAAATAAACTTACTATATAACTATATCATACAGAGTGAGCTCAGAAATTTCATATGCGCACATGCGATTCTGGAAATTAAAGACTCAGCCCACCAATTATTACTTCGAAGAAACGATTTTTTGTTTGGGATTATGTTGTGAATATTAAAATGCAAACACACACAAATGTCATAACAAATTAAAAATATTCACTTTGTGATTTTAGCGCCATTTTAAGAAAGTGGTGAACTCTAAAATTAGATTTGACTTAGCGAAGACTCAAACAAGTACACTTAACGTTAAAAATAACACCGAAAACCAAATCCATACATTTTAGTACATATATTTTTCACTTAGCAATTTAACGAAAATGTTACTATTTAAGATCGGACATGACACAATAAAGTTAGTCTGTCTTGGAACGCCAGCCCAGTTCGGCGACCATGCAGACTGGACCAAATCAATAAGCCTAGTCTTTTTATTAATTCAGTGGCACTATTGTTTGTAGTCTTGCTACGCGGTGATCAATTTCGCCACGCAAGATTTACAAACATAGTGACCCATATAATATAATATTATAATATAACACGGCATATATAATACCACAATTAACCATCGGCCTTCTTATTGGGCAAAAGCCAGCAAAAATATTTATTTTGGGGGTTAGAGATGGCCTAACTGGCCGCTATTTAATTGGTCAATTGCTGGAATTTCAGGTTTGAGTAGTAGGAAGGGACTTCGGCCGTTTAGTTTTCTTCTCAGTTTTTGTTTGTGTTCGAACAAAGTCAGTGGACGGAGTGACCCCAGAGCATCTGGAGTCAATGCCCCAACAACAGCAAAGGCCTCCTGTCTGCCTCCTCCACTGAGGCACTTTTCCCCCATTTAGTGGTTTGCATGTATTTCTCAGCCCCCTTACAGATAGCTAGTAAAATGATTTGTCACGTCTCGGCTGGGTTTGGCTTGCCAGCTCATGCCTGATAGATGCATCTGGTCCTTTATTGATAAAGTCCACTTTCCATTTTCATATTTCGGCTAGTATATTTTCATGACGGATTAAATATACATAGCGCTCCACGTTTACTAGAAGCGAGTCCACCCCATTTCCTATAACGCACCCCAGGCGCGTAGAGCTAGCAAAGCGGCTTGCAAGCACCATTCGGGGTCGGACAAAAGGGTACTCCACTTATGCGAACGAAGGGCCTTCACGGTCATTTCCAGGGTACCCTGGGCCGGAGCACTTACATTTTTTTTAATTTGCCCTTTTGATGGTTCGCCATCATCTGCCCTGCTTAGCAGGCCCTCTACTGGACGTCGGTTCAGTTGAGACACCTGTCAGCCAACCGCTCTTTTAAATCAACAACCCTTACCACTTAGAAAATTTACCCCCCCTACGAGTTTAGCCTGGGTCATTTAAACTTAACTTCACTCGCATCCAGAAGAATGATGATATCGGGCTGCTTCACATTTTTAGTCATTAGAGGCGTAATTAGAGCTGAATTCCTGAACAGTAAAATTATGATAAATATCCCCGTACCATATATTTTGTAAAAACGTCAAGAAGTGTTTCAATTACTTTAATCAGAAATGAAACTTTTATTGGAAGTATAAACTTCCAAAGTCTTAACGTTGGTCTTATTCTAACCCTTTCTGTTCGTTGAAAGGCCTATATAACTGAATAGTGCATCCAAGAGCTGCGTTGGCACGCTATTTTTGAGAGGCGTATAAATCGCTCATTAGAGCCACCTTTATGCCCTATTGAGTGAATCAGTCCGTTCTCAAGTCCATCTGCCTTAGTTACCGGTTTGTACAACCTGCCAGTGTAAAAGCGGAAGATTTTTCTTTCGGAAATTTTCGCTTATGCCATGACAATCTTTGAGTAAGCAATCCAGCATGAGGATGCTTAAGTGAGGATGAGTCGAGTGAGGGTCTAATAGTAAAAGGATTTAGCTTTAGCAGTCATGTCAATCTTTTTGTCAAAAAGAGTATGCATTGAAATGCAGATTTGGCACCTTTGATTTCTTGCTGTACATAAGGATTAACCTTCATAAATTTGTGGAATTTGATTCCAAGGCACTTAAACGATGAGCTAGGAGTAATCCTAGAAGTTTCGAATAAGGCAGTGGTTTTCTTTTCTTGGTCTTATTGCGAATAGTTTGGGAACCCCGATGCTAAGGAAGATTACGAAATACGCAGATTTATGTCTTACTACTATTTAGCCTGATGCCTCATTCTTCAAAATAAAGATTTAACTCTACAAAGTAGGATACCAGGCTCCTTGCTGCTTTGTACAAATGTATGGAGCTATGGATCTTGACTCAACGCAAATAAGAGCTTGTCATCAGCTTATTAGCGGACTTGAACTTGGAGTTGGCTTACTGGAATGGGAGGGTCACCGGTGAATATTATGTATAAAATTGATCCTGTGACAGATAATTTATTGCTATTTATGTCTGGCAGGAGTAGCATCAAGTATCTACGGTTAATAAAACGGAACCGGTCATCTGTATTTTGCGGATCCTCCGATGGGCTTTCCGGTGTAAATATGGCCAGTGGAGGTCGATGAATATTGAGGAAGCGATTTGCTCCTTATTTTGCCATTTGTCTGGTAGAAACAGAAAAGTCGGGTGGAACAACACTCCGCTGGGTTTGTAATGCCGATACAAACAACTCTGGTTTGTTGTCAGGGTTGCGCAGATAAACTTTTCGACCTAGTCGGATGTCAGGTCAGCGTACCGAGATACAACAAGAATTGGCATATACAGTGAAACCTCTCATAGGCGGACACTCATGGTGCCAGTCTTGTTATCCGGCTATGGGAGGTGTCCGCTTGCCGGAGGTATCGAACAAAATTTAGAATTTTATATGCTTATTAAATACATATATATGTGTAGATCTATTTATGGAAAGAAGAATATATTTCAATTATAATTACTTCGTGTTTATTAATATTTATATGAAGATACAGATAAAGGAACTTATATTAATACGTACTTTTTTCTTGTTATTATAGTAATAGCTAGGTTATATATATGCTACATAGTATGCAGAGAAATAATCCAATGAAAAATATGATCAATTTTCAATTGCTGAAGCTTAGTTTGTTTCCATTTGAGCTGTTGTTTCTCGAATTTATTCTCTGCTCTTTTCAAGTATTGAAATGCTACATAGTCATTTTTTGCGAATTGCTTCAAACGAACAATTTGCTTCAGGGCCTCATCATATGACTTTATTCGATCAATATCTTGAATCGTTTCCTCGTCATCGGAATCGTTTTCGTCCACAGTGTCAATTTGATTTACAAGTCGACGCACTTTTTGTAAATTTATTAACGTTGATAACGGCAATTCATCTTCGGCATCAAATTCTAAAATATTATGAGTGGTTTCTTCGAATGCTGCTTATCTAAAACAATTATTGGTAGTCACTTCATCAACTTTATCCCAGGAGGATTTGATGAAGTATAAAGCATCAAGAACATTTATTGTTTTTGCGAGTTCTGATGCTGACTTGGTTCTGTAAATTTATTATTGCTGTATATATATATATATATATATATATATATATATATATATATATATATATATATATATATATATATATATAAATATATATATATATATATATATATATATATATATATATATATATATATATATATATATATATATATATATATATATATATATATATATAGACAACATAGTGGACAATTGTGCCCTAAAGTGGGCAACATCCAATTGATCAACATCTGAAGCTTCGTCAGTTATGCACTTGAATGTTATATTGTGCCTTTTAACCCATTTTTCTAGCCATCCATTTGACGCCAAAAATTCACAATATCCCAATTGGTTGGCTATTTGTTTTGCTTTCGCTTTAATAATTGGTCTTGAAATTGGAATATGCTGGCTTCTAGCCTTGGCAAACCAAGCACACGCTGGGACAAGTAGAATCAAACCAGAATATCGAATAACCAGAATACATTCCAGCCAACGACTTCCACAAACATTCAACAACAACAATCTTATAAGGGAAATCCCGATTTGATATCTATTTTCGTATTAATATTTGATAAAACACGTTTTGTGTCCGCTTATGAGAGGTTTTTTGTATCGAATGAATGAAAATATGGTGGAGAGTCCGCTTGTTGGAGGTCAGTTTGTTCCCAAAACGAATCCACAAGCGTGTGTAAAGAAAATTTGTCCGGATATGGGAGGTGTCCGCTTATTAGAGGAGTCCGCAAGCGGAGGTTTCACTGTAGCCCGTTGTTTTGAACACAACTGCAGCTATAGTGTAGCACTTAAGATTAGGAACCACTAGGGGCTCCATATCCCATTCACTTCTAAGTAAGAGTGCAGAGCCACCATTTTGGTTGTCAAAGACTATATTGTACTCTCTAAAACCGACCTTGATACCCTTTGCCAATCGTTTCGATTTCTAATGCTCCAGCAGAACGATAACTATCCATTTGTGGCGTAGTATGAGGTAAAATTATAAATAGAAGCTTAGACAGCTGACGCAATTATAAGTACGAGTATATCCGATGAATGTTGTATCGACTTCTAACTAAAAATAGAAATGTTAATGAAATTTAATTCCTAACAAGTGTAGAATATAATTCTATCATCAAAAGATGAACAAATACTACCATATTATGAAGATATAAAATAAAATTGATTGTTTACTAAATTTTCGCTTTTTTATCTTTTTTTACTGAAAATCACTTGTAAAAAAGGCGGAATTTTTTGGAATTTTAGGAGTATCGTGGAGTACCTGGCAACGCTTATGTTGTTGATTAACCCTAGAATGGTACAGATGAGTAAATTTTACTCACATAGGGCATATATTTCGTCGCGCACCAGCCAGTTGGCCACTCCGACTGCCATGAGGCTAGAAGCTATATAATCTTATTATGTTTAGTGATAAAATAAAAATATTACATATTGCTATTGCTGCCTTCTTTTTAGTAAAAACATGTACCTAAAATCATCCAAAAATTCACCGTACCATTCCAGGGTTAAAACGCTTTTGAAAGTTGGCGAGGTACCACAGGATATTTTGATCGAACTGCATGCGAAAGATATGGTGCGTTTAGAAAAAGCGAGACGAGGTGTAGTGGAATCAAGAAGAAGCTCGATGAGTTTTAGCATACTAGGAACGGTTTAAACCATTAAAGAACCAATTTCATTTTAAAAGCCGTATATTATTTCTGAAATAAGATTTCTAAAATGCTCAATGTTTTTGCACGTCTAATCCTATGAATAGTCGTTAATAGAGATTGTTGATTTCTTTAATAGATGTTGTCATCGCCGCCATATCTTCTATGAACTCTAATATATCGCATCTCTGATACACGCCTAATCAAAATTGAACTTAAATGCCGAAAGATGCAATTTATATGGTGTTATTGTCTGCATGATTTCGATTAGCTAAGGCTACATCAATTACTTATATTTCCACCTCAGGTAAGTGCCCACATCTTATTCGTTGAATGCTGGCTTCAGTCAAAACTTAAACGAGGAACCCGCAGCAGAGGTGCTCAGAAAATATGTGCATTTCACCTGAACACTTTTATCACACATGCCAACCAACAATAGCTGCTACCTCACTCAATACGAAATGAACCAATAAAACTGGTAAAATTCAATTAATCAAATTGCAACATATCCCATTCGGATTCCATGCCAATTTCAGATATCATTTGCACAAAGCAATTATAATAACCACAGCCCCTCATTAGGACTGCAAAGCGAAATCCAAATGACTGCACTGACTTTTTCAATTATTCCCGGCAACCGTTGGGCAATCTGATAAAAATAATTCCTATAGCTTTGCGCTGCCCTATCCATTCTCAAGCTGCAACAGTAAATTCGCAAGTAATTATTTGGTCATTTTTTATGTAATTTTCCATGAAATCTTCTCATTCACCGCAACGCACTCAGTGAGTCCATTCCGCCAAGCTACCCGTCTGGACTCTTCGCTCGTGCCCATCTACCATCTACCTGTCCAACTTGCCTAGTCAGTCAATCAGCCATTAGCCGAGGAAGAAAGAAAAAAGACTGGGCGAAAATATGGTGAACAATATAGTACAGTTTCTAATCAAAAACACTTTTGCAATCAGATAAATTAATTTGCTGCTCTTACGATAAACAGAATTTTCGTGAAAGTGATTTTGTTGTTTGCAATGGCGAATTTTGCGCGTTTTAGCCGCAAATAAGAGATCACAACGAACGGCTCAGATCGGTAATCTTGAAAAATAAGCGCTGAGATTAAAGTGGATTAAACGTACCGCGCTGCCTGATCTGTCCGATTTGGTAAACAGTCAATACTATGAATTCTTTGAAATTAATGCAATTAAGAAAAAATAATATTAAACTGCCGAAGGGGCTTAAGGGATTATTATTAAATTGTTGTATAATTTATTTGTTTTGAACCCTGCAGCTATTTGCTATTCGCGGCGATGAATAGCAAATATGTACATATTTACTATTTCGTCGAATCATTTGGAAAAATAAATGTTATGAGCAGTTGTTCTGCATTGCAAAGAAAGCATTACGCTCTGTTTTAGGCGGCAGCTGGAGTCCAATTAAGGTTTAGAAGCATGTATGTAAAAAGTATGGCATTTTATAATTTGGTGCCTCGTTTGAAACTTCATGTTATATTAGCAAAAGAAAATTAAAGCTAATCTTCAGCTAACATGCATATTAATACGGTTGTTTAGGATTGCAAGAGCCAAAGCTCAATTCAACTATCGGGCATATTTTGTACAATTTGTACATAGTATGTCTGATGAGTGGTTGAATAAATAAATCTAATCTAAATTAAAGCTAATTATTCATATCATAATCGCAACGCTGAGCACCATCGGGAGATCGCAAAAGCAAACCAATTCCTTTGTACTTACATATGGGGCATTTCACGTGAAGCGGACAACGAAAAAAAATCGAGGTTCTGGATTTCGTTCATATTGTGCATAATGGTACTTCTAGAAGATATGAATGTGGATGCACAAGTTTTTGTTTCTACGAGGTTTAGTTGCCGAGTTATGGGCTTCTGAATAATTGACAAAATTGATAAAAGGTTTTTTTGAAAGCGGATTCTGAGATTCAAAATAAAATCTAAAAAACATTAAACATAATGATTGGTATAGAAAATTGGCTGTTCTTTTTAATTTTGAAATCAGATTTGAAAAATTAACTTTTTTTCCTGTGTGGAACCGGAAATAGACACTTTAACTCGTAATTTGAATAATTTGGACCAGGTTAATTTTGTTTATTTTTACAACAAAACAAAGCTTAAAGTATACTTTTTTTATCATAAAAGTTTTAGAATGGGATGGGCAGTAGTTTAGGAGGTAGGTGAATTTCAATACATAAAAGTCGCATGGAGCATGGTACCGGGAGCTTGATTATGATAGGTAGTGAGTGTGAAAGCAAAATATTTGTAGTAAAACTATTATATATCACTTGTGTCACTTATATATAGAAGATAAAATATTAAAAATTGCTAATGTTGATTTACTTAGTGAAAAAAAGGTACTTGTGTATGGAAAAATGAATTTATTTCACAATTTTTACAATTTTACTCTCGTTTCTTAAGCTAGTTCTTTTTTTTTAATAACTAGAGGTGTTTCTACGGTTAGTTTTTTCCTTCAGATTCGACATAATTTATTTTCTGCTAATATTCTTGGAATTTTTCTTAGGTCATTAGCCTTCCGATGAAACTTAAAATCGAATGGGTTGAAACATCGAAAGCCGAACGGAGACATAATACACATAATTAAGACTCTTAACTTATCAACGAAAGTAATAGTCATTGCAAACGTTGAACAGTAACTCGAAAAATAACGGAAAATTTGAATTGGCTTGACGTCAAATATATTATATATGCGTCATATATTTTAATTGGATTTTTATGGGAAAATAAAACATTTTTCAAATAAGAGATGGCGTTACTAATCACATTTCAAATCAATTTTTGTTTTCGAGCCAACTAGCTGTCCTCAGCAAGCTCTCGGTACCACGCTCCATGCGACTTTTATGTATTGAAATTCACCTACCTCCTAAACTACTGCCCATCCCATTCTAAAACTTTTATGATAAAAAAAGTATACTTTAAGCTTTGTTTTGTTATAAAAATAAACAAAATTAACCTGGTCCAAATTATTCAAATTACGAGTTAAAGTGTCTATTTCCGGTTCCACACAGGAAAAAAAATTTATTTTTCAAATATAATTTCAAAATTAAAAAGAACAGCCAATTTTCTATACCAATCATTATGTTTAATGTTTTTTAGATTTTATTTTGAATCTCAGAATCCGCTTTCAAAAAAACCTTTTATCAATTTTGTCAATTATTCAGAAGCCCATAACTCGGCAACTAAACCTCATAGAAACAAAAACTTGTGCATCCACATTCATATCTTCTAGAAGTACCATTATGCACAATAAGAACGAAATCCAGAGCCTTGATTTTTTTTCGTTGTCCGCTTCACGTGAAATGCCCCATATGCAAAATCACTATATCGTGAATCATTTCATTTCTCCATTAAACGCTCATCATCGACCTGCTTCCGAATGGATACTCGCGTTATGTTTCCCATGCACATGTTTTTCGCTAATGGTATCTGATTCATCGAAAATTTGAACGTGATAGTGTTTTCAAGACTGAGCTTAGTTCCGTTTGAGCATCACCAATGGATTTACGAGTACGAACGGAAGCTTCTTTCGATCTTCAGGTGAATTGCACAAGACGATTATAGGCGCAAAGTGAAGGTGAGCGCAGATTTAGTCGCGGCACAAATCACTGGTATACGAGAAGAAGATTTAATTCTCACAGTAAAATGATACGTCTGATTAGCTAATACTTTATATGGAATGTATGTATCGTTTTTTATTTTCGGAATGAAAATTGACTTCCGGTGCAAAGTCAGATAATCCGCTCGGAAAGTGCATTCACTAACATACCTGCGATATACAATTCGATGATTGTTATAATGCAAGCAGTATTTGGTAAAATGTAGTTATTCAATTTCAATACTTTACAGCAATTTCAATGCCTTAAAGCTAATACACGTGAATGCTATAGTTTGCAACATTGTTTACTTGAAGTATCAATCATATTTTTGTATCACTAGCCATGATATTTCGATTGTATTTTGAATTGTTTGTTTGATATTAACACTAGCAGGTAATCAATCATTTGTGGAACAACTGAGTTCCTTCCTACTTTGTAGCCCAACAAGTTCTGCTGAGAATCAGTACTCTACTTGAAGGTTGGAATTGATGAGTTTTTGAAAAATTGCAACTTTTGGTCGCGGGAGCTAGTTTCCTTCAACGAACAATTATAGCTTCCACTATAATTACTGATTGATGTTGACATTCAAACTGTTTAGAGTACAACCCAGCAATAATCAATTCAAGCGCACTAAATCATAGTGTAGTTCCTTTGGGGAAGTTATTTGAGACATTTAGATTCAATCGGTTTGTGTATTCAAGTTCTGTCAAGTTTATTTAATACTTTTAAGTACAGGATGAGAAAAATAGCACAGGCATTGTTTGACCTTCTGCACACAATGCGAAAATAATTCCTCACCCATACAGCGTGGGCTTAGATTTACTCCATAAGACATTGTGTCTTTTCTGTATGCCGATCGCAAGTCTAACCTGTGATATGCCGGTCCCAAGCCCGGAGAAAGGAGGAGGATTTGAGGCAACGAGGTAACTCTATCTTCAGTAAAATTTGTATAGTTGCAGCCTGATGGCTGAATTACACCTAAGCGTCTCAGGTCATTAGGGAGAATTTGCCACGTTGTCACACCTGCAACATAGTAGTGTGAACTTTGGCACGAGGCAAGTCTCCTGAAGCAACTATCACCGAGGCGCCCCATGAAAATGGTTGAGCGATTCCTTTGTCAAGAAACCTGGAACAAAAGCCTTGGATTGGACGGATCAACAACGACGACCACGCAAACGCACAACGGATTATTCTGTCGGAACATAGAATGTACGCTCCCTGAACAAACCGGGGACCAAAAAGGCCCTCCTTCATCAGGTTAAACAGTACAAACTGAGCATTACTGCAGTCCAGGAAACAAATTGGTTAGGCTGCGAGATCAACGACAAGAAATTGCACACAATTTTTACAAGTGGCAAACCATCGGACCACAAGGAGTTTGGAGTAGCATTCATAGTGAATAAGCAGCTCAAGCTGCGCGTTACTGACTTCAAACCCGTAAATGAAAGGCTGTGTACAATTCGCACCTAGGTGCGATCTTTCAACCTCTGGCTAATCAATGTGCACGCTCCCACCGAAGTAAAAGAAGACTCTGTAAAAGACGAGTTTTGTACCTGCCTTGAAGCTCTCTTCGATTCACTTCCATCAAATGATATAAAAATGCTTCTGAGAGATTTCAATGTAAAAGTTGGGAATGAAATATGGCATCGGGGGACCACTGGAGGACACAGCCTCCACGAAGAATGCAACGATAACGGCCATCGTCTAATTGACTTCGCTTGCAGCAGGAACCTTGTTGTAAGCTCAACTTGCTTTCCACACCGTTGCATTCATAATCAGACCTGGAATTCTCCAGACGGACATACCGTCAACTAAATCGACCATGTCCTTATTAGCAAGAGATGGGCGTCAATTATGATGGATGTTCGGTCGTACAGCGGAGCTAACTGTGACTCCGATCATCACCTGGTGAAAACAACATACCGGTGCAGAATTTCCTCAGTGCACCAATCGAGACTCAGCCCTCCCAAAATCTTCGCGGTTGAGAATCTGCTGAACTATTATACATCTCAGGCATATACGACCGCGCTTGAGGAAAGAGTTTCACCAACGCTGCGTGACTCCAGCAACCCGACGAGCGTGAAATGAATGGTTTGACAAAGAATGCAGAAATTCACTTGACGCCAAAAACGAGGCCTACAGACAATGAATCCAACGTGCAACCAGAGCGAATATCTAATAGAATAATTAGGCGTAAGAAACGGAAATACTTTGACGAGCCGTTGCTGAACGTTAATGTAAACCTAGTTAGTAAGAACACCAGACAAGCGTACAAACTAGTAAACACTATCGAAAATGGCTACCGACCCAGGACTAGCCTCTGTTAGGACAAAGATGGAAGCATTATCAGCGACACCGAAAGTATTAGCAAACGATGGGTGTCTTACTTCGAAGAGCTTCTGGATCCGCCATCAAACATCCTGGCAGCAGTAGCTGAGCTCCATGATGATACCATTGGTCAACCCCCATCCACACAACCTCCGACAATAGAAGAAGTTGATCTCGCCTTGTGTTCACTGAAAAGAAACAAAACGCCGGGCGCTGACGAGATACCAGCTGAGCTACTCAAGTCTGGTGGGGCGGTTTTATTAAGTGCGGCTACCCGCCAATAAAAGTACAGTACTGAACTTCAAAAGTACCATCCGTTGAGGGGCACCAATTGACTTTAGGTTTGTTGAAGTCACCCATCAAGGTAATATCGTCGTTATTGTCAGCAAGGTCGCATATGAGCTGCATAAACCAAGCGACCAGAAATTGCTATTTGCGGTGGAACCAAAACAAGAATCTGGAGCTATAATTTCAAATGACACGATTCCGCTTCCCTTTCTTAATAACTGTTATACAGTCCTTAAGGATTAAAGATTTTGTATGCTCAAAGATCCACTCGACGTTTCTCCTTACGTCATCTGATATCAAATAAACCTCGCGGTTGTGCAACACCTCTGCAGTTGAAAACATTGAAATCATTAGATACCTTAGGCTGATCTAATTCGATGTTGGCCTCTACTGCTTCTGAGCTTGTTTTCTCAGGTTCATTAGACGCGGATACTAGAGATTTCAGAATTGCATTATTAGCTGATTTGGAAGCTTTGACGATTTTCGCTTAAATCGCTGCATATGCTGCATCTATTGTTTTAGAAGTTGGTTTGTGCTTTGCAGCAATGTTATCGAAACTTTGCTTTTCATTTCGCGGAAAATTCTAACAGGTGATAGATCGTGATGCAAGTTTTGGGTGTTGAGAGATTGACATACGATCCAGCGATGTTCCAATGCGTTTAACTTCGACGATATTATGTCGATGGAAGACAAGATTAGACTCATGCCAGTGATATCTACTACAATGTCAGCAACGGTTGGTGTCTTAGCATCAACACTCTTTATTTTAGAGAGAATCAAGTCCATCTTATCTTCAATTTTGTCTTGTCTGTAGGATAGTGCCACGACTACATCTTGCTGACCACGTAAGTCATTTAGTATTCATCCATTAGCGAGCCTCCTGTGATCCGCGCTCAAAACGCTCCGCGTTTCCTGCTACGAGTTTTTTCATCCGTCGTGATGTAAATATTAAACCGGAGTATCTGACGAAAACACAATAGAAAATGGCTGCTTCTGAACATGATCACAGGCTCCTAGCCAGAGCCAGCTGAAAGGCTCCAAAATCCGTTCGTGATGAAAAGGAGCTAAAAAGCAACACACAATAATAGATATGCAGTGAAATGGCTCCATTCATGAGACGAACGATATTTCGAAGGCTGACGGTCAGATGTTTAGCATACCAACAACTATCTGTGACTCTGCATCAGTTGAGCTCATTCCCTAAATAAATCAACGACTAGCCAGGCAAACTGATACCTGAAAAGTAAAGATTTTATTGTTATAAAAGGGGCATTTCACGTCAAGCGACCAAAGAAAAAAAGTCGAGGTTCGGAATTTCGTTCTTATTGAACTTGGGAACATAATTTTTTATTTCTATGAGGGTTAGTCGCCAAGCTATGGGCTTCTTAAGAATTTACGAAATTGATGAAAGGTTTTTATGGAAGCCGATTTTGAGATTTAAAAAAAATGTTTTAAAAACATTAAATATGTGGATTGATTTAGAAAATTAAAGGTTCGTTTTAAGTTCAAAATTATATTTGAAAAAAAATATATGTTATTTTTCTGCGCAAACTTTTCCGAAAGTATTCATATCAACTCGTAATTTAGATGTTTTGGACCAGACTATTTTTTTTTCTTTTATAAGAAAACAAAACTAAAACTGCTAAAGCTAAAAAAGGAAACAAAGCTAAAACTATCAGCCGCAGCTACTTTCGGCTGTTATATCAGCTTGCACCCTTTCTGACAGGCAGACGTTTTCCAAAAAGTTCGTTCAACAATCGATCTATCTTACAGTCAAGCCACACCGGTCGGTAACGCTTTACGTAAAAAAATGCCTTCAACAAAGCGAGCTGGACAGAAATCATTTGTGCCCTCAAGAAGAGTTTTCGCATCCTTTGATACTTTTTAGGCATGATGAGAGACCACCTTAGGAGTCAATGGTTTCCCTACCATACGGACGACGAAGTCAAAAGGAAGTCTGCCACCTCAGGTGTGGCACAGGAATTAATCTTAGGAGATGACTTCTGGGACATCATGTACGATGATCTGCTACACCTCAAAAAATCTGCCGATGTTTTCCGTGTAGGCTACGCTGATGACGTTACAGTGATAATTATATCCAGATCTGCTGATTTAAGAAAAACCTAGGCTTAATCAAGTCATCAAGGAAAGTAAAGTGGTGGATGACCAAGTACGGCCAAGACAGAGATTGCTATATTAACGAAGCAGAAAATACCAACTATCATACTCATGATAATTGGTTCCATCGAGAACTAGACCAGCAAGTCGGTCAGATGTGTGGAAGCGAACCTGAACACCAGGCTGTTGTATTGGGATCATGTCGGCAGGGCGCGTAACAGTGCTCTAGTAGTTGTAACTTATCTGAGTAGGCTAATGGCCAACGTCGGTGGACCAAGTTATATGAGACAAAAGCTGTTAGTGGCAACGACCAGTTCCATCTTGCTATATGGGGCCGAAATTTGGAGACATATGCTTCGAACCAAAGAGCTCCGTAAGTGCATGGTCAATGTACAGCGCAAAGATGCCCTACAAATCACCCGTAGCTACCACATGGTCTCTCTCTCTCTCACTCAGAGCTGGACAGAATTGAGACTTTGACGATCGTGCTTACGTTAACTCTCCAACTTTGGCAGCTACGTTAGAGTGAAAGTAGTAAAGTTTGCTGGACGGCCAAGCTAATTTTTCTTATTGAGTCTTGGCTTAGCCGTGACCACGGAGGAGGTGAACTTCTACCTTTGTCAATACTTATCAGAGGATGGTTGCTTCAGAAAGTATCTGAACAGAATGGGTCAGCTGGTCACACTGTACTGCCGGTACTTTGTGACTGAGCTCAATGATGCTCAGCACACATTTTTTTTCAATAGTCGTTTTTGGAGTTTAATGGTTTTTGGTAGTGCAACGTAAGTTTTCTTTTAAATTTTTGTCTGATTTCAATACATTTGGCTTCAAACAAATTAATTGCGTTTCGTTTCTACTTCTAGTATATATTGTGACGATAAATTGCAAATCTGCATGGTCATCACTAGAGTAAGGTAAGCAGATCCGATACGGAAAAGTTGGATGAACCTAATTTACGAATGAGCTAATGACTTCAGTATCTTGCTCTTGGAAGTTATTGATAAGTGAACATTGGCTTTCATACTCCATCTCATCACTCTCTATGTCTCTATATTGATAGACACATACTCTATGCATATGGTACTCTGAGCTATAAAATATAGCTCTCAAAGCTTTAAGGTTAAGCCAAAATGGCCAGAATCCCATTCATTATAGGGTTTTCTGCAACGCACATCGTTTCAACTTTTATGTCACATAGCCCCAACTACTATGTACACAACATTCACACATATTTTTAAAACACACGGCATAATAGCAAATTTTCAATAAACTCATATAAAGTGCCGGTTTTGAAAGTATAGAGTGATGGGTTTGAATCTAATTATTTGAGATAGTTTAAAAACTAAGATATGATATTTCCTGTGTAAAACTACGAAATTTTGTCTCCTACTTTATACCTCAAACGTATTTTAGTGAAGCTATAATTAATGACGTCGAAAGCTATAATACATCGAGTTGGAGGCTATAGTACATGGCTTTGCAGGTTGTAATACATTGCGCCTAATCTTATGATTTTTCGCCATTCAATATGGTCTCAGGCGCAATGCTTTTTGCCTACACATTCATCAATTATTTCCATGAATTTCGTAAAGTTCTGCCAGAAATTAGATCAAATCAAAAATAATACTTTGTGTACTTTTTGGCAATCAACTTTCTCAGAGGGCCAACATTTTCGAAATGTTATAATAAATAAAAATAAAACACTATCAGGATTCAATTCGCAAAATATTCTTTCCATAGAAATAAAAAAGTATTAAAAATATTAATTAAATACTCATCATTTTCAAAGGGTTGAAGACATTATAATTTTAATCCAAAAAACTTCGTTGTCTCGTTTGGAACCTCTAAAATTACTCCAATCTCATCTCTAAAGTACCTCGGTGTTGACTTCCACGAATTCCTGAAGTTTGATCCTTATGTGCAGCGTAAAATCAAAGCTGCTAAGTCCGCATTTCAACGCATCAGACCTCTTTTTGCCAAAAAGATGGGCATGACCACCAGAGCTAAGTCCATTTGCTACCAGACTCTGATCCGGCCTATCCTGACTTATGCTTCCCCATCCTGGATTACCTGTTCCAAAACTACCATGGCAGAAGCGGAGCCATTCAAAAAGAGAATCCTGTACTGGTAGGTTCTACGACTAAAAGGTTGCCGAAGAACCTTCTCCTGTATGAAGAGTCGGGACTGAAGCTGCTTAGGCACTGGGCTGTAGAATTAACGACAAGATTCTACGGACTGACAGACGGACATGATAACGGACTGATACGGTCACTTGGGCGTACAGGTGGCTCTAATGAGCCATTTATGCGCCCCGCGAAAGTAGCGAGTCAACAACAGCTCATGGATGCACTTTTTACTAATGTTCGAAGAAGAACATTAGTATCAAAATCACTTTGGCCAAAAATTCATATTTCTAGATATATATATATATATATATATATATATATATATATATATATATATATATATATATATATATATATATATATATATATATATATATATATATATATCATCAAAAAATTTCAGTGAAAAAATCTCAGGAACGCGCCATCCGATTGAACTGAAATTTTCAGAACACATTGGTGTATATGCAGAATAGTGCCAGGTCTCATAAAAATATTAAAAATCTTTAACCCTTTGGCGCCGGCGGCCATTTTAGTGATATTTTTAATATACCTATTATTCCGTACACAAATAATTTTTGCAAAAGTAAAGTTGACAAAATAAATTTCAAACGTGTTTTTCATGTGAATCGGATAATGTTTTGAAATTTTTTAACCCCATGTGTGCGCTGGGTGCCTGAAAAGAGAACGGGAAAACTTGAAAATTTTTAAATTGCGATAACTTTTGACACAGCTATTCAATCAAAACGAAATTTTCAGAACATATTGGTATTATTTAGTTGTACATCTGTGTAGCTTTTGATGAGCGTGCTGGCAACCCTGTAGCTAGGGCAGGCACTGAAAGTGAAAACCTCTAAATCATCGTCTCTCTTGAAAAAATGCCGTTTCTTCAAAAAAAGCCACTCATATGTAAATCTTGTGCTTTGTTTACATAGACAAGAAAAAAAAATCGATATGGTATAACGGGCACGCCTGGTAACCCTTGCCCAATTTACCTATATTTTTAGCATCAAAAACTTCTGTTCACGGAAACTCGCGATCCGATACACAGAATTTATTGAAATTTGCAGAATGTATTGGTCTTAAATAGGACCAGGTCTGATAGAAGTGATTTTGAAATGCAGGCAATTCTGCGCCAGTGGTGCCATCTTGAAAAATCACTAAAAAAGATAACTGCTTTTAGCCCTATAAATTCTGATTGAATCGTTCGATTTTAACGAAATTTACACAGTAACTGGACCTTACTTTAAACCTTGTTTGGTAGAAATTTTGTTGCAAAATTCTGCTGGAGCTGCCAGCTATGATAATTTTGGTATCTTAAATTTGAAAAAATCAAAATTTGGAAGTGAAAACATTCAAACCATCGAATATCCTTAAAAATGTCCGTTTCTTACAACAAAGCCAATCTGTATACAAATCTTATGCTTTATCTACACGTTCAAAGTAAAACTTTGGAAATTTCATAACGGACAAGAACGGTAACCCTTTCCCAGTTAACCTATATTTTTAGCATCAAAAATTTCTGTTCACGGGAACTCACGAATCAATAATCAGATACAATTGAAATTTACAGAACGCATTGGACTTTAGTAGGAACAGATCTGATAGAAGCGATTTGGAATTGTGGGCAACTCCGTGCCAGTGGTGCCATCTTGAAAAAATACAAAGAAAAAAACTGCTTTTTGCCCTATGAAATGTGAAAAAGTTACCAGATTTTCATGAAATTGACACAGTAGCTGAACCTTACTCTAGGCCACATTTGATAGAAATTTGGTTGAAAACTTCGATTGGTGCTGCCAGCTATGGTAATTTTTGTGTCTTTGGATTTGAAAATATGCTCAGGAAAATAAAACTTTTGCCCTATTACTTCCAGTGCAGTCATGAAATCAATAAAAATTTCATACAATTAATGGAACCTATTATAAACATTATTCGGGCCAAATTTGGTTGAAAAGCCTCGATAGGGTTGCCAGCTCTTGTTGGTTTTGTGTTTAATTGCAATATCTTTATTAAGCGGTTTTATCGTAGAATTTTCAATTGGTAATGATATTGTAGTGACAATAAATAGCAAATATTAAGTTTTCGATTATTTGAAAAAACTCGCTGCAGGTAACCCTAAATTTCTTTATACTCCTATAACTTCGAATGTAATATAACAACGTGAAACAGATGTGATATATTCTTGGCTTTGATACTGGCAGAAGGTTGCCAGCACGAGTCGGTAGTGCTAATTTTGTATCAATAAATGCTAACAGATAGTATTCATACCGGAAACATTTACAATGAAAATAAATAACCGATGTTTCAATTCCCAGTTCTGCAAATTTTTCGGATCGCAGCCCCAAACACCAACTCCAGTTACAGTGATGCAGGCACTGAGCATTTTCTTCATTGATGTTATATGAGATGCTGCTTTCAAAATTTTGTGAAATAAGCAACTGATAACTAATATAATTAAACCGTGTTTTGCTCTCATAAACGTTGAAATTCATGCCAGTGGTAATATCTGAAACCTTCTACCATATGAATTCTAATGCATTCAGAGCAAAGTAAAACGTGGCATTTGAAACAGTTTGGCCGTAATAAGCAGCTCATGTGGTGGAATATGCACTAAAATCCTGCCCGATTCTTCTACTGTTCTTCGAACATTAGTGTTTCTAGCGGTTCAGGTGCGCTAGAGTTTTAATTATGTATGCGTCCCAACGAATAGAAGAGGCTATATGTAAGACCCAGGACAAGGAATAAGGTCTAATTAGGCTAATTTAGTTTTAGTTAGGTAAAAATTATACCTGAGACTTGAAAAGTGGCTATTGCTATGATAATCCCAGCCACTGTACATGGCTGAGTATGATAATTAGCGTGTAATATCAAAAGAAAATTCAAAAGATAAATATAAAAAAAACCTAGCGCATCAGAACCGCTAGAAATACTAATGTTCGAAGAACAGTAGAGGATTTGTGCACATTTTGAGTGTATTGTTATATATTGTTGTTATACTGTTGTTATTGTCTTATATATTATATATTGTACGTATTGTCATACATATTGTTATATATTGTATATTCGCGATGTGAATACTTAATGCAAGCATTTATTGGTACCAAAATAACAAAAACACCTCCTGATAGCAGTCCTATCTGCCTCACGTTGAAGTCAACCTGCTCTGCGAATTTCGTGTTGATCCGATCACTGCATTGGAAGTAATAGGGATACAAAGAAATTTAGGGTTACCATTCGCAAGAGCTTTCAAATTTTCTAGATCTTAGTATTTGGTGTGTATTTTCACTACAAGACCACTACGATTTGAAAATTTTATGATAAAATCGCTTACTAAAGCTATTTCAAAAAATACAAAAACAATCATAGCTGGCAGCCCTATCATTGTTTTTCAAAATAGATTTGTACTGAATATTGTCTACAATAATTTAAATTTGTGATATAAATTTCGTTATGATCCCAAGACTGTACTGGAGGCTATAGGGCAAAGAGCTTTATTCAAATAAAATAACATTATATAAACAACTTGGTGCAGTTGCACCAATTTTTGACGATTCTAAAAGCATATAGATATATAACTTAGATGCTTTGCTTTTATATAATCTTTTAGTGCTTTTATATAACCGAAGTCGTTTGTCATAAATTATGCTTACCATAGAAGGGGATGATGCAGATGAATAAGCTAATAAACTCGGTTATAGGTTCAAGTAACAAACAATAAAATTTCCAAAGCTCGGAATATTTAAATATCGGTTGCTTATTTTATTGTAAATAGTTTGCTTATGAGTAGAAAATGGAAGCATCTATTGGTGCGATATTTACGAAATTGTCCGGTGCTAGCAATCATGTGCTAGCACCATAGCTGCTTTACCTTGTGTTAAACCCACCCTATGAATTTCGTTTCGATTGAATGTCTGCGCTGTAAGTTATAGGAGTGAATTAAATTTTAGGGTTACCATCGTCCAAACTTTTTAAATTTTTGAAACGTAAATATTTGATGTTATTTGTCATTGCAGGATCATTCCCACTTGGAAATTTTATGACAACATCGCTCGATAAAGAAATGTCAATAAATTACAAAATTCATCATAGCTGGCAACTCTTTCACGGTTTTTCAACGAAATTTCTACAGAATTAGAAACGCAACAAGATATGCTTTTCACGTGAATTTCGTTTTGATTTCATCACTGCATCGGAAGTTATAGGGAAAAACCTTTATTTTCCTGAGCAAATTTACAATATTTAAGAGACAAAAATTGCCGTAGCTAGCGTCCATATACTAATTTTTCAATCAAATTTCTATGAAATCTATCTTAAAGTAAGGTTCACCTACTGCGTCAATTTCGTTAAAATCTGGTGGCTAAATCGGAAGCTATAGGCCAAAAACCAGTTTTTTTTCTCAGTGATTTTTCCAAATGGCACCACTACCACAGTATTGCCCGTACTTAAAAATCGCTTCTATCAGACCTGGTCCTAGTTAATGCCAACATGTTCTGTAAATTTCATATTGATCGCATTATCTGATTTTCAGTTCTCGTGAACAGAAGTTTTGGGTGCTGAAAATAGAGGTAATTTGATCACGGGTTGCCGTTCTTGTTTACCGAGGAATTTTTGAAATTTTTATTTGACTTGGTGGACAAAAGTCAAAATTTATCAATAGTTTGAATTTATTTTCAAAAATCAAAAATTTTTCAGGAGACTCGATGATTTGAAGGATTTGTTTTCAGGAGCCTGCTGTAGCCACAGCGTTGCCCGTAAAGTCTTGAAAGTCCATGTGTCTTAAATTCTAGTTTACATCAATACGCTCTGTAAATTTCACGACGATCCATTGTTTTTCTTAAAAGTTACGACAAATCGAAATTTGAAAAAAAATCCTTGCCTACTTTTAGGCACTCAGCGCCTACACCTGGCTCAAAATTTTCAATTCTTTATCATAGACAAACTACAAACATAATAAGTTTTCATTCCTAGTACGTTTTTTTAACGAAAATTTACACTGCTTGGAAATATAGGTGTACCTGAAAATTCACTTAAATGCCCGCCGCCGCCAAAAGGTTTAAGATATCTGAATTCTAGCAAGTCATGGACCTACCTGTTATATACATCTATGTTCTCTGAAAGTTTCAGCTGAATCGGATCGGCCACTCCAGAGATTATCTCTCTTAACCATTTTGCTGATATATATATATATATATATATATATATATATATATATATATATATATATATATATATATATATATATATATATATATATATATATGTATATATATATATATATATATATATATATATGACGAATTTTCGGCGAAGCGATTTTAATACTACTGTTCTTCGAACATTAGTAAAAATAAAAAAAACTCTAGCGCACCTGAACCGCTAGAAAACTAATTTTCGAAGAAATTGTCTTTGAGTGACAAAAAAGTGTGGAAAGACGTAATACACTGTTTTTTAGAATCATATCAATCATTCCTTATCCAAAGCAACAAAACTCAACTATAACACATATAATTCAGTGCTGGCAACACTTTCCGAACGAAGCAGCAATAAGTTTACCATAACAAGCTCATACTCAAATCAACGTATCCTTTGAATTTCGTTCGAAGGTTTCAGCGGTTAAACGTTGTTTGAGGCTGCCATCCGAAAAATGTTCAAAACTCGAAAAATTTAAAAAAGAATTCCTTATTTTTATTGCAAATGCTTTGCATATGAGAACGTTGTTTGAAGCATCTGTTGGTGCAATATTTACGGAAATGGCTAATGCTGGTTAGCCTGTATCAACAGCAAAGCATAATACATACCAATTCTGCTTCACGCTAAGTTAAACCCAACCAGTAAATTTCGTTTCGATTGAATCACTGCGCTGGAAGTTATACGGGTGAAAAAAATTTTAGGGTTACCACCCTCAAAATTTATCAAATTTTCAAAGCGTTAATATTTGTTGTTAATTTTCATTGCAGGATCATTTCCATTTGGAAATCTAATGACATAATCGCTCAGTAAAGAAATTAAACAAAATTACAAAAATGGTCATAGCTGGCAGCTCTTTCATGATTTTGGTACGACATTTCTATGACATTTGGTTTACATTAAAGTCCATTTGCTGCGTGAACTTCGTTTTGATTTTTACACTGGACCGGAAGTTATAGGGAAAAAAGCTTTATTTTGCTGAGCAAATTTGCAAGATTTAAGAGACAAAAATCACCATAGCTGGCAACTCTATTCTAATTTTTCAGCCAAATTTTCATCAAACGTTACATAAAGTAAGATCCAAGTATTGGATGAATCTTGTCAAAACCTGATGGCTGAATCGGAAGTAATAGGCCAAAAACCGGTTTTTTTTCTGGGTGATTTTTCAAGATGGTACCACTGACACAGGGTTGCCCGCATTTCAAAATCACTTCTATCAGACCTGGTCCTAGCTAATATCAACATGTCCTGTAAATTTCACTATGATCGGATAATCCGGTCGTCAGTTCTCGTGAACAGAACTTTCGAGTGCTGAAAATAGAGGTAATTTGGTGATGGGTTGCCGTTCTTGTGCAAATCGGAATTTTGAAAATTTTAATTTGATATGATGGACAAAAGTTGAAATTTATCAGTGATCTGATTTTTTTGTCAAAAATCAAAAATTTTTCAGGAAGGTCAATGATTTGAAAGTTTTTTATTCAGGAGCCTGCCGTAGCTACAGAGTTACCCGCATTGCCCTAAAAATCCACATGTGCTAAATTTTAGTCAACATTAATACGCTCAGCAAATTTCACGATGATCCATTGTTTTTCTTAGAAGTAATGACAAATCAAAATTTGAAAAAAAATCCTTGCCTACTTTTAGGCACCCTGCACCCACACACGACTCACAATTTCCAATTTTTTATCATAAACGAGCTTAGAACATAATTAGTTTTCATTCCCAATACTTTTCTTTAGCAAAACTTTACACTGCTTGGAAATATAGGAGTACCTCAAAATTCACTAAAACGCTCGCCGCCGCCAAAAGGTTTAGAATATCTGAATTTGAGAAAGTCGTGGACCTACCTACTATATACATCTACGTTCTCCGAAAATTTCAGCTCAATCGAATCGGCCACTCCAGAGATTATCTCCCTTAATCATTTTGCTGATATATATATATATATATATATATAAAGAAATATGAATTTTCGGCGAAACGAGTTTAATACTATTGTTCTTCGAACATTAGTAACAAGAGCCAGCAGGCCAAAATATTATAGCCGCTAGTTAGTATTTTTTTCTTTATTGTAAATAGTACTTAAATTAGATTAATAATGTACAAAAACAAAACTAAAAATAAAATCTTCTTCTTTTAATCTTATAATTTTAACTTAACTTAACAGGCCTTCTTCGTATACACATCTGAATTTTTTGAAATTTAATTTCAGAAAATAGAAATAGGTGCATTGATTACATAAAAATATCAAATCCTGATATCATTGTGTGTAGGCCAAAAGAAAAATATCCACTTAATTTGCTAATATCTTTTTGACACACAGAAAATTTAGTTACTGAATGACTTAGGCTAACTTTTTCTATGGCGAATGAAGAAACAACATAGTTTTTTATTTGAGAGCAATAATTTCCTATTTTCTCCTATATTCCAAATTAAATTTCAATTTATTTTATTCTATTAGTTTTAAGTTAGAACTTTCTGTAGTCGAGTTGATGGAGCATTGGAGCATTGGCTTCACATTCAACCATAGACGATAAGCAAAGTACCATCTTAATTTTTGAGTTGGCATGGCTATGAGTAGGCAGCTGAGTGAAACCAGGGCTAAAGTGAACTGTCAAAATAGTCACCCATCAATCGTGTACATTGATTTTGAACCGCAAACACAAATTTTTTAATGACTTCATCAATGAAAAAACACTAATGCTTATTGAAAAAATACAACCAAAACATGTTGTCTGCTAACTTGCATTTGAATTTTCCCTTACAAAAATATTAACTAACAAATCATGACCATAATTTGAATAATTCAGTGCATGCCGCTCGTTACATGCCACTACTAAAATCCTACGCCAGTATCGATACATCGATTTGTAGTATAATCAGCAAACCTATCTAGGAAATCTTTAAATAATTCAAGTGGACCTCAAGTTTGACCCATCACTAAATTGTTACACGAAATTTGAATTGCTAAGCTCTCCTCTGTGCTCAAGGAGCATCTAATCCAAGCTGAAGACGACAATACTCACCGGATCATGAAACCGTTTTGCAATCCTCTGCAATCGGTAAATTAACCATCCAACCAACTACCGTCATTCGTCAATCTGTAACGCAAAGAACTTAAGCCTGATACCTGTCCTCTGCCTCGCTGGCCAACAATTCGCAGTCCATCGAAAAGAAATTGCAGGTTGCTGTTAACTTATTGCTTCATCTTTTTCGCAGAAGATGAGAAGATGTTATACCCTCTGTACTGACTGGCCATTGTTAAACGCTTAAGTACCCGAAAAAGTTCCATATTGAATCCAACGACCACTTGATATTTGCAAACTTCAATCTGTTTGGTATTCAGCATAAGATGGTGACTAAGAATTTCACTGCAATAAATAATTAGTGATAAACATGAGCTTAGTGAATTCACGATTTGAACAATTGCAAAGTCACGTTATACATTAAAAGTGGCTGATTATAATATATAATATGTTGAAGTACCATGAATTTCAAAGAAGATAGATAAGTATATGATAGAAATGGAAATTGCAGAAAGCAAGACTTCAGGAAGTGTATGGAAATTTTCTGCCGGCTTCCAACTGACAGAGTGATCGTATGTGAAATGCCGAATCACTTTGTTAGTAAGTCTGAATAACAGAAAACTACGAACAATTTCTGAAAATTCAAACTTATCAGGTCCAGACACAACTGATTTCATGCTCATAAAATGTAGAACATTTCCGTATTATCAGATAAATTAAAAATTGCAACAACAATATCTTTAAATTAATGATGAGGCCATTAGAGAAATAACTAATTTTTTATTGATATCATTCCTATTAAAACTAATCTCATCGCATGAATGACAACTAATCTGCTTATGCTGTAGTATAGAGTTCAAAGTACTAAAAATCATAAAATTGGGTCTCTGGTCTAAGTCTTTTGTTTATGACTTTGAATCTATCAGCGCACAAAATTTTAATCTTTAAGTTTTCATAAGTACTATCAAGAGAATTATTTTCTCTCCGGAAACTGACTATTAATTATTAGCATAAAATTGTTTTGCGTGCCATGACCCAACACAAAAAATATAGTTTCATTTTGTAACATTCAGTTTTATTAGAGTTTTAGTGACAAAAGATAGGTTTCAATGTTAATTCGAATTTTTTGGACCTTGACAGATCTTAAGATCAGATTTTATACTACCATCTGAATATTATTGTGTTTTCAATCAAATCTCTTCTGTTTAAATCTGCGGAACCTTCGTTAAAATTGGCCTGGGATGTTTCACGTTATGATATCTCTAATGCAGATAGACTCAAATCTTCAAAGAGAATTGATGTATTTTTTTTGCTTTTCATTTTCTACTCTGTTAAACTATTTACCTATTAATGATATACGATGACACAAAAGATAAGAATAATGATGACTGTTTCGATCAAAGTACAAATTACTATTTAAAAGGAGACAATTACAAAAGAACGCAAGCAAAATTCGGCAAGGAAACTTGATTATGTTATATTCATAAAAAGATTTAAACGTGGTCTTATGCTGCTTTATTGAATATTTTTATAAGATTATATCATCTCATAACCAGTCCTATAGTCGCCTTACTATGTTTTCAACTTTCTTGTTCTATTTACTAATTAATAATAATCCCCAAAGATAACATTTATTACTAAAATTGTTGAAATTACTGCAGAATATTTTGTATACTTTTATGGTTTTTTAAATTTTAATATCTGTGGTAGTTTTTAACTTTACCACATGTTTTCCATATTTCAGCCATGATTAATAAGTAAATAAAATATAAATAATTTTTGGAAAAAATTTAAAACAAAGCTTTGCAGCTAACCCTACTTTTGTAATATGCAAAATAGTTGAACAGGAGCCAAACAACTACTAATTTATCAAAATTTAGGAAAAAAAAACTACTGAGCGTTGTGTTGAGAGTAAAAAAGAAATTTTTTTTTAAATGTAGAAGTTTGTTTAGATACATTTTTTTACTCTTGATTTTACGAGGTGATTTATGGTTAACTCTTAAACAAAGAATTTGTTAACCTGTGCAAAAAAAACCTGTAGCTAAGGCAGGCACATGAAAAAGATCCTACAAATCATCGACCTACCTAATAAAAATTCGCTTTTTGAACAGAAATTCAAATTATTGACAAATTTTACCATTTATTCACCATGTCAATTTGAATCTTTCAAAATTTCAAGTTGCACTAGAACAGCAAGCCATTACCAAATAAACCCTATTTTCAGCACTCGAAACTTTTGGACCTATAACTTCCCATTAAGCCAACAAATTTTAACAAAATTCACAACCTGCAAGCCACATTTGGTAGAAATTAAGTTGAAAAATTAGAATAGAGCTGCCAGCTGTGGAAGTTTTTGCCACCTAAATCTTGTAAATTTATTCAGCGAAATAAAGCTTTTCCCACTATAACTTCCAATCCAATCATGATGTCAGATCGAAATTCACGTGGTTAATGAATGTTTATGCAAACCAAGTTTCGTTGGAATTTCGTAGAAAAATCCTAAAAGGGCTGTCAGCTATGATAATTTTTGTAGTTTTTTACATTCCTTTATTAAGCGCTGTTGTCATTAAATTTTTAAATGGGAATGATCCTGCAATGAAAATTAACAACAAATATTTACTTTTTGAAAATTTGAAATTCTTTTCACCCTTATAACTTCCAGTGCAGTCATTCAACCGAAACGAAATTAACAGGGTGAATTTAACTTAACGTGAAGCAGATTTGGTGTAGTTTGGTGACACAGCAAAACTTTTGGCATTTCACACCGGACAAGCTACCAGTTATGGTGTCTCGGTTTTGTTTTTGTTGTCTCGGATTTTGAAAATTTGCTCAGAAAAAAAAGGTTTTTGCTCTTCTTGTTTTGTTCTTTTTGCCATATCTTTATTAGCAATTTTGTCGTAAAATTTTCACACAATTAGCAATAAAAATTTGAAATTTTTTGAGGATGGTAACCCAAGATTTTTTTGTACCTCTATAACTTCCAATGCAGTCGTCGGATCGAAACGAAATTCGCAAGGTCGGTAGATTTCAACGTGAGGCAAGCGTGATATATTTTTGGCTTTAATGCAAGCGGAGGGCTGCCACCGCGAGATGGTTTTGTTACTTCCGAATCAATCAATGCTTAAGTATTCATATTGCGAACGTTTACAATGAAAACAAGTTACCAATGTGGAGTTGTTTTTGCGGGATGATTAAAATTGAAAAATTGTATTGAAAAATTTTTTTGACTAAGTGATTTCGAAAGTATGCACTGATTCTCATCAGACACCAGCGCACAGTACATACTTAAGGAGACGTAGCACCTTCAAATTGGAAAAAAAATGTTTTTTTCAAAGGCTTGTTTTTAATTGAATAAAAAGACATATCTTAATGAAACTTTTTACACATACTTAACATCTTTTATACTACATTAAAAAAATTGTTAAAAATGTTTTGTGGCCCCCTGTCGTCTGCTACAATTTTTTGGAAAATACACCAAAAAAACCTGGCGTGCATGATAACTGTCCTCGGGAAAGCTTGAAAAAACAAACAAAAACGTGGTTTTGTTTAAAGAAAAAAAATTTGGTTGAAAAATAACAAAATGGCGGCGTTTTTTCGAAAATTGAGGTTTTTTTCCCCAGAAATTGGTTATAACTAAAAAAATTTAGTGCCAATTTTTTCATCCGTAGTTCATTCTGAGCATCAACATGTGCAGATTAACGTGTTAAAATTTCAGAACGATTGTATAATATTGTTTTTTTTAATCATGCACGCCAACATGCAAAACGTTGTTTCGAGAAAATCGCGCTTAAAGCTCAAATTCAATATTTTTTGCAATAAATGTTACCGAAAATTAATCTGCGATGTCTGGACCATACAATGTACCTTCTTCTTGCTCATACTCTTCCTCTTCCAAAGATTTTTGCTCCCTTCGAGCAGTTCTGGCCTCTTTAGATGCCTCAGTCGAGTGTTTTTCCGCCTGGTTGATTTTTGCGGCATCTCTATGTTCTGCATGTTCCAGCGCACGTTCGCTAATCGTAACTCCCATTGCTTGCATTATTTTCAAGATAGCCATAAATCCTTCATTAACTGTACATGCTGAAATATTTGCAGCCATATTTAGCACGTTTTTCCACAAAAATTATGTTTGGGGGCCAAATTCCAAACACAAGAATTATAGCTTTCGTCATTATTCTGCGTAAAATTGCCCAAGCAGCGCTTTAATAAATCTTTTGATGATAAGTCTTCATAAATAGGCTTTGAAATTTCTTGTACCTCATCATCCAAAGGTGCGGGATGCTTGAAATTTGTTAATGCATTATCACCAGCTGCCTCCGCCTTGCGCCAGTTACATCAAGTCGTTTCTCCAACAGGACAAAAAGAGTGTTGAGGGTTCTCATCAGTTGAAATTGTTTGGTAATATGCTGCCCAAATTTACTTGCGCATATTTTCAACTGAATCAGGATTTCGTCTTATAGCTAGGCCATAATATGTGGCACAATTTTTCATTAATTTTAGTGTCAGTTTAATTTTTTTCGGACCTTTTTTTGGAAATTCTACACTTTTTTTACAGCTATTTTTTTTTTGTTTTTTTTTGCCAAGGCTAACTGTTTTTTTGCTTCTTTTAAAGGAGATGACTCACTTATCTTTGTCTACACTTTGGGTTAAGTCGATGTAGCGATAAAGCGAAGTCAACGAAAATCATAGAAAAAATGACCTTGGAGTGCCTCGCTATAAATACTCACAAATTTTTTTTTTTTAGAATTTCAATTTTATATTATTAAAATCATGTTTTTAAAGCTTCATTCTAACATATTCAATCAAAAAACAAAAATCGATTTTTCAAAAATATGGAGGTGCTATGTTGCCTTAACTGATGTGACCACTTGCAGTTGGAAATCATTAATTTTTATTGATTCCGCAAAACGATCAAGTTCCCGTATCAATTATTCTCTTCAATTATTCGTTAGAGATGATATACGTTGTTTATGCTGATTGAAAGACAAGAAGGGAATCATGATTACAAATCAATAACCTTTATAAGTTACCAATGTTTAAATTTTCTTAGTTCTCGAAATTTTTCGTATAGTGATCCCAAATATCTTTCTATCCCTGTAGCTTTTGACGAAGTTATCGTAATTTGATTTTGACGTTATGCAGTTGTGGGAGACTTTTAGTTGCAATGCTGGTAAAGTGAGCACTGAGCATTTTCTTTATTTATGTTACAGGAGATGCTGCTTCGAAATGTTTGTAATGTTTAACTTTGTTAAATCTTGAAATTCATGCGAGTGGTAGCTCTGAAAACCTTTCTACCCTATAAGTTTAAATGAATTGGTGAGATCAAAGCGGTTTTGCCCTCAAAACAAATTGAAGCACGTGTGGTAGAATATGCACTCGAAATTTTTCAGTATTTTTTAGTATTTCTATTGGTTCTGGTGCGTTAGAGTTTTTTTAACGTTAAAGGCACTAGCAAGATTGAAATCGTTGGAGGCTAGAAGATTTACAGGCACATAATTAGATGGTGATGGAATATATGTTGGCAAAAAGCATTTGGGGTGGTATCTATGAGCTCACTTGAAAGAGTGTTACTGACAGCAAGTAATAGGCCACCTCTTCGTGACTGACCCGTAGAACAATAGCCACGATTGCTACTGTAAATTTTCCAACCACTATCAAGAATCTCCTTATTTTTGAATATTATTAAAAAAACCTCGCCACTATAGCTCAGAACAATTGTTTCTCTGCTTAAATGTTCGTTCAATAGACAGAATTTTCAAATTAAACCTCTTGACACCGACCTTCAAGGATCTAGTAGCTAATAAAATTCGAATTAATACCAATGCAACTAGAAGCGGTGCCGATGATACACTCATACTCCCAAATCGTGTAACCCATGTGGGTCAAAACCATAGATATAGAGAGGAATGGATACGAAATGGGCCGAGAGAAATGAAGCAATTTTCGACCTCTGGTGTAGTTGTGTGAGCGAGAGGTCGCAATGTGTTTGTATGACGAGGGCGGCGTGAAATATTGTAAAATTAAAGGGCAACTTTTTTGGTGCAAATAAAAATTTGTTAATATTGATGTAATGTAATTCACGTCAATAGCGAATCAATGAGTTTCGATTTGCATTAAAACTGTGCGTAGTATTTTAATTAGTTGTGCGGCAGCTGAACAGGTTTTTTTTATGAAAATGATTAGCTCTGAGCAGAGCTGAAGTCTGTTCGCGTACTTTCAGTCACAGAATTTTTGTGAATCATGTGGTGGGGGATATTCAGGAAAAGTACGAAAACGCTCTGATTGCATTTCCGGAAAAGATTCAGTTGTCGTTTTTTGTGAGAACAATAGTAATTATAAAGTCATTCTAAGTGGTGATAAATTATCGCCACAAAAATATTCGATCTTCAAAACAACATTACGCAAAAATATGTTGCTTGCCGCGCACATTTGGAAATTTTTACTCGCGACACGCGTTTCACATTTTTCACTGTTTTTCAATAGCTCAGACTCTACTGAAATTTACTGAAAGAGGCGAAATTTTCAGCATTGAGTAAAACGAAGTACATAAACGGCTTCATTGCAATTAATTGTAGCACGCGAACAGACCTAATTGTTGCCGTGTTGCCACATAACGCAGATCACTAAGCATAATTCCGTGAAAAAAAACTTCACTTGGATTTATTTGGTAGAGAAATTCTAAATTCAATTTCAGCGGCACTGAGTCACTTTATTAGGCTCACAAACTATTCAAATAAAACAATCTGAAATAAATGTTTTAATCTAACGAGTATTAAAAAAGTTTCAAATTATATATACACTCAAGACATTTACGCGCAAATAATGTTAGAAAATTCTCGGCATCCACAAAAAACAAACAATTTATAGAGGTTATTGATTTGTGATCTGGTTCCCTTCTAGTCTATAAATCAGCATAGACAACGTATATCGTCTCTAAAGCTAAAGCCGATAATATTTTATTGTATTATTTAAAATGGTACTATTTTTTAATTTTGAAGGTACATTTTTATCCCTTCAAATGCGCTCAAGCTGTATAGCCTTTGTCTGAAAAAATCACTTCACATAAATTTGATGCCATAAATGTTTGATCGGGTTTAAGTTCGGTAATAGCATTTGGACAGTAACAAATAGCCCAAAGCCTACATTGCTCCGGATACATGCGAAAATTGTATAAAATGCCTTATTTTTCAGCACTTTGTTTAATATTTCTTTTAAGAATACCCAGGCAACACGTTTGATCCATCCTACCATTCACAAAATCTATATATAGCATAATGTTTCCTCCGCTGTATTTTACAGTGGAAGTAGTATGTTCCCTCCTAAACTCTGTATTAAACATTCGCCGAACATATTGCCGCTTATTAGATTCAAAAACATTAATTTTTACTTCAGCAACAAAAATTATGGACTTCCAGAATTATTTTGCTTTTTTGCGCACTCTTAAGCGAAACGTTATTTAACAAATCAATTTTTTTTAAACTATTATAAGGTTAGCTTCCGCCATTCTGCCCTTTAAATTCGCTTTCTTTTTTGAATTTCGAATAATTTGAGTAGAGACTTTCTTTTCAACTCGTTTGTTCACCTTAATTTGTAAAACTGGGGCACTTAATTTAGGGATTTTCATAATTTTTCTGATAATCCACTTTTTTCACACTCAGATAAGATTTTAGGCCTTTCTGACCGATGCTTTGTTTCAAAAAATTTGGTTGATTTATTTATTGTTGTTACATTTCTCACTGTATGTCTTTTATAATTAATTTTATACCTATGACGCAAATAATGCAACAACAATAATATTATTTCTTGATTAGCCACCTTATTCAACGTATTTTCTATTAACATAAAAAAGTAAACTATAGTGTAAGAAATACCATTTAGAAAATTTAATTTGCAGACAAACACAGCCATCAAATCTAAAATTCCCTTAAATTCCCTAAAATAGATATATTTGAAATCAAAGTGAAATAAAATTTTCGCGACCAAAACACTTGCTAATTTAATTTCAATCAACCGGTTTGCCTACCAACGTAACATAAAATATCTACATGCGTATAGATCATTTAGCATCATAATCTGCACGCAGCATTCGTAAATAGTAGCCCAAGTCAATTACGAAGTTTACTTGTGCTACTTTAAATCGTTCATTCACACCGGTTTTCATCGTTCGAACAATTTTCTTCACCTAAATGACGTCAATTCATATAATTGATCAAACTTAATGCCCCTACACGCTATCAAGCTTTCCCCGCCTATGAACAAAAGCAATCAATAAAAATGGCGATCGGGCGGTTTGACACATGTTTTATTTTCGTGTTTTCATCAATTAAAAGTATAAATGTTTAGATTGATCAATAAACAGTAAGAAAGTAAAAAGTGTTTTGCACCAATTACTCATAGGATTTCGCCCTAGAATGTGTGATGTAAGTACAAATTCAATTTGAATCAATGTACCTCTTTTTACCGGATTTAGGATAGAAAGCTTTCGAATTGTGGAAAGAAATGGTTGTTATATGTATGCAAGCAACATTTTCGACCTCCCCTTACAAAATAACATCAAATTTCATTCAGAAAATTTGATTAATTTTGAAATTTGTGCCCCATGTGACACATATTTTATTTTCCCTGCTATTCCAACTAACCCGAAAATCGACCATGTTCACAACAATAGAAATGTATGGAAATGTTTGTTTACATAGAGAGTCAACAGCGCAGAAGGGTATAGTGTGCGGCATTGAGGGGAAAGCTTTTTTGCAGAGAGTAAGTTGCATATGTAGTAAAAATGCTTCATTCACGTACGGGTTCATGGATTATCATTTAGTGTCCATTCTTTATATGTCTATGGTCAAAACCGTTTCACGTATGTGAGAATTAAATTATTCAATACATTGCCAAGGGAAATAAAAACAGTACGAGATCTGAAAAAATTTAAGAGCGAAATTAAAAAACTTTTTTGAACTAATGTATCTGTTAAATCTATGCCTATTTCTTTTTTTTATTTAGCTTTATTTTGTTAAATTGATGCCTCTAATCTTATGTTTTTTCCTATTTCTTTTTGGACTATTTAGCTATTATTAATTATTTTTATGTTAATAAGTCAGTAAGAATATTTAGTTATTATTGGATTACTTTATTTTTATCTTGTCATATTTTGTGTTTATGAATAAACAAAATTGTAAGCTGACTCCTCACCCCTAACACAAGGTTTATACCTTTACAGGAGGAGTAGTGCAATGGATTTTGTATGATATTTAAATTATGAAAATAAACGCACTATTATAAAAAAAAAATTAAAAAAAAAAAACAAGTTTGAGGGTTCTCTGTTTATTAGGAGAAATCTGTAGCAGGATTGACTGGTCTTTGAAGAGATGCAGATATCATGTTGCTACCTTTTGAGGTTTAATTTACGTTGGTCATAATATAATAATAATAATAATAGGAGCTATCTATGTGGCAGGCTGACTGGAAACCATGGAGAAGTTCTTATTAACTAAGTCGGTACGTCTGCTTGAGAGGAGAAGAAAATGACGTGTTAAATGCTGGATGTATCAATGCATTATTATTTCGAGTAGAACTATTAGAAGAGCGATTTAAGGAAGAATCACCTGTTGACAGGTTATTTTTGGTGGTGAGGAGGAGACTGAGACTGAAAATCATTGAACAATTGATCATAGAACAAAGTGGGGGATAACAGAGCCTTACGGGTGGAAGGAAAGTGGGTAAAGTTGTGAATAGGCATAGTGCAATGTTGTCTTATAATTTTTTGTTTACATATGATCATTTTCCTATTCTCAAAATGTATAGCAAGTGTTTCTCTTTCTTGTTTTAATACTCTTGCTAGTGGTAGCCCAAACAAAAAATGAAAAAGACTTTATTTTATATTATTGTGCACATTCTTAACCTAATTTAGGTAAATCGCAGACTAGTGGCTAAATTATTTTAGCCTGCTGGCGCTTAATGTTGTTGTTCATTTATTTTTCCTTATAAAAAAATTTTCCCCCACTACGCTTATGGTCATACCCAGCCTGTAAAGTGGTTGGGGACATCTTCACAATAGTGACTTACATAAATCTACCTTACGCTACGAATTAGATCTAACTTATACCCAAACACAAATAACTTAGCCTAAATAGACCTAAATTTCAACCTCGGCCTTAAATCTAGCCCCTGCTATTTGGTGAAGACCTACATGACTAAATAGCGCATCAATCTGGAGCCACCTGTACGCCCAAGTGACCGATTTAGCTTGTTTTCGTGTTCGTCTGTCTGTTCGTAAAATTTTGTTGCTAATTTTACAACGATTTCTAAGTGGCTCCGGTCCCAAATCCCGGTAAAAGAGAAGGTTCTTCAGCCACCTCTTAATTATCGTAGTCGCGTAAGTCAAGATAGGCCGAATCAGGGTCTAATAGCAAATGGAGTATAATTAATGGGGGACATGCCTACCTTTTTGGTGAAAAGATGTCAATGATGTCAGCCACGTAAAGAATAAACTTCAGAAATTCGTTAAAATTAACACCGGAGTACTTAAGAGATGAATTAGGATTAATCTTAGAAGTTTCGAACAAGATATCGAGTTTGTTGGTATTGGGCATAGTTTGCGAGCCCCAATACTTAGAAAGATTGGTTTGATGTCCCATTCGGCCAAGTAGTAAGTATTTCAGGACCTTCGCTGCTTTGAGCGGATCTTGGATCAACGCGAATAAGTGCGTGTCATTGCCATATTGAAAAAGTTGAACTTGAGATTGTCCCCCTGGAATGGAGAAGTCAACGGTAAATATTAGTAGTAAGGATGACACCACTCCATGTTATAAGCATAGGGTGCGGTAAAGATAGCAGTCTTATGGGACGCCAGAGTAACTCTTCCTCCGTTGTTAGGCACCAGAAGAGCTTACGTGTTATGGCATAGGAGGTGTGGGCGTGGAGGTGCTAGAGCTTTGTATTCTGTGGGTGAGGCCACCGAAAAGAGCTTTAGGCGACACCAAACTGGTAGCAGGAAGAGGCCTGGTGAGGATGGTAGAATTGAGGCGTGTGCATAAATCTGTGGAGCGTGTGCATATTGCACTGAGGTTTAAGTGAGCGTGATGAGCGAAAAATTGATTCTCCTCTGTTTACAAACGATTAGACCATGTGTTTGCTTTAATAATAATCTCGGTAGGACGTGTTCTGTTAGTGTTAATCAGTTTTTCGGTATCGATTTGAATGAAGGAAAACCAGTTCCAGAGTGGTAAATTGTGCATTTCTTGGTGACTAAGCATATGATGATTAACATGCATTACATACGTATGGAAGATTGATAAAAGTGGACTGCAGATTGTGTCGGTTGACATGCGTTTAACATGATTGCGTACCGTAATGATGACGGGAATATAGTATGAAAAGAGAATGACCAATAACTGTTTGTTGTGGATAATTTACATATTGATGCGTGATTGCTGTTGTTGTTTATTGACAAAGTGAATGAATGGAGAAAAACAAATGGACGTGCAGTTTTTCTTGTAAAATGGAATACCTGTTCGAGTATCAATATTGTTCACTTATCCTAATGAAGAAGATCAAAAGTGAATGATAAAGAAATGAATGATGAATGTGTATGAAAGTAAAAACCGAGAAATTGTGGCATAAGATTGCAATTTGTATCCGTATGATGCTACTGAGCTCAAGTGTAAAATAAAAAAGCATATGACATGTAGAAGAGGAATGTTTTATTTTATTGTGAAATGAAATAAAATTGTTTGTAGATATTTTACATGGAGAAATAATTGTATATTTAAACAGCTTCACATATAACTCCACCAAGAATAAATCCGACAAATTTTCATTAGCTGTATAAAGAATCGGTTCAGCTACAGAAGCTTGAGGAACTCTTCGTGTCACATGTTCTTTGGGACAACCTGCTCCATTAACACTGACGTAGTATTGTCTGTTGCAAGTTTTATTACCTCTTATGGGAATCCAAATGCACCCAACTTAAACAGAAGACCCTAGAAGACATCTAAATTTAATTCTCCCTCTTTCTTTAAAAAAAACAAAAGCAACTCGCCCCGGGGTCGGCGGCCATCAAGCAGAATCACGTATTCTCCACTCACTTCAGTATGTTACCGAATTGTAACGCCAATCATAGAGAGCTAGACATTGCAGCAAACGCCATGTGTATTTTACTCGGTGGATGTCAGTAATGTAGATTAAAACTAACAAATGTTCAGTAACTCATTGTAATTTAACAATTTACTGTTTGTTGACTAAGTTACGGTAGCCAAAAAATCGACTGGGTCTATTTTACGAATATGACCCAAAGGATCATGTCACCACCGAATCGACGGTTCTCAGAACTGTGAGCCGTAACCAGGCTATGAATCGAATACATTGCGGCAAGAACGCATTAGAACTCCAGTAGCAGGATCAGTAAGAATTCAGCGTCTATTGGGATCAGCAAATCTATCAAACAAATCTCTTTCAATCAAATTTTCAATCATCAAATTCTTATGCTTACTGCTGCACATAAACCGGGCTAGTTCGATCATGGAACACAGGCAGTACTGGCAATTTCGGTCAAATTAGTGGTGTCTGTAATAAAACGTTCATTAAAACAATCATTATTATTTTCACTGGAAAGAACTTAATACACTATTTAATGTGTTAGCTCCAGTAATTAACGATAAACTGTTAAGTAATATTTACAGACAAGCAATCCAGATTAAAAGTTTTTATGTCACCGATAAGAAGTCTTAAAAATTTGCACTAGGCTCCAGACAATTTAAGTTTCCTCTTGGATTTATGCGAACTCTCTCTCACAAAGCAGCAATGAAGACTTCTCTTACATAATGTGGCACTATTTTGAAGTGTGTCAAAAGTTAGACAACAAAGTAGATTGTATAAAAATATAGTTAGCAGGACAAACTCCGAAATAAACACAACTCACGTACGAAAGCTGCCTGATTGGGAGTACGAGTGATAGTTGACGCGAAATATTTGAAAGCCACCTTGATTGTTTATCTCGGGATGCAGCAAAATGACTTATCTGAAAATTGATGATCACAAGTAAACATAAAAATCAATTTTCGACGCTGTCAGATTGAACTGGTCTAGAACAATCAATAGGTCGAATAATTCGAAATTCTTGAGTTCGGTCAGTTCGAGTTTTGCATTTAAAAAAACACCATGGCGGTAGAAATCGTGGATGGCACGGCTCGAAAAGTACAATGTCCCTAAATGGTGCAACGAGATACATGCCGTTGCATCAGTCAACGGATGGTGGCCAAGAAATTTTCCACTTGGTTCATTTGAAAATAAGCAGCCGACGAAGGTAGCAGTTCCTTGGAGTTGAATTAGTGAATAATATTTTTTAATTTGGATCTTAAAGGTTCTTAAAGAAAACGACAATTAGTGGAAGACCGGTCGAATGAATTTTCGTTGAAATCTCAAAGATCGTTGTGGACCTGGTATGATGAATAAGGACCGAGGTGATCTGGAAGGCGGGTCAATAAGAAGAGATTAGCTGTTACACAGTAAGTAGGATAAGAGAATCCATCAAATAATTATAAATTGAATTCTAATTGACTTAGAAGCTCAGATGTGACTTAGAAGAAGCGCATTGGCACCTCTAAGCACTCAGGCCAAAAGACTCATTGTACTCATTTCCCCCTGCCTACCATAGTTTCCCAGACTTCTTGATAAAGTCTAGGATCACCGATAGGGGAAAAGAGGCTATCTTCTGCATGCGTGCAACATCCCAGTCAAAGGATTGATATCTGAGACGCGCAAACGCTGGGCATTCACAGAGCAAATGCTCCGCAAAGTCAGCCTCTTTTAGGCAGGATGAACAGACGTCATCCTGTACAATACCTATTCGATACATATGTCCTCCTAGGCAGTTGTGTCCAGTCAGAATGCCTATCATGGCCCTGCAAACTTTCTTGCTCTTATTGAGAAAGAATCCTGCAGTCACCTGGTTGGGCTCTGAAAGGAAAACCTTCGTGTGCCTGGCCACATCAGCAGTCGTCCATCTATCTTTGTGAGCATCATGTACCCACTTTCGAAGAATGGCACGTGCAGATGCGGTCGGCACACCCAAGGCGGGTTCAGAGCCCCGTAGTGGAAGTTCCGAACCCTGCTTCGCAATGACGTCAGCCATTTCATTTTCCTCAACACCACAGTGCCCCGGTACCCAGAGCAGATGCGCCCTTTTTTTTCGAGTTTGTCTGGGGTCTACGCAGCGCCATCAGTGCAGCTTGACTGTCACTGCAAATAGCAATGCCTTTTCGCCTCCATCTTTCTTCAATTGCCTAACAGGCAGCTCTCAGAATAGAAAATATTTCTGCTTAAAAAACCAAAACGTACTCTCCAAGAGAAAAAGCCCACCTGCCATTCGATGAATGTAGATAGACACCAGCTCCAGATCTACCATCTGACCTCGAGCCGTCCGTGAAGAAGATCTCAAAATATCTCCTCGTACACAAATCTGGATCGTCCCAGTTACTTCTGCTCAAGAGGATTACTTCGTACCTTCTTCCGAAGTCGAAGAAGAGCACCCGAGCGTCCAAAGGCAAAGTGAGAATCGGAGAGATCTCACACATCGAACTCCTAATAGAGCAGTGCCCCACATCGTCTTCACCTACCCATAAGCCAAGCTGAGCTAGTCTATGGGCAGAGCTCATTGCCACACTCTGAACTTGAATGTCGAGAGGAGGCAGATTGAGAAGCGCATCAAAGGCTGCACCCAGAGTAGTGCTCATGGCACCACAGATACCCAAGCACATAGTCCTTTGCAGTGTGGCTAACTTTTTACAAGCATACAATAGCTTCACAATAGCCAAAAAAGCTCTCTTGCACTGCCCAAAAGCGTTTAAAACACGAGTAAGCTTCACTTCAACATGATTCTTCCAGAGAAGTTTTTTATCCAAGATATTAGACTTCATCTGAAACTTGAAGTGTTACACCCTTCATATTTGGAAGCACTAGTCCTTCCAGTTTTCTTTTCCTGGTAAACAAAACAATTTTCGTCTTACCAGGATTCACTGTTAGGCCGTGCCTCGAACACCAGTTGTCAATCAGATCCAATGCACGTTGAGTATTTCTACATACCACATTCAGATCTTTACCGACAGCCAGTGCGGCCACGTCATCAGCATAAGCCTGCGCGTGCAGCCGTTATTGTTGCAGCTCGTTTAGTACGGAGTCGATTAGCATTCTCCACAGGAGCGGTGGTAGGACTCCCCCTTGAGGGCATCCATTTGGAGTAAAAAACTCTCGTACCATACGGAATCGAAAGCTTTCTCGCCTAAAGCCAAACTGTTAATCAGGAATTACTTGCGTGAGCTTACAATTATGTTTTTCTTTTCCATCCAGATTCTCTCAAAAATCTATCCCAGGTTAGGAAGCAGACAGATAGGACGAAAATTACGGGCCTCTTTACTTTTGCCCTTCTCAAGATTGGTAGCCCTTAGAAACCTTTCTATCATGTAGTTTCCACTGCATCAATCTGATTAAAGTAGTACATGATCTCCAGATTGGCCGAAATATTTCATCGAAAATAAGTCTTTTTTTATGCACTAGAGTTTGTTTTTCATTGCGTTGCCTTGAGCAGCAACATCTTCAGTAACTGTGTTAGGAAAATCCATGCCCAACGAGTTAATTGTCTCGTGTAAATCGAACTGAAAAACTTTGTTAGGAAAGCAAGTGTGAAGAATGGCACTACACGTGGTAGAGTAATAGCCCACAAGTACTACCCGTACTCGGAAAGATTTTTCGCAACCTTCAATTTTTGAACGGCTAAGGGATTTAATGAATTAAAAATCAAATTAAGACTCAATTTGACTCAAACTTTTACTTCAATAATCAAATTTCAATTGTGCTGGTTTTACTTAAGTTGACAATAGCAAAAACAAATATGATTCACCCCATTTAAGCAAAACCACTCTAGCTTTCATATTAAGCTAAGGAAAAGTTCTGCTCGTTAGCGATAGTAATATAACCCGAAGTGTCGATCTTCCATGTAATGAAAAGTTAATTGTAAGATTATCGTAATTCCAAAAATGTATATTAACTAGCGAGCTTTTAAAGCTTTTACACAACAAGCTTTAAACAGCAGCATCATTATGATACGAAAGAAAGTAAACTGATTACTTGAAACAATTTTCAGTTTCATTTACTATTACTTTCCAACTTTTATAAAATTCAAATTTCATACCAAGTAGATTGCAGCAAATGATGCAACTGAAACGTCCTCCCTAGACTAGATCCACATTTCACCATGCCATCACTCTTATCGCCTTCAAATCGAAAAACACCTACACCTTAAACACAAAAGACCAACAAATGGCTAAAATACTCGTGGCTAATAAAAATTATAAAATTAGATCCTATCGCGTTAAACACTAACATCGTGCCTTAAACTCCATCGGACTTAATAAGCTCTCTCACCTTCACACCCGTATCAATATCTTTACAGCGCATCTTTGCATTAGCGCCGAAAAGCGTTTCAGAAAGATTCCAATTCAAAATTTGGCAATCCACACGTCTTCAGATCTGCCAGCAGATATGTTCATTTTCACGTCGAATAGCAGATGAACCGAATGATCGTTACCATCAATTGGCGGTCACGAGTAATTCATTTTAATTGACTAATTCGAATGGAGTTTTTTTTTGCATCTCAGCTGATGATATTACGTTACGAAAGAAACGTCATCAAATATAGTATGCTTGCATGCATGTACACATGTACAGATAAAAGTCTGTACTCTTGTATACAGAATCTTTCCAACAGAGAGCAATTTAATTTGGTTGCAATCATTTCACAATAATTGAGGCACACTTTCCGAACGCAAAAGCCAAGACACGTGGTAATCACAATGCGCGGCAGCGATTTAAACAACTACAGAGATCATCTTCTAAAACTGATACGATGGGAATTTCTTTTGATTCGGTCAATAAAATTGAAAACCATGTCGAAAATCTATGATCGGGAATGTTTGTACTGTCAATGATTGTGTGAAAAGGTTAGCTGTGAAGATACATAGGTACTATTTTAATCTGAGCTGCCATTTTTAACAATTGAGCTATACAATTTATCTAGGTTACTATTGGAGGGCAAACATCTGACCCCACCGAACTGATGAAAATCATATTTTCATTATTTGCTTCTTTTGGTTTACTGCTTAGGTAAATAGTTGCATGATACCCATCTTAGAAAAGTTATATTTTAAAAAAAAATGTTGATAAACAAGCAGCTCCGCTCTGACGATACGTGAGTAAATTACGGTCGGCATCACTGAATTCAGGTGTGACTCTAGCTATTGTTCGACCACTAACCAAACTACAGCAGGGATTCACAGATGGTAAATCGTTCCAAAACGGCACTTAGATATCGGTTTCGCTTAAAGATGATAATAGATTTAGCTTTTGCTACCTTCTCATTTCGTTCAATTTCATTCGAAACGAATCTTTACGGTAGCATCTTGGCTTGCACATCGGAATGGAGACGTCTTGAAAGCGAATAAAAATTCGCAGTTCATTTGGCTCCTCACCTGTGCAATTCAGGGTTATGCAGAATGCTTGGGAAACGAATCTTCGATGATGCCACCGACGGGATCACGGTATTGTGTTAAAGGTGTAGAATTAAATCTTTTTCTCCTTACCCTGTTGATTGGGCAATCCACTTAAAGCGACGATACGACGTTGCTCTGTGATGCAAATTCAATGAAAGGTTACATGGGAATGAGCGATATCACACCTCCTTGTCGAAAACGTATCAATGCTTGGCAAATTTCAACGGTTTTCGCTCTTACTAAAACTTTATTATTGCGACTAGAAATGCTTGATGGAATTCGATGACGAACAAGTTTTTTTAATTTGGGCACTGTTGTATGGATGAAGTGTTTTAAAAAATCGTTGGCTCGAACCTCGAGAAATATTGCAAAAGCAGTGACCCCAGAAATTCGATCTTTGTTTCATTTGAAAGAGTGTTATTAGAATTATGATTTCAAGGTCTCAGTTTGATACTCAGCCATTTCACACCAGAAGAGTGGTATAGAAGATGATTATTATGGTGGGTTGCGACAGCATGAGAAAGGTTATCTGTGAAATTAGAGGGCGTGGAACTCCTCGCATTGTGTACGTATTTTTTTCCAGTAGTCCAAATTATTATATTTATGCAATACAGTATTTAATCAGAGCAGTTTAATACAAAATGTGCTAAGAAAATGCAATTTACTTTCATTCAAAAGGTATGAAAGTAAATGATTCAATCAATTGTCAAAACGAATAAATTAAAAGCACATCCTTCATTTCGATATTCAATGAGAGTAATTTATTTTGTGATTACATAGTTATTTTCCTGCTTGTTTTTAAATGGTTGTACTTTCAGCATGTAATATACAATGTAATCAAGCATGAAGTTAGTTAATGTAATATGATAGTCATAGTTCGAATAGTACAATACTATGCAGTTGTGTACTAGAACTAACCAGTTTTTGAGAACCTGGTCGACAAGGTAAAAATGTAAGCCGACGTCAATCAGCCACGAACAGTCAAGATATTCTGAATTATTAAAATAAACATACTATGTAGTGAGCCTGAAGTTTTTTTTAATTTCACCCGGTAATACAAATATTACATGGCGCAGCTGGGTTTATTTTACATTACGCGTGAAAAATAATAAAAGTGAATGGGACGAACCATAAATAGTGATAGAAAAGTGTTAACTAGAAAACCGCGTAGCAGGCCACTCAAAAACGTGACCCTAGAAGGGAATGTGGCATTTTGAACCTAAGTCCAATGAAGTGTATGAAAGTTTCATATTTCATAATAGGAAACAAAATTCAGGAGAATCTTTCGATTCTTTTACACTTGAATTAAGAAAACAAGCTCAGAAATGTGGGTTTTCTAACCAAGAATCGCGTATGATAAGAGATCGTATAGTTTTTGGGGTGGCCGACAACCAACTGCAGCAAAGGTATATCGAGACAGATAATTTGACATTGGAGAAGGCAGTCGCAGGCCCGTGCGCAAGGGGGGGGGGGTTGGCTTTTTGGGTGTTTTTTTCATGTAGTTCATGTATTTTCAAAAGTTATATTTTGGATTCTTAAATTAACTGTACAGTTCTTTAAAATAATTCTTTGTACTTTGTACTACTTTTTATTTAAAGATATTGTTATAAATAAATAATTTATATAAATTATTCACTTAACACTTGTACGAGGATAAATTTACTGGATTGGAAAAGTATAACACACTTTTCATTTCAATTTCCGCGCTATCGACCTCTATCGATTGTGGGTGATCGTCAATTGTCGCTGTATCATCGTCAATCTTCATATGACAATGACATGAGGAAAGTGCATTTTTTTCCTTGTTGTTTGCTCGACTTTGTTTATTAATTAACGGTTGTTGACAGTTATTTCTAACGTTTATTTGTTTGAATGTGAATTTTTACATGGATATCCGTCGCTTTTTGTGCAAAAAACCACGGATAGAAATCGAAAATGTAAGTACTGAATTTTTCACAAGTTGAAATGAAAAACCTGGTAACTCGAGTTCTATGAAGTTTCTATAAAATCCCTTATAAAATTTCCAGATGATAACAAAATTTCGGTTTTTTATAAATCAAGTTTTTGAAACTTATGGATCTCTATGAAACGTAGCTAATTTTAATAATGAATTTCATGAAATGTGAAAATTTTTCACAAAAACTTTATAAAGTAAAGAAAACCTTTATAAAGCATACCTGAATTTTCAAAACTCTCAAAGGGAACTGTGAAGTTCTTTTCACTCATATTGCTGACTATTGACTGTTATCGACTTCAATAGTGTCTCCTTTAACTTTGAACTGAAAAAAATTCTTTCTAGTTTATCAGACAACGATTTGACTCAACGGTAGCGTTTTAGACTTTCACCTCGGGCGCCTGAGTTCGTGACCAGTTGCAGAGAGTTTTTTTTCTCTATTTGCTATACAGGGTGTACCAAAATCCCCGTGCCGAAAAGAAATCCGATATTCCTTTTCGAATTTCGAGTCGAAAAGTCCTTTACCATTTTTTACATAACTCAAAATTAAAAAAGTTATTCAAGGTTGAAATTTAAACAATAAATACGCTCCCTCGACAAGTGGGGATAAAAACCACGAACCAAAATTTTCCTTAATTTTCTTCATATTTTTCTGAGTCGAAAAATCCTTTGCCACTTTTCGCAAAACTCAAAATCAAAAAAGATATTCATGTTAGAAGTTTTCACCAATCAGATTTCTCAGATTTCAAATTCGAATATCTTTTTTGATTTTGAGTTTTGCGAAAAGTGGCACAGGACTTTTCGACTCAGAAAAATATGAAGAAAATTCAGGAAAATTTTGATTCGTGGTTTTTATCCCCACTTGTCGAGGGAGCATATTTATTGTTTAAATTTCAACCTTGAATAACTTTTTTAATTTTGAGTTTTGAAAAAAGTGGTATAAAGGACTTTTCGACTCGAAATTCAAAAAGGAATATCAAATTTCTTTTTGGTGCGGGGATTTTGGTACACCCTGTATATTACCTAGCTAAGGCCACAATAAAATCAATAACCATTTATAACAGCTTTGTTTAAACAATTGTGAAACAATTTTATTTCATGCATAATGAGAAATAATCGATTTATTGAAAGTTTAGCTCATATTTTGGTCACGTTCAGTTTTCAGAGGCTACAGAAACATTTTTAATGTTGATATAAAATTAGCTTATCAAGTTTCTATGAGGGCATTTTAGAAAGGGTTTTTTAAAAATCTTTTATAAAAACTTTATATCATTTTGAGTTACTAGGGAACTATATCATTTTGAGTTACTAGGGAACTATAACATTGTTAATACAGCAACATAACATTATTAATATCTACAGGACGTTCGTGAGCACACTCAGCCTAATATTGTAGCAACGAATTTTTGTGAACCACAGGCAGAAGCAATCCAGGTATGAAAACGATGAAAAATGTATGAAAACGCAATGAAAGGTATTTGTCCATTTAACAGGGGACTGCTGTCATGGATATTGTTGCGGAAACACCTTGCATCTCGTCTTCAGAGGTTACTTCTGCTAAAACTAATACCAATCCTTATGATATTGGGTTGTTCATGCAAAAATCTCCAGCTGAAGGGATAAACTTGATCCCTGGATTGCAAAAAAAAATCTAGACTCCCACCGAATCATACTGTTTTCCTACGTCAGGACCTAGAAATTTGAAATTTCAACGATCGTGGCTCCACAAATACCCATGGTTAGCGTACTCTGCAAAAAAATACGGCGCGTTTTGCAAATTCTGCGTCCTGTTTGGTGTTCGAGGAGGAGGAGTTGGTCACCAAACCCTTGGTCAGTTAGCTAACAATCCATTGAGGAAATGGAAAAAAGCATTGGAAACTTTTGAAAGTCACAGTTCATTAGAATACCACAAAAAATCTCTTTTGCAATGGACATTGAGAGCGGATATCGAAGAGAAAAATATTATTCCTGTAGATTTACAACTCTCAAAGCAGAAAATAGAATTCCTGAATGAAAGTAAACTACGCTTGATTCCAATTCTTGAAACAATTATCCTTTGTGGTCGACAAGGACTAGCTCTTCGAGGTTCACAGGACACGGGACGAATTTCTGAAAATGAACCATCAACTAATGATTTGAATTTCCGAGCTATCTTTAGGTATCGAGCGAAAATGGATGAAAAGCTGAGAGACCACTTGAGGAATTCACAAAAAAAATGCAATGTACATAAGTAACAGAATTCAGAATGAGCTGATCACAATTTGCCACAATCATATTCTCAATTACAGTATTAATCGAATCAACAAGTCAATGGGCTTCTCTTTTCTTGGAGATGAAACGGCAGATATTGCGGAAGTAGAGCAAGCCTCAATTTGCGTACGATACTTGGACAAACAGGATGGCATCTTTGTTATTCGTGAAGATTTCCTTTGCTTTCTCCCGATCACAGATTTTACTGGAAAGGGTTTAGCGACTACTTTTCTCGACTTCTTGCAATCTTCCGGACTGGACTGTACTTATCTTTTTGGACTAGGATACGATGGTGCAAAATCGGTCAGTGGAGAATTTCATGGAGCTCAAGCTGTTATCAGAAAAGAATATCCACTTGCTCTGTACTCGCATTGCGCTGCACACAGCTTTAACTTGGCAGTCAGTTCTGCGTGCAACATAATTACAATAAAAAATTCTTTGGGCACTCTTCAAAGTATTCACAGTTTCTTCGTTTACCCGAAACGCCAACTTGCTCTCCAGGGTGCTATTGATGAGGATGAAAAGCTGAAAGAAGATCGGGTGAAAAGATTGAAAAAATTTTGTTCAACCAAATGGGCTGAACAACATGAAGCTGTTACGACCTATCTCCATTTGCAACCGGCAGTTATCCGCGCTCTTCAGCTGATTTCAACGACTTGGAAGGATGCAGCTACTTCGTCTGGAGCTTTCCAACTGCTTTCAGCTATCAAAACTCCCAATTTTTAGGTAAATTTTCTAGATATCTTGTTCCTTAGGTACTCAACTTTCTTAAACTGTGACCGAAGCAGCTTAGACGCAACCGCTTTTACAAACTCTTGTTTACTTTAATGAGTAAAGGAAAAAATATATGTTCATTGTAAAGTTGAGGAATTACAACCCATTTTTCATGCTCTGAGAAAGTTTTCCAAAATATAGCTGTTCATTTCATACACTGACAAGTTATCTGAAAAGTCCTGAGTTCTCAAAAATGTGTGGTCCATTAAAAGAGAGAGTAAAATTTTAGAGATTTTATGAATTTGGGAAAAGTTTAAGTGAATTTAGAAATGCTCTACTGCAATTTTTATACAATTCATTCCACAACTTCCAATTGATGAGGTTTTTTCTAAATGAGTTGAAAATAGTTAGATATTGATATTAATTTTGGAGAAATACTCTGCAATTTCAAGTTTGAAAATCTATGTACATTTTTGTGTTACTGTGTTTTCCATCAGTTTTCCATCAGTACATATCGTCGCTGTTAAATCAAACCGGCATATCTGCAAAAATTGAGTTTTTGAGTTTTTGGTATCAAAAAATTCCTCTTTTTCCCGTCTATTTTTATGTCGCACCGGCATATCGTATAGTTGAATAAAAATCCGTCTAATGGTGCTGTGCCGGTATGCATTTACGAGGAAACAGCCCACACGCGAAAACTTTAAAGCGCTCTGGTGGAAAATATGCATTTTGCAGATATGCCGGTTTGATTTTACAGCAACGATATGTTATTTTGATTGTTAATATACTTACTAACGCAAAAACTTTTGAGAAAAAAATGTTTTATAAGATCAATGAAAATATTATTGTTCCAATATCAAGTGAAAAATTCTCATTAAGGCAAGAAATTTAATCATTGGAACTACTATGAAAACTCCATGTTTGATGGAAACATTCCTTGCCTCCATGCGAAATTGCTACTTGATATTTTGAAAATAGAAATTTCATTACGGTAACGACACATTTTCTCCATATCTACTTGATATGTTAAAAAATTTTGTGAGTAACATCTCAAAATGTTAAGTGTATTTATATTAACTTTCAGATATCCATGCACATTTTGAGCTCGGTACATTCTTTGACTTCAAGCTTGAGTCGAGTACTTCAAACAGAAAATCAGGATCTTGGTGAGGCTGTTGAGTTAGCCGATGCTGCAAAAGAAGAACTGACAAAAAGAAGAGAAAATTTTCGAAACTGTAAGCCAAATCAGCGAAGAATACGACATTCAATTGCGAAAACCAAGGACAGCTTCAAGACAAACGCAACGTTCTAACGTGCAAACTGATTCAGTTGAAGATTATTTTCAAATTACGATTTATATACCATAACTTGATTCGTTTGTGACATATTTACAGGACCGGTTTCTGAATCATCGCAATATTTTATCGAATTTCGCTTGCCTTTTTCCGAACAAAATGAAAAAATTTGATGAAGAGTCATTTGAAAAATTATTCGAACACTACTCTTCAATTTTGCACGATGATTCGCGTGACGTGAATGAAGTCATACTCAGGAGATAACGCATTATTGAAAAGGACATAAAAAATTCTCTCGAAGCCCTTGAAATTTGCAATGCAGACGCGTTCCCGAACGTACACCAAATGCTTCGCATTATGGCCATTTTACCCGTGACGACAGCGAAAAATGAACGCTCCTTTTCAACATTGCGTCGTCTGAAAACGTACATTAGATCAACAATGTCTGAAGATCGGCTCAACGGCTTAGCCTCCCTCAATATACACCGTGAAATTGAGATAAATATGCAAAAAATTCTGGAAGAATTTTTTTCGTTACCTCGAAGAATTAATCTGTTAAGTAATGAGAAATAAATAAGAAGTTTTTACATGCAAACGTCTTTAAAAAATAAAATAACAGTTTGTGTGTTTTTACATATTATTGAAAAAAAAACTTTTATTTCAAAACACAAAATAGTGCATGGGCTCAGGAAGTGGTGGTTCAATCTACCAGAGTCAATTTTAAATTGGATACAGGGGCAGATATAAATATATTGCCATTGAGTATCTTTAAAACATTCAAAAATGTGAAATTAACAAAAGAAAAGATCTTCTTAGAAGCATTTGGAGGGACGCGACTAGAATCGTTAGGATGTACCACACTTCAATGCTCGGTGAATAATAATCAAAGCTATCAAAAATTTATAGTTGTTGTCATAAATACAATTCCCATACTTGGGCTACCGGGTTGTACGGCACTAAGTCTAATAAAATGGATTCAAACTTTGAAAATTTATAAGAAAGATGATCTGATACGAGAATACGAAGATGTGTTTGAAGGAATAGGATGTTCTGTTGAGAATATTGGATTGGAATTCAAAAGCGATGCGATACCCGTGGTAAAGCCAGCACGCAGAATTCCTTTCAAGATTGCCGAACAAGTGAAAGAAAAATTAGATAATTTATGTAATTAAGGTGTCATTGAAGAAGTGCATGGGCCTTGTGAGTGGACATCAAATTTGGTTATAGTTGGAAAGAAAAAAATAGTCTTCGCATATGTCTAGATCCTAAAAAGTTAAACGCAGCGCTAAAGGAAGAAACACATCCAATTCCCAGTTTTGATGAAACGATAGAGAAAACTGGAAACAAAAAATTTTAGTCGTCTAGCTCAATTGGTCGTAGGTGACTGGGGCATATGATCTCCTTCGTGATACGGCACGCCTATACATAACATCACAATACATAAAACATACACACGGGGAAAAATATTTCGAAATTTAATGCAGGAATCATTATTAAAAGATTTATTTACTCAGATTAGATATTTCACGTTTATTTCATGAATAATAATCACGAAATCAAGCATACAAATTGATAAAAACAGGAGATTTAGCTGGTTCAATTTCAATTGTTTAGAGGTATTAATCGTGCACTTATCGTTCTTCTGTTGCCAATTCGTATAAATCAATAAGTTTCGTTTTCCTTTTACAAGTTGTTTCTAGATCATCTCAAAATCGAAATTTAATTGAATCCACACTCCAGTTGGTTCGCTGTTTATTCCACACACGCATCTCGAAACTTGAACTACTTGCTGTTTGACTTTCTTTCGTCGCCTTTTTATATTCAAACTTATTTAACTTTCTTTTAGTGACTGTGCAAATACCCAAACTGATTTGACTTTATTTTACTATCTATATTTCTATCAAAACTTATTTAGCTTTTAAGCTCGCATCGTTCTCTTTCAACAAGTTACAACTGAATCTCTTTGTCTTCCGAAATTTTACACTTTTTTCCAAGTTCCGAAATTTTTCGGTATTTTTCCCTCATAAATTATTTTCCACATCCTTATAGCCCGTTCGCACTGGCGCTAAATCAGGCGAGCTAAATCAATCACAAATCTACCTGATTAACCATCCATTTGTCTCGGCGTCCGACTGTCGAAAGAAAGCTACTTACTTACAAACAGTACAAATCCGATACTATTGTGAATTTGGTACCGGCTGAATTGTTCTCAGAGCGTGCTGAATTCTATCCGTGAGAGGGAGAGTAGATTTCAATGAAATGTCATGCGAATTTCGTTCTAAAATAGCGAAAATTGAACAAAAAAGTGGCAAATGTGAGTTGTACGAAGTGAAAAAAAATGTATTTGCACCATTTTCAACAATTTTTATGCAAAAAAAAATTTACATATAAATTCAAATTACGTTTCTCGCTCTGAATCTCCTCATTCTAAATCACTTCGGCTAGTGTGAACGCTTCACCTGATTAACTTGACAGCTCCTAAATCTACCTGATTTAGTGTGTAGTGTGAACGCCATATTAGGGCCTCTTTAATTTCACTGGTAGAGCCTTAGGAGCCCATTGTGAATGAGCTCCATGGTCGAAAATATCAGCTGATACAACGTTCCCTCAGAAACATTGCGGAAGATCCGACGGTGGAACATCTCGGCCGTCAGTCATGACACTACAACTGTCAACTGCCGAGATGCTGTCGCTTGCTCAGGTTTGTTTATTTTGCGTTATTTAATTTTAATTGTATGTTTCAATTATTTAAGCACCACACAAGCCAAAGAGTGTTTTTATTTATCATTTTGATTTCAAAGATCGGAAACATGAGTCTGAGCTATCAAAGGTGGAGTTCTCATCTAAGGTTGCTAGTCATATTTATATGCTGTAGCAAGTAGCTCGAGTATTTTCCGATGGCTCATGCACCAGAATTAATGATGGGCGATTGCAAAATGTTTAGGCCATCGGTGCTACTTTAGTATCCTCTTGCTTCATAGATACTACATCGTGATGTTTCCATTATTGATGTTATTTCGATTGCCTCGTTTACTGCTCCTTTACTATCCAATCATTTAGCAGTTGAACCTTGGCCTTTCAAAGTGCTGCTTAAGCCCCATCGAGCTGATTGTGCTCTTTTGTCTCTAGTTGTTGCAGATATTTGTCGCTACAGATATCTGTCTCGAGTTTCGCATATAATACTTCAGCGGAAACAACCAAGGAGGTCACCGCTGCTAAGCATGGCTACTTCCAACTCCGACTTCTTTTTGAAAACCTAATATCAGATAACCTGCAGAACCAGCCATTTAAAATAACAATAACTACTGATACTCATATTCTGCTTCACGGAGCCCTCTGGATTTCAGGCGTTCTGCTAAAAGTATTTACTAGAAGATCACGCAGAAATTTTTATTCCATAAGACCAAAAAGCCACATTGAAAATTTGCTACCAGAACGTCCGCCGTCTCAACACCAAAACAGATGAAATAAGTTTCAACTCTACCCTAGCATCTGATGACATTGTTAGCTTAAAAAAACTATAATAATGAACAGCTTTCTTCACATAATATCTTCCGCGAAGACCACGATCGCTAAATCAGATGGCGGTGGCGTCCTAATCACTGTAAATAAGGCTCTCGATGAAATACCCTGCAGTGATTTTTCTTAACTTCCCTCTCCTATTGAATGTCCTGTTGAATGTTGAAACAGTGCAATTTTAGTTTATAAACGTTTTTTGTGGAACTCTCTTCCTACATTAGCACTCAGTTGACTAAAGCATTCCTACTGATTTGAACCTCCGAAGTTGAGATAGGATGCTGAATTTTCGACTGTCGTGTCTACCAACAGCATATCACTTCTTACCTCTTCTTTAAATTCACTTCACATTAGTACTAAAATCAATTTGGCCAAAATTCATATTTCCATATACATATATATATATATATATATATATATATATATATATATATATATATATATATATATATATATATATATATATATATATATATATATATATATATTGGGTGTACAAATAAGTTTCCGGCCTTTTTAGATAGATGTCGTTAGTATCACTGTTTGCATTTTATTCAATCGGGCAACACATGTGTTTTGGAGGTTAGGTGTCAAGCTTCAATAATTACTGGTGACATTTTTTCAAAGCGTAAACTACAGTTATTTTCATGTAATTGAAAATGTCGAATTTTGTGCCAACAAAACAACATTTGCGGGAAGTTTTACTTCATTATTTTTTTTTGAAGAAAAGTGCAGCGGAAACAAATCGTTTGCTTATGGAAGTTTACGGAGAACATGCTCCATCGAAAACAACATGCAAAGATTGGTTTCAACGATTCAAAGTTGGTGATTTTGACGTAAGAGACAAATAACGTGAAGGGAGACCGAGAAAATTTGAAGATACAGAATTGGAAGAACTGCTTGATGTGGACCCTTGTCAGACTGAAAAACAATTGGCAGAACAGTTGAATATCACCCAACAATGTGTTTCGCAACGTCTGCATGCAATGGGATTGGTTCAGAAGCTGGGAAATTGGGTGCCACACAAATTGACAGAAAGGAATATGGAACGTCGGAAAACCATGTGCGAGTTGTTGCTTCAACGACAACAAAGGAAGGGGTTTTTGCATCGGATCATCACTGGGGATGAAAAATGGATCCGGTATGACAATCCAAAGCGCAAACCAGCGCGGGGCAAGCCAGGTGAACCAGGGCCATCCACGCCAAAAGCAAATATCCATGGTTCGAAGGTAATGCTTTGTATCTGGTGGGATATGAAGGGTATCGTTTATTATGAGCTGCTAAAAGAGCGTGAAACCATTACGGGACAAGTTTATCGACGACAACTGATGGCTTTAAAGCAATCTTTAGCTGCAAAACGACCGGAATGGGACAAAAGGCACGATAAGATTATTTTGCAACACGACAACGCTAGGCCACATGTTGCTGTACCTGTCAAAAATTACTTGGACAGGCAGAACTGGGAAATTCTACCCCACCCGCCGTATTCACCAGACATTGCTCCCTCGGACTACCACTTGTTCCGGTCGATGCAATCAGCCCTGGCACAGCAGCACTTCACTTCATATGAAAACGTCAAAAAATGGGTCGATGACTGGATCGCCTCGAAACCACCAGACTTCTTCCTTCGTGGAATCCGTTTATTGCCTGAACGATGGACGAAGGTTATAGCTTCCGAAGGAGCATACTTTGAATAAAGCATTCTTTTATTTTCTACACAAACTAATTTCTTTTATTTCAGTAAAAAAGGCCGGAAACTTATTTGTACACCAATATATATATATATATATATATATATATATATATATATATATATATATATATATATATATATATATATATATATATATATATATATATATATATATATATATATCATCGAAAAAATTCTATCCGATTGAGCTGAAACTTTCAGGATACATTGGTGTTTATGCAAAATAGGTCAAAATTTCACCAAATGTCAATTATCTTTAACCCATTGGCGCCGGCGACTATTTTGGTGTTATTTTTCATATACCTACTATTTTGTCAACAAATAATTTTTGCAAAAATTAAGTTAACGAAATGAATTTCGAACAAGTTTTGAATGTGAATCAGATAATGTTTTGGAATATTTTAACCCTGTGTGTGCGCTATTTGCCTAAAAAGAGATTGGGAAAATTTTTTTATTACGATAACTTTGACAGCGCTATCAACTCAAGATGAGACTTTCAGGATATATTGATGTTATTAATTTGTCAATTTGTGTTGCTTTTGATGAGCGTATTGGCAACCCTGTGGCTAGGGCAGGCGCTGAAAGTGAAAAACTTCAAAACATCGAGTTTCCTGAAAAATTGTCGCTTTTTGGAAAAAAGCAGCTCATATATAAATATTATGCTTTGTCTGCATACTCCCAGTAAAACATTTGAAATTTTACAACGGGCAAGAATGGTAGTCCTTCCCGATTTCACCTATATTTTTATATTTTTAGCATCAAAAACTTCTGTTAACGGGAACTCACGACCCAATAATCAGATACAGTTGAAATTTACAGAATGTATTGACCTTAAGTATGACCAGGTTTGATAGAAATGGTTTTGATATTTGAAGAATTCTGTGCCAGTGATGCCATCTTGAAAAATTACTTAGAAAAATAACAGTTTTTGGCCCTATAAATTCTGATTGAGTCACAAGATTTCGTCGAAAATCACACAGTAGCTGAATCTTACTCTGAGCCACATTTGATGGAAATTTCGTTGAAAAAATCGGTCGGAGCTGCCAGCTATGGTAATTTTAATGTCTTAAATTTTGAAAATTCGCTCAGAAAAATAAAGTTCTTTGCCCTATAGCTTTCAGTGCGGTCATAGAATCATAACAAAATTCATATGGCGAATTGAACTTATTTTAGACAATGCTCAGCAGAAATCTAGTTGGAAAAACTATGATAAAGTTGCTAGCTATGGTTGGTTTTGTTTTCGGCATATCTTTAGTAAGCGGTTTTATTATAAATTTCTCAAACCGAAGTGATCTTGTAGTGAAAATTAACAATATCTATCGATCTAATATGAACACTTTTACGGGTGGTATCCTTTTAACTTCCAATGCAGTTATTGGATCAATACGAAATTCGCAAAGTAGATTGACTTCAACGTCAGGTAAATGTGACATATTTTTGACTTCGGTGCTAGCAAAGGGTTGACAGCACAAGCATTTTATTATTTCCTTACCAATAAATGCTTTCATAAATATTTAAAAATAAGTAAAGAAAATAAGTACAGCAGACTATACTATACACCAAATTCTACCTAGATTATTTAGTCTACCTGCTGTAAATACTCAGTACCTGATCCAAGCGATAGGTCAGTACATAATTTCAATCGACCTGACCTAAAATAGGTCGTGGGCTATATCGCTGTAAACACACCCGACCTAAGCCTTGCTTTTTCGAAACTATTAATAATATATGTAAAAAAATCGTTTATATAATCATGTTTGAGAAACAAATGAAAAGATAATTACAGTGTATGAGCTAAAAATAAACTAAATGACAGCTGTCACGTATATACAAACCAGGACTTAATTCGACCTAACCAAATTTTAGATCAGGTCGATGTAAACCGCTTAGGACTAAATTCACTCAGTCTGTGCTATAGTTCTGGTCACATTTGGTCCAATCGTTGTAAACCCTACCAATGTTTAAATTTTCTAAGATCTGGACATTTTTTGATTGACAACCCCAAACACCTTTTTATCGCTGGAACTTTCGATGAAGTCATCGAAATTAAATTGACTTAGGGTCTATTATTACTTAGAGTGTCCTTAGGTAGCTGGTGGTAGAATACACACTCCAAATCTGCACAAAACCTCTACTGTTCCTCGAACATTAGTGTTTCTAGCGGTTCTGATGCGCTAGGGTTTTTCAACTCAATAGCTTCTCAAATTTTAATAATAAAATCCCTGAACTTGTTTCGTCCCAAATTGTTAAGACCTTCCCAACGGTAAATACCGCCCTTTCTTCTTATGTACCTCCTGATCTTCATCATCTTCCACTTTTCTTAAAAAGCTCATTCAATTGCCGTGCACAATGAAAAACTGCCAACATTTGACGCCCCAAATTTCGTAAAGGAAACTTAGAAGTGAATGAAATTCTTGCATAGCACTGGCAAAGATGATTCTCCACAAATATTGAAAGCATACCCTTCCTACTTGAATTCCCATTTTACTCTAATCTGTCGTTTGTATTGTGGATACACTTACAGAAATACATATCTTTCCGCATACAATCAACGACTCTCCCCAAACAATACACATAAAAAAAAAAAACTCTAGCGCACCTGAACCGCTAGAAACACTAATGTTCGAAGAACAGTAGACGAATCGTGCAGGTTTTGATTGCATATTCCACCACATGCGCTGCTTATTACGGCCAAATTGTTTCAAATGCCACGTTTTACTTTTGTCTCAAGAATGCATTAGAACTCATATGGTAGAAGGTTTCAGATATTACCACTGGCATGAATTTCAACGTTTATGAGAGCAAAACACGGGTTAATTATATTCGTTATCAGTTGCTTATATCACAAAATTTTGAAAGCAGCATCTCATATAACATCAATTAAGAAAATGCTCAGTGCCTGCAGCACTGTAACTGAAGTCGGAGTTTGGGGCTGCGATCCGAAAAATTTGCAGAACTTTGGGAATTGAAACATTGGTTATTTATTTTCATTGCAAATGTTTCCGGTATGAATACTAACTGTAAGCATTTATTGATACAAAAGTAGCACAACCGACTCGTGCTGGCAACCTTTCGCCAGTATCAAAGCCAAAAATATATCACATCTGCTTCACGTTGTTATATTACATTCGAAGTTATAGGAGTATAAAGAAATTTAGGATTACCTGCAGCGAGTTTTTTCAAATAATGGAAAGCTTAATATTTGCTGTTTATTGTCACTACAATATCATAACCAATTGAAAATTCTACGATAAAACCGCTTAATAAAGATATTGCAAACAAACACAAAACCAACAATAGCTGGCAACCCTATCATGGCTTTTCAACCAAATTTGGCTTGAATAATGTTTATAATAGATTCCAGTAATTGTATGAAATTCGTATTGATTTCATGACTGCACTGGAAGTTATAGGGCAAAAAGTTTTATTTTCCTGAGTGAATTTTCAAAACCAAAGACACAAAAATTACCATAGCTGGCAGCACCAATCGAATTTTTCAACCAAATTTCGATCAAACAGAGTTTAAAGTAGGGTGCAGCTACTGTGTCAATTTCATGAAAATCTGATTACTAATTCACATTTCATAGGGCAAAAAGCGTTTTTTTTCTTTGTAATTTTTCAAGATGGCACCACTGGAACAGAGTTGCCTGAAATTCAAAATCGCTTCTATCAGACCTGGTCGTACTTAAGTCCAATGCATTCTGTAAATTTCAATTGTATCTGATTATTGATTCATGAGTTCCCGTGAACAGAAGTTTTTGAAGCTAAAAATATAGGTTAACTGAGAAAGGGTTCCCGTTCTTGTCCGACATGAAATTTCCAAAGTTTTACTTTGACTGTGTAGATTGAGCATAAGATTTGTATACAGATTGGTTTTACTGTAGAAACGGACATTTTTAGGATATTCGATGGTTTGAATGTTTTCACTTCCAAATTTTTATTTTTTCAAATTTAAGACACCAAAATTATCATAGCTGGCAGCTCCAACCGAATTTTTCAACCAAATTTCTATCAAACATGGTTTGAAGTAAGGTGCAGCTACTGTATGAATTTCGTTAAAATCGAACGATTGAATCAGAAATTACAGGGCTAAAAGCAGTTATCTTTTTTAGTAATTTTTCAAGGTGGCACCACTGGCACAGAATCACCCGCATTTCAAAATCACTTCTATCAGACTTGGTCCTATTTAAGACCAATACATTCTGCAAATTTCAATAAATTTTCTTCATCGGATCGTGAGTTTCCGTGAACAGAAGTTTTTGATGCTAAAAATATAGGTAACTTGGACAAGGGTTACCAGGCGTGCCCGTTATACCATATCAAATTTTTTTCTTTATTTATGTAAACAAAGCACAAAATTTACATATGAGTGGCTTTTTTTTTAAGAAACGACATTTTTTCAAGAGAGACGATGATTTGGAGGTTTTCACTTTCAGTGCCTGCCCTAGCTACAGAGTTGCCAACACGCTCATTAAGAGCTACACAAATCTATAACTAAATAATACAAATACGTTCTGAAAATTTCGTAATGATTGAATAGCTCTGTCAAAAGTTATCGCAATTTAAAAATTTTCAAGTTTTCCCGTTCTCTTTTTAGGCACCCAGCGCACACATGGGGTTAAAAAATTCCAAAACGTTATCCGATTCACATGTAAAACTTGTTCGAAATTTATGTCGTCAACTTTATTTTTGCAAAAATTATTTGTGTACGGAATAATAGGTATATTAAAAAAATCACTAAAATGGCCGCCGGCGCCAAAGGGTTAAAGATTATTAACTTTTTGTGAGACCTGGCACTATTCTGCATATACATCAATGTGTCCTGAAAATTTCAGCTCAATCGGATGGCCCGTTCCTGAGATTTTTTCACTGAAATTTTTTGATGATATATATATATATATATATATATATATATATATATATATATATATATATATATATATATATATATAGAAATATGAATTTTTGGCCAAAGTGATTTTAATACTAATGTTCGTCTTCGAACATTAGTAAAAATGTTGAAACTTCAAATAATAATTGTTACTTTTAACTTAAAATTTGCTTGAGAGAATAGTTGTTTGTGAGAGAGTAATTGTTGGTTAAATAAAAGGTGTTCTACTAGTTAAACATCATTTTCAATTTCTTGAACATAAGTTATATTATTGGTATTGAATATATAAGTGTTTTCGTAATTGATTGGGATAAATGTTCAATACATTTAGCTTCGGAATAATATTGTTCATCAAAATTAACCACTACTTGGTTTGCAATTACTGCTAAAGTATTAAACAAAGAAATCACTGACACCACTGCCACTTTTGAAGCAAAAAAACGTTGTATGTAGTAAATACAAAATCACTGGTTCTGAAAATGACCTTAATGAATATAAGAGGCCCTGTTCCAAAGCTCGCAATACACTCTTACATCAATCACATTGAAGCATCTATCCAATCTGATCAGCCCAAAACTTTTCGGCCATTCGTTTACTCTCTCCTTGATATTCCCAACTGTATAAAGTACAACGATGTAACAGCTTTCGCCTTACAAGTCGTATGCGAGCTTTTAGCTCATTGCTTCTTTTTCTTCTTTTCGCAATAAACTGATCCTTTTTCCGCTAATTCCCTTCTCCAGTTATTCCCAACATTTTCCTCTTTTCGTACAAACTCTACTGAATAGTCCGAGGAAATTTAACATGGTGCTTCGGAAAAATTAGGGAAAATCTGAATTTTGGTGTGAATCTTGGTACTGGCATGTTGAACAAAATGTCAAAAGTCCCCACCGATCCGAGTGCTGCGTTACTTTTTATACAAAGGTCAAAGGTCAAAGGTTACCAAAAGTGACCCACCCCCAAATAATCGTTTTTTTTAGTTTTTTTTCCATACCGTCTAATCCCATGAACGATCATGTAATTTCAGGTGCAAATTGATTTCGAGACGTGTCATGTCCTTTTGGCGCTATGCAGCTATCACACGATTGGTAAAAAGTCTAGCGCATCAGAACCGCTAGAAAACTAATTTTCGAAGAAATTGTCTTTGAGTGACAAAAAAATGTGGGAAGACGTAATACACTTTTTTGTACAACCATTCCTTATCCCACGCAACAAAACTCAACTATAACACAAATGATGAAAATGTTCAGTGCTGGCAATACTTTCCCAATGATCCAGCAATAAGTTTACCTTAACAAGCTCATACATAAATCAACTTATCCTTTGAATTTCGTTCTCATCGGAGGATTTCATCGAAAGTTCAGCGGTTAAACGTTGTTTGAGGCTGCCATCCGAAAAATGTTCATAACTCGGAAAATTTAAAAGTTGGTTTCTTATTTTTATCGCAAATGCTTTGCATATGAGTACGTAATTTGAAGCATCTGTTGGTGCAATATTTACGAAAATGGCTAATGCTGGTTAGCTTGTGTCAGCAGCAAAACAAAAAATATACCAAATCTGCTTCACGTTAAGTTAAATCCAACCAGTAAATTTCATTTCGATTGAATCACTGCGCTGGAAGGTATACGGGTGAAAAGAATTTTAGGGTTACCACCCTCAAAACTTTTCAAATTTTTAAAGCGTTAACATTTGTTGTTAATTTTCATTGTAGGATCATTCCCGTTTGCAAATCGAATGGCAAAATCGCTCAGTAAATAAATTCCACAAAATTACAAAAATTGTCATAGCTGGCAGCCCTTTCATAATTTTTGTACGAAATTCCTACGACATTTACTTCACATTAAGGTCCATTTACTGCATGAACTTCGTTTTGATTTCTACACTGGACCGGAAGTTATAGGGAAAAAAGCTTTATTTTGCTGAGCAAATTTGCAAGATTTATGAGACAAAAATCACCACAGCTGCCAGCCCTATAGTAATTTTTCAACCAAATTTTCACCAATTGTTACATAAAGCAACATCCAAGTACTGCGTAAATTTTGTTAAAATCTAATGGCTGAATCGGAAGTTATAGGCCAAAAAAATGTTTTTTTTTCTCAATAATTTTTCAAGATGGTACCACTGCCACAGGGTTCCGCATTTCAAAATCACTTCAATCAGACCTGGTCCTAGCTAATGCCAACATATCCTTTTAATTTCATTATGATCGGATTATCCGGTCGTCAGTTCTCGTGAACAGAACTTTCGAGTGCTGAAAATAGAGGTAATTTGGTGATGGGTTGCCGTTCTTATGCAAATCGGAATTTTGAAAATTTTATCTTGAGATGAAGGACAAAGAATAAAATTTATAAAAGATTTGAAATTTTTGTCAAAAATCAAAAAATTTTCTGGAAGGTCAATGATTTGAAGGATTTTTTTTCAGCAGCCTGCCACAGCTACAGGGTTACCCGCTTTATGCTGAAAATCTATATGTGCCAAATTTTAGTCGACATCAATACGCTCTGTAATTTTCACGATGATCCATTGTTTTTCTTACACGTAATGACAAATCAAAATTTGAAAAAAAATTGTTGCCTACTTTTAGGCACCATGCACCCACACACGGCTCAAAATTTCCAATTCTTTATCATAGACAAGCTTAGAACATAATCAGTTTTTATTCCCAATACTTTTCTTTAACAAAAATTTACACTGCTTGGAAATATAGGAGTACCTCAAAATTCACTAAAACACTTGTAGGGCCATGATATGTTTCAAAACCTATTTTCACTTGCAATTTTGTTGTTTTGTTCTGCTCCTTCGTGAAATATCCCAAACATGATGCAGCAGTACAGCTTATTTCTGAGAAGATAGTAGCGAGCAGATGTCCCTACAAGTTTTATGTCAAAGGGAGGCGGGGGGTGGTGGGAACTTTTCGGAGCATACTTTTCCACCGACCCTGGAATCTGGTAGATAAGTTTGTTAACATGTTTTATTTATGCGCCTCTTAAACATAGAAAAACAAACTCACAAACATGCCAAGTCATAATCGAAATCGGATAATATCAACATGCCGTTGAGAAGGAGGAAGCTGTTGGTAGCAAATATTTAGATCAATATGTCTCAAAAACCATGAGGGTTACAAGAAAAAGTTATCAAATTTTTGTTGTTGCAAATTTTTAAGCTACAAATTCGTCATACATTGTTTTTCTGAAGACGTGACCGTTACTGAGATATTTAGGAAAGGTCCCTTTTGGTGACGCAGCACTCGGATCGATGGGGATTTTTGACATTTTGCTCAACTTGCCAGTACCAAGGTTCACACAAAAATTCAGCTTTCCCCTAATTTTCCAGAAGTTTCGGTTTTTTTATGTCGGATTTCACTGGGCTTTGAAGTAGAATCCTTAATGTGCTTCCTTGATACTAGTTTTGGATGTGGTCCCTATGGCATGCTGAATATCTTAGCTAATTATTTATCTTCTTGCTCGTGTGTTTCTCTTTGAATAGCCTTCAACCTTAGCATTATTTCGGGTATACGAGTAGTTTCTTCCCTATAAAAAATAGCAAACGTTTTTTCCGTATACAAAACTGGTGATTTTGCTTGTATCTGCTATTATCGTCCTATTTTCCCTGTTTTCTGCTCAGCAAACTGCTTGAAATGATGATTTACAATACGATCTACTCTTTCGTCTAATCTTGTCTAGCCCCAGAGCAGCACCGGTTCATAAAAGGCAAATCTACATTGACCATCTTCAATAATGCTGTTGCATCTGCTTTGAATTGGCACAAGCTGGTACACGTAAAATATACAGAATTATCTAAAGCTGTTGACTCTGTAAATCATTATTACTAATGTTCGAAGAACATTAGTATTAAAATCGCTTCGCCGAAAATTCGTCATATATATACATATATATATATATATATATATATATATATATATATATATATATATATATATATATATATATATATATATATATACATATATATATAAATATATATATATATATATATATATATATATATATATATATATGTATATATATATATATATATATATATATATATATATCTCAGCAAAATGGTTAACAGAGTGGCCGATCCGATTGAGCTGAAATTTTTGGAGAACATAAATGTACATAACAGGTATGGCATTATTACTAATGTTCGAAGAACATTAGTATTAAAATCGCTTCGCCGAAAATTCGTCATATATATATATATATATATATATATATATATATATATATATATATATATATATATATATATATATATATATACATATATATAAATATATATATATATATATATATATATATATATATATATATATATATATCAGCAAAATGGTTAACAGAGTGGCCGATCCGATTGAGCTGAAATTTTTGGAGAACATAAATGGTAGGTCCATGACTTGCTGGAATTCAGATATCTTAAACCTTTTGGCGTCGGCGGGCATTTAAGTGAATTTTCAGGTGCTCCTATATTTCCAAGCAGTGTAAATTTTTGTTAAAAAAAAGTACTAGGAATGAAAACTTACTATGTTTTAAGTTTGCTTATGGTAAGGAAGTGGAAATTTTGAGCCTTGTGTAGGCGCTGAGTGCCTAAAAGTAGGCAAGGATTTTTTTTCAAATTTCGATTTGTCATAACTTCTAAGAAAAACAATAGATCATCGTGAAATTTTTAGAACGTATTGATATATACTAAAACTTTACACACATGTACTTTCAAAACTGTGCGAGCAAATCTGTAGCTACAGCAGGCTCCTGAACAAAAATCCTTCAAATCATCGAGTCTCCTGAAAAATTTTTGATTTTTGAACATAAATTCAAATTATTGATAAGTTTTGACTTTTGCCCACCAAGTCAAATAAAATATTTCAAAATACCGCGGTAAACAAGAACGGCAACCCGTGATCAGACTACCTCTATTTTCAGCACTCAAAATTTCTGTTCACGAGAACAGACGATCGGATAATGCGATGAATATGAAATTTACAGGACATGCTGGAATTTGCTAGGATCTGATAGAAGTGATTTTGAAAAACGAGCAACACTGTGGCAGTGGTGCCATATGGAAAAATCGCTGAGAAAAAACTGGTTTTTGGCCTATAGCTTCCGATTTAACCACCAGATTTTAACGAAATTCACGCAGTAGGTGAACCTTACTCTGAAATAGACTTCATAGAAATTTGGTTGAAAAATTAGTATAGGGACGCCAGCTACGGCAATTTTTGTCTCCTAAATATTGTAAATTTGCTCAGGAAAATAAAGATTTTTTCCCTATAGCTTCCGATGCAGTGACGAAATCAAAACGAAATTCTTGTGAAAAGCATATCTTGTTGCAATTGTAATTCTGTAGGAATTTTGTTGAAAAACAGTGAAAATGTTGCCAGCTATGATGAATTTCGTAATTTATTTACATTGCTTTATCGAGCGATGTTGTCATAAAATTTCCAAATGGGAATGATCCTGCAATGACAATTAGCAACAAATATTTACGTTTCACAAATTTAAAAAGTTTGGACGATGGTAACCCTAAAATTTAATTCAGTCCTATAGCTTACAGCGCAGCTATTCAATCGAAACGAAATTCATAGGCTGGCTTTAAGGCAACGTGAAGCAGCTATGGTGCTAGCACATGATTGCCAGCACCGGACACTTTCGTAAATATCGTACCAACAGATGCTTCCATTTTCGATTCATAAGCAAACCATTTACAATAAAATAAGCAACCGATATTTAAATGTTCCGAGTTTTGGAAATTTTATTGTTTGTTACTTGAATCTATAACCAAGTTTATTAGCTTATTCATCTGCACCATCCCCCTTCTATGGTTAGCATAATTTATGACAAACGACTTCGATTATATGAAAGCACTAAAAGATTATATAAAAGCAAAGCATCTAAGTTATGTATCTATATGCTTTTAGAATCGTCAAAAATTGGTGCAACTGCACCAAATTGTTTATATAATGTTATTTTATTTGAATAAAGCTCTTTGCCATATAGCCTCCAGTACAATCATGGTATCATAACGAAATTCATATGGCAAATTTAAATTATTGTAGACAATATTCAGTAGAAATCTAGTTTGAAAAACAATGATAGGGTTGCCAGCTATGATTGTTTTTGTATTTTTTGACATAGCTTTAGTAAGCGATTTTGTCATAAAGTTTTCAAATCGTAGTGGTCTTGTAGTGAAAATACACACCAAATACTAAGATCTAGAAAGTTTGAACGCTCTTGCGAATGGTAACCCTAAATTTCTTTTTATCCCTATAACTTCCAATGCAGTAATCGGATCAATACGAAATTCGCAGAGCAGGTTGACTTCAACGTGAGCCAGATATGACTTATTTTTGGCTTCAGTGCTAGCAAAGGACTGCTAGCACGAGGTGTTTTTGTTATTTTCGTACCAATAAATGCTTGCATCGCGAACATACAATATATAACAATATATATGACAATACATACAATATATAATATTTAAGACAATAACAACAATATAACAACAATATATAACAATACACTCAAAATCTGCACAAATCCTCTACTATTCTTCGAACATTAGTATTTCTAGCGGTTCTGATGCGCTAGGGTTTTTTTCTCTTTTGGTCTTCTACTCTCCTGATTCGCATCCTATGTTGCTGATCGTACTTGTGAGTTGTCAATTCCTGCCACATTTTCCTGCCTCAGGAGTTTCGTAAGGTTCAATTCTTGGTTCTCTGTTGTTCCTGTTATTTATCAATGACCTACCAACCAGTATAAAAATATTTGAAGGAGGCTACATAACATTTTTACAAATCCTGGAAAAAAATCGTAACATGCGATCTTAAGGGGAGCTTACACATGAGTCCATGCATCCAAACTAATTTTAAGAAAGCGAGAGTGAACTGAAAGAGAGTAGATACGTTGATTTGTGCTTCCATTTCACTTCCGCCTTCTATGATAACGGCTTGGACGCATGGACTCATTTGTAAACTCCCATTAAGATCGCAAGTTACGATATTTTTTCCACGATTGGTAGCCATTATATGTAGCCTCTTACAAAGACTTTTGTGCCAATGGTATTTTATTTATTAAAGTAATTTTCGGCGAAATTATTGACAGCTGCACGTTTTAAAATATAGTTAATATTTTAATAGGAACTGTTTTTATTGTAGCGGATGTACATACATACAGGGGATATACATACTTAAAAAATTTCAGAATTTGTTAGAGAAAAATCTCATTAGAAAAGGATTTTCCCACATTGTTTTTTTATTAAACAAAAATTACAAAGAGGTCATGAAAATACTAGCTAGTGCTTGTGGTGGTTTTGATACATTAAAACTCAACACGTTCCCACATAAATCTTATGTGGAATTATATGGAATTCAACTGCATAAAAACCATCACTTACGAGTCATGTAGATCTGCACCTCATCACTTTCGTATTTTTTCGGCTTGGCAGTGCACTAGCATAGCAGCTTTCATGTGTCCACTAACATATTCCTAACCATAATACATCAGCGTGGGAAAAAGGTTTGATAGCTGAAAAACTTATTCGATTTGGAAACTGTTTTCACAATCTCGTATTATTTTCGAGCACTCGAAGTACTTTCCAGCTTCATTAAGCAATTAAACCATTGTAATTAAAAGTCAGAAATACGTAAAAGTTGGCATCGTTCAATCTGAAACTAAACTTTCTGCCATCTTTGAGCAACAATAATGACATAGCGATCAACCAAAATTATGAAATTCATAAAACATAGCTGCAAACCAACACTGGAAAACAGATCGGTGCAAATCGATTACAAAAGCAAATTCAACTACGCAACATCGCAACTAATAGCAATATTAATTGAAAAGAATAAATGTCGAGATCTTTGGCATTAATTCACCAATCATTGAAAGTTTTTCATTAGCTTTCCATCTAAGCTTGGTATGAATGTGAATATGGACTTGCTAATGCAGAACATATGAAGAATGGTGTAATTGTGTTTATAATTATTTGTAAGCGATGAAGTCAAACTAAAACCGCTAAATTTTCTACGATGTCTGTTGGCAAAAGTGCAAGCATATCTAATTATTAAGTAAGATATCGTTTTATGCAGTACGATTCGATTGAGACTTGACGATGTTAGGATGGTTTTCGAATTTAATCTAGTCAATTCTGCAGTTTGTTGTTGATTTGATTCTTCATAGCGTTCCGGTTAATCGGCAACTCCTTGGGTTTCATAAAAAGTATAACGTAATTCCGATACAGGTTCAGAAGCTAATGTTTGGTGACATAATTCACGCTTGAAAAAGAAAACAAAGCGAAAGAACAATAATTGACAATAACAATAACAATATTTTAACCAAACGAAACTGGAATTTTATATAATCTCATAATGTTGTATGGCAAAGCTCTGGGTTAGCATGATAACGAAGGCGAGCATATAGTAGTACACCAACGAATAAAAAACTATTCATGATAGTTGAATTTTCTGAATTTCGAACTTGTCTCGTTTCTTGGACCTAGTGAATGTGTGCCGGTCTTGGCTCCAAATACTTATATGAGATATAATAAAAATACGAAGAGTGATTAAGCACGTGGAAGTGATCGAATCTTTCCGAATTTCGCAATATAACAAAAACCTTTTCTACTCAACCCTACTTGTATGACAGATCAAATTCATTTATATTTCTGATACCAATCTGTGATGCAATTCATGGCTTGCTGTTGTTCCACAGCAGTGAAATGCGAACAATTGTACCAATGCTTCCGAATTCAAATTGAAGAAAACCCGAAAATTCGCTGCCGGCATTATTATACTAGCTTACTGCATATCTACCTAGTTCAAAACAATTTTACCACACCCGACCCGACACCCAACTGCCTGAACGTCGTTGGAATATTTGAGACCTGGGGTCATGCACATTCAATTGTTATTCTTGGCGAAGTAATGCCTCACTAATTACCGCGTGCTGAAGACGCTCTAATTGATTTGATGCTCCGAAAGGGTGTTGCAATCTGATGTGAATGTGATTCGCACCCAAATGGGCGATGTCGGTACGCGATTTGAGATTGAAACGCGGCCTTGAGAACTGTGTAACAATGGTTTTGTAAGATGCCAGCATAGATGCTGGTCAAACAATACCTGTGGATTTGAACATTAGATACGTGATTCCATCTATGAACAATCGTTTCGTTTCTGCACGCGCTCTACTTGAATGTGGCCATAAATTGATCATGATTAACATAAACAGTAGAGAGATTATTAAATATTATATGCTCTAATATTATTGGTAGTTATTCCAATACATTTAATTTGGATTGTAAGTGATCAATAAATAAGTCTCTAACAAACCGGTATTCTGCACACTACTTGAACAATTAGTGTTCGCCTAGCACAAACTATTTATAAGGCTTTAGCAAATTTAAAACTACTCAAACTATAAAATATTTTACAAAATGCAATTACGGCACACGGACAGATGCTCGGAGAAAGTAGTTGGAAAAAACGCAATTAATTTGGAGTATTCCGTGTTTGTAATAGCGGATAATCATAATATGTCCTATTGAGATCCGGAGTACCGAATTGAAGAATTCCAAACAGCGCGTAGTCCTATGTAATATAGCACAGCGTATATGGATGTTATAAAATATAGCTTCAAGGCCAAATTCCCATACATTTTGGGTTTCTCTGCTATGCAACTTCCATGTAACATAGTTCTGAACATTATTTCATTAAAATAAACAAAATTTTAATTGTAATTTTAATTTTATTTACTAACCGAGCAGGGTACAAGTTACATAAACATTACAAAGCAAAATTGAAAATTGAAATTTAATATAAGTATATAAAATAAAACGAAAAATTAAATAAATTAAATAATTAACAAGTAGATCAATCACAATAAATAAAAAACAAATAAATAAAACATTGACTAATAGATGGCTTGGAAAAGGGAAGATTTGAAGGATAATTTTGAGACCGTTAGAGAATACAGATTACTTATGCTATTTATCGGCTCATTAGCTGCGTAGGTAGTGAAATGTGGATATTTTTTAAGTAAACGAAAGGACCTGGTGCTCCTTACAAGGTTATTTAACACAATTTTACTACTCAGGAATTCGACTCTGATAACGCATCTAATGACGTCAAATGTGAAGCAGGCCGAAATCATCTTTCTTCTGGATGCAAGATAAGTTTAGGTGACCCAGTGGAAACACAAAAGGAGCAAGGGCATTAAAATCGTAAGGTTTGTATAGATATCTCAATGCGAAAAGTAAGAATTGCTTTTGTATGGACTCGAGTCTGTTACTGTGGGTTTCAAAAGCCGGATTCCAGCAAATGGAAGCATATTCGAGAATACGGCGTACAAGTGAGATGCATAATGATCTCAGGGCCACGGGCTACGAAATTATTATATATATATTATATAAATTATATAAATTTTATATATTATATAATTTTTTTTCCAATCAAATTGTTCAATTTTAATCATCCCGCAAAGTTTGTCAAATAAAAATTTTCAATGTAAATAAAAAAATTTTCAATTTTAATCATCCCGCAAAAAACAATTCCAATTTGATTCGGCTTCGAAGGCGTATTCCGCAAAACGATCGAGTTTCCCGTATCAATATTCTTTGCTTTGATAAGCTTTAGAGACGATATACGTTGTCTATGCTGATTTATAGACAAGAAGGGAACCATGATTACAATTAAATGACCTTTACAAGGAATCAATGTTGATATAGTTTTGAAGGTTTTAGAGGAGTCAACGAAATCTCAGAGCGAAGAGGACACTAATAAGTCAACAGTCAGTATGAATGTTTTGTCATTTCCTTGCGGAGTGTTATTCGATATTAACGACGACGGAACTTTGCAAATAGCGAATAATGTACCAAACGAAGATGATATAGACCAGGGGTGGGCAAACGATCGATCGCGATCGACCGGTCGATCGCAAACAGTTCGACAGTCGATCACAGACATTTTTAATAATTTACTAGGTTAATTTAAAATGTGAACTAAAAATTTAGTAGACGATTTATTCAGTACATTTTGGAATGGGCCTTGGCTTAATAGATCCAATCGGACAGTCCACGCAGTTTCAGTTCACACAAAAGCTCGCAGACACCTTGCCTGCATTTGCATTCGTCTCCCTGCTACCGAGATAGTAAATTGTAACACACAGCGCAACAAAGATTAATCTCAATTTTAGATAAAATAAAATTTTAGATTAGAATCTTTTCACGCCAATTTAGTTTGTGCAGTTCATTCTTTCGAGCTAAAAAGTGACATTTGGTGTTTGAATTTGAAAATTGAATTGTGTAAATGTCTTTTCAATAACAAAATCGTTCGTAAATTGAAATTCTTGACATCTTATCCGTCAGAAATGATAAGTGTCTCCGCTTTTCTGCATTTTCAAAATGTTTGCTCGAAAGAATGATTAAATAATGGAGACATGTCAAAATTTAGCTTCACGATTAACTCAGTACTAGCCTAAAGAATGAACTGCACATACTAAATTGGCGTGAAATGATTGGAGACATGTGCCAAAGCTATCTGCATTTTCAAAGCGAAAGCATGTTCCAAGGAATTTTTCACGCTTAAAAGTGAGTACAACTCTTGCTTATTTTCAAGCTAAATTTACGCCGAAATAAATTTCACGTAAAAATTTGCATGAAAATTTAACGTGAAATCGAAAACAGTACTAAGCTTAAGATGCCTGCAATTATTGCATTTTTGGACACATTGGGAGAAAAACATGAACAATTGGAAGATCCAGTATGGGTAAAGATATAAGCATTTCTTGCGGATTTTATGGGCCGTTACAGCTTGCTAAATTTACAATTACAAGGAAAAGGAAAATATTGTTGACTTGTTGAGTTCGGTAAATGTTTTTTAAGTAAAATTATAACCTTTTGCTTCACAATTAAATAGGCAAAATTATTAAATATTTTACATATTTAGAAAAACATATAAAACTTACTGGTAAATGTAAAATGCAAAAGCTGAAAGACATCCTTCAATTCGCGAAAAAGTCCGGGGCCTTCGATGGCCGCTTGGACTTAATTTTTTTTCTCCTGGCTCATTTATCTGGTATCACTATGTACCAATAGGTCCATGTGTGGCCTTGTGCCAACTGATACAACCTAACCTAACCTACTGGTGCATGTAATATTGAAATGTTTTGTCCTGAACTGGAAAATTTTAAACAAGGATTCGAGAGAGGATTTGCAAATCTCAATAACCTTCAACCGATTTTTGAATTTAATTCATTTCCTTTTAGAGAATTCGATAACGAGGATATTTCATCAAATCTAGCTCATACTTTACAATTGAATTCATTGGATCTAGAGTTACAAACTTTAACAATAACACGCGCAAATGAAAATTATTTTTGAATTTTATTACCATAAAAAATATCCATTATTGAGATTGGTGGCAATGATGATATTTGCATTTGCTTTGCTTTTATTTATCGATGTGAAGCAACGTTTTCTCAAATGAAAAACAACGAATCGCAACTTAAGAGTTCTCTGACTGATGACCACTTAATGGCATCTATTCGATTGTGCATCAGTGCTTACAAGCCTAACTCTACAATACTTTTTGATGAAATGGAGAGTCACGCATATATATCAAAAATTAGTCCAAAATATTTATTAATAAAGTACATTGCACAAAGTAGTAATACAATGTATTTAATATATTGATATCAATAAAGACCTTCATTGTTTTTAATTTAACCCATTTTTCGAAGTCGATCGCGCATCAATTAAAAAAATTAATGTCGATCATACCAGTATTCGGTTTGCCCACCCCTGATATAGACCCTATCAATTATATAACAAATTCACCTGCGAGTGTCAATTTTAATAATGCTGAAGCGTGTAACAGTCCTGATTCATCTAACAATATGTTCAAACCTCTCACCGAAAACATGACCTGCTTAAGCTCAACTCGAAAGTCAAGTTGCAAAGATGATCAAAAACTGAACTTTGAATTGCAAACCAGGAGGCTGGTTTTTTTCTAATTATGGTGCAGCCATAGAAAAAAACGTATGTTGCAGAAGCTAATAAGGAAAATTTAACTGCAGAGCCAGCGTTTGTTAATTTAGAGATTCCGAGCACTTTTTCTGGACTAATCACAAAAAAAAAACCACTAGAGCACCAAGTGTGCTATCGTCTGGAGCTTGGAGAAATATATATATACATATATATATATATATATATATATATATATATATATATATATATATATATATATATATATATATATATATATATATAAGATAAAAAAAGAGGAAAAAATAGAGAAGATCAGACAATTAAAAAAAAGAATAGAGGATCGTATCAAAAAAAGAAAATCGAAAGTCGCCCAGATACCTGAAAGGAAAAAGAAAAAAATGAACGTGGAAAAACAGAAGAAAGCGACTAAGTGTCAGAAATGTGAGAACGTTCTAATAAGCGACACAGAAGTGGATGACCTAAAAAATATTGGGTGCGACAACTGCCCTAGATGGTATCATCTAAAATGTTGTTCTCTATATCCTCTAAGTGATGAGAAAGCATCTGATGAGAAATTTTCTTGCAAGATTTGTGAGACCCAACAGGAAAAGAAGTGAAGGTTGTATGTAATAACATATGAAAAATCGAAAAGTAGAATCATCCAAGTCAATATTAGAATTAAAAATACTTTGAAAGAAAGATGCTTGATTTATATTGAATTAATTGTTTTTATTTACAATTTTGCATAATATATAATTTGATTAAAGAATAAATACAAAATGTCTCAAGCATAATATGTTTTATTTACGTTTTATGGATATTTCTTCGTAAAATAATGAAATATGCAACTAAGCCGGACACTGATACAAAAGAGGCCGATAACTAAATTTCAGGGGCCGACTACTGATGCAAAGGCGTAGTTTTTAAGAAAAAAGTTGATTCATTACAAAGAATATTAAATATCAATTTCTCGAGGAACAGCACAGGTTTAGTTTTAGCTAAAAAAATTATTCCATAACTGTTTTCTCCCGGTAGTTATATTCAACGAAAGTGGAAAAATTCTTAAGTGGCCGACCACTAGTACACTCACCCTATTTGTCGTCTTCGTACGGGGCTACTTTTATGTTGGGTATTTTCGGGGCACCTGCAGTATATATATATTTATTGGGAAGAGAGGTGAGTTGGATTCCAGCTTTTAGAGATCTGGTTATTAACTGTAACAGAGAAAGCTATGCTCTGGAGAAAAGATGCATAAGTTGCACGAAGGTAGTGGCATTTGGAAAGCATGCATTTCGAAAATGAGTCCTGCATGCCAGACTTTATGAAAACGCCTTAGAAACGTCAAACATGACCATGTCCGTTATTTTTCTTTCGTTTAACCCTGTACATATGTTTTTGTACTCCTCTTGCAGGCAGAAACTCTATAGAGTGCAATGGCTTGAAGCCCAATGGGTCCTCCGTCATAATTAAGTTTTCCACAATTATTATTATAAAAAAAAGGCAAATTGATTGCCCTAGGAAGGAAAGGAGACTGACAGGTCTCTTGTTTTAATACTGTTATAATCGCTGTCTTCCAGATCTCTGAAAAGCTCTCCATATCAAAGATAGCGTTTATTATGTCTGTCAATATCATCAGTGTATTGTCAGGTAGGTAGCTCAGCCCCGTGATACAAATTGTGTCTAGCCCTGGTAATATTCGCTTGCGAAAACTTCTTATTAATTGTTTGACCTCTTCGATGTTGGTTGGCCTGGATAGTCAGTCACAGATTTCAGACATGCAGGCGTATACATTTTTCCAAGATGAATCTTTGTTGCTCGATTCTAGCTTTATTTCTCCGCAAGTCTATTTTTTGGCGGTGATGCTCATTCAGGTCTCCTGCAAGAAACCCAGGCCCTTTGTTTTCAAAGAACTTTCTGAGATCTGGGCCAAAGTTGGTTTTCTTAGGAGGAATGTACGTGGAAATCACTATGAACTCGAAAGAATACACCTTGACCATCTAATGTAGGGTAGTAGTTTGGATGTGGTAGTGGTTCATACTTCTTCTCGCCAGGATTGCAGTACTTCCACCTTTTTTTTCAAAATGTATACAAATTATTAGAGTTTCAATTTCAATCCGTATGCCTGTATAATAGTAAAGTCCTAAATAAACAACAAAGTTTAAATAAAAATTGATATTAATTTTTTTGTTCTTCAATATATAAAATAATTTTATTTGAAAATCACATACATTAAATTCCCATATACATAATTGTACCGCACACTTCTATTGCTAATGAATTATACAGAGATACTGTTGATTTTGGTTTATAAAGCAATTACTTTGTAATTTGAAATGTCTACCACATAATAATTTTTTTTTAAAAAAAAGAACAGAATGAAAAATTGACGATCAGATATTAATGGGAATGTTTCGATTTCTCCTTAAATTACTCTAATTGGTTGACATCCTGCTTTGACTTCCGCATTTATAAAATCCTACAAATCATCGCAGCAAGGCCAGATCATTATGAATTTGTCGAACAAGACGGCAATCAAATCATATTTCTCGCCCCAAATTGATTACATTCCAACGCACTCAATAGTCACTTGAGTGCAAATCTTATTTTCAGTGGATAATTAAAATGAATTAAATTGAAAAACGTTGACGAGTACTGCGACGTTTTGCCGAAACATTCTATTGTTATCACCGCATTTTAATAAGCTCCGGAGCCAGCTCAATCTCAACCAGGTACTTGAACTTTGATAGCACTTGTTTACAAATAAACCAACACCAAAACAAACACTCAGGTACTGAATTTCAAGGATCAAAGAGCTATCAGATCGAGCTGAAGGTGAAATTCGCAATGTATCTTTTGTTAGTGATCTCCAAGAATAATAGCTGGGTGAGTAGCCTTCACTTTGACTAGTTTCGAAACGTCTATTCAATAAACTTCCGAAGAATTCAATTGGCTATTTGAATGATATCGAAGGTTTTATGTCATCTTTGCATGCTTTGAATGAATAAGTTTCGGGCGACATTTCATGAAAAAACTAGACTGACTTTAACCGCGAAGATATACGTATGACTTGAATGGCGTGGCAGATTTTAGAGGGATTGATGTCTTTGATGACTTTCACCCGTAATAATACATTGGCTTTGATTGCGAAATCTCTAAGAAGTATAATAGACTGCAAACAGAGGTGAAGTAAAACTTACTTAAAATGAGCTTTCAGCTAAAGAGGCGTGAATTTGCATGGTAAACACTTGTCAGTTAGTAAAATTAACAAAAGAATGCTAGGAAGTACTTGACGCTGTTCGTTTTTAATATAAGGTCTGGTATCGCATTACGTTTCCGAATCAATAATTGCAAAATTTTTACAAATACCGCATTTGTGTTTATTTGAAGTCCGATAAATAAAAATCTGGCAGCTTGACTACCAAACTAAGATATCACCGACCACAAATCGCGCAAAAATATAATTGTAAGGTACATGACGCTTTCACATTTCTTCAATCGATAGACAGCTAGCTATCAAACTATGGACGAAAAAGATTTCATTTCAAGTTATGTGAAATTAATTTTTGCTTCCATTATCGCTTTGACACAAATTTACTCTCCACATGTCACTCAAACTGGGGTGCCCGCCTACGAGACCTCTCAAATAATTTGAAAGATCTCTTTTCACGCGTACATACTCAAATATATTTTACTAATTCCACTGCATCTCGGACATTTTCTTGCTTTTGTTTGTTACTGTTTCATAAGGGCGCTCCAGCGTATAATGTCTAGTACGATCAACTATGCAATTACTGTCCCTTCACTATCGAACCATAGCTGTGCAGCCTCCTCTGCAGCTTTTGACGCAGTCATTCTTAATATGATCCAAATAAAGAAACACGGCTATTATTAATGTGAGTTTCTCCAATCAAACATGTCGACATTTTCGCTACTTTTCCATAACAATAACTGATACCATCACCATAACGATCATCACCTCTTACTTTCCATTGTTTGCTACTGCATAACGATGATTATTAATCGTTTGATCTGTGATATATGAGTGACGACACGTGCTCGAGGGGCTCCTCATCTGATTTCGGCCCACCTGTCTCTTCACTTAGTCGATCAATCAAATTGGTATGTTCTGTTTAAGGTGCGATATGGATTTGAATTGTCGGAACAAATTTCTTTTTATTGCGGATATGTTTTTGGCACAATGGTCAGTTACATTGTTTTCATTTGTTTCAATATTTGATGAATGTCATATGAATTTGACAAATGATTGATGATGAGTCCAGGTCAGGGAAAAGCAAAACTGCATAATTAACCCCATTGTGACGGGCTTATAAATTAAATAAAATCCTGTATTTTACATTCAAACTCTGGTTACCAATTATCTTTTATGTTGCACTGATCTCAATAAATTTGATAGTTTTCAAACTAATCAAATAAATTTCGAACTTAAATAGAACTTATCAACAAACCTAGCACAAGCATTTTCACAACAATGCAACGCGCGATCAGCATTTTTTGCAATATGGAATAAAATACTATCTAGTGTAAGTTGAACTGTTTAACTAATCAATAGCCTAATTAACTATACTTAAGACCTGCACAGAAACTTAATTGATGCTGCTTAATCTTCAGATAATTGAATCAAGCAAACTATTCTGCCACTTGTTTGCGATGTCACTTTTACCAAAAAATTGATCTTTCATAAAAAAAAAATTAAAAAGATTTAAAAACTTATTTGGTAAAAGTAACCATTTATAAATTATTTTGATTCAGAGCATTGTAACTTTATATTTCTCATGAAGCGTGCACTCCTTTCTACACCACCATTGAGGTAGAGTGCAAAGAGCGTTTTTTTTTTGCCTTTATTGTATGAAAAAAAAATTGTTTTTTGAAAATTAATACAGTAATAAAAAAATTGTATAAATTTTTTCGAAAATAATAACGAATTTTGTTTTTTTGAACATATTATTCTTGATTGGAAGTAGGCACGTATGATTTTTTATGAGCAAGCGAGCAGCCCTGTAACTAGAGTAGGCACTCAAAAAAATCTTTCAAACCATTGTCTCTCTTGAATAAAAATTGTTTCTCACAAAATAAGGCAACTGACTTATGAATTCAATACTTTGTCCACCCGTTCAATTTGAAATTTCAGAAGTACCGCGTCGCACAAGAACGACAAAACATCGAAAAATTGTCTATTTTTGTAGACTCAAAACTTCTGTTCACGAAAACATATGACCTCCTCATAGGATGTACTGGTTATAATAAGGAACAGATCTGAGAGGAATCATTTAAAAAATCACTTGAAAAATCACACTGAATGCTTCCTGCCCTAAAATTTCCGATGCAGTCAATAGATTTCAACGAAATTCACACAGAAGTACTGCCTTACTGAAAACAAAGCGTGGTGGGATTTTGGCTGGAAAATAAAGATATTAGGTGGCCAACAAAGCATTTCCATACCAAGTCTCTGAGTGACCTATTAGACCACGGGGTATGTGAGGCTTGACTCACTAAAAATAGACCACCTACAAGCCCACGTCGTTCCAAGTTGAGGTCTGCCTAAACATCGCCTCGACTTGGTCGTGCTGACTCTCCTATTGGTATCTACAGGCTTCAACAGCAACCATAGCTCATGGATTGGTAAGGCGACCCTGCTCTTTGGCGTGACCAGGCCAAACACGGATTCAATGACGCGCTTTAAGCTTGTGAAGTGACTGAACACAAACAATATATGCTAAGTATCGGCGTAGTCGGCCTTACAGTAAAGACATTATGATGTGTCCATCTTACCAATTCTGTTTTTCAAGTAATTGTGCACTAGTACAAAGTTTACCTCTCTGTGGCAACAATTAACTCAAAGCTCAGCAAAACCAATTAGCTTAGCCGTCCAGCGTATTTTACTACTTTCACCCTAACGTTGTCACCAAAGTTTTAGGGCTTGCATGCGCGCGTCAAAACTTAACTGCTATCGGCATGACAGTTGGTATATTCCGCTTCGGTACCATGACAATCTTTGTCTTTGAAACCGCCAGTTGGAGGCCGTACCCAGACATCCACCGCTCCACCCTCCTCATGACTTGATTTAATCTGAGTTTGTGGATATCGACCGATATGGCAGTGACCACCGCTGCAAAGTCATTAGCGTAATCTACCAAAAACACATATTTTTGCATTTTGAGACAGAGCAGATCATGGTACATGATGTTCCGAATTTCAGGTCCTAAGATCAGCCCTGAGGTCCCTGAGGTAGCTCAGGGAGGTAGCATCTTTGAGATAGCATCGGTCCCTGATGTAGCTTTACACCATGGCCAGCAAGTAATCAGATATACGGAACCTTTGCTCAAATACCGGAAGGATATCTGCCATCCCGCCGAGTTCAAACCGTATTACACGTCCATCGTTACTAGTATGCTGATAGAGTGCCGGGGTCGCAGGTTTCTTTGTGTACGATTGCCACCTGAGCCACTTTTCATCACGTTGGAAAGACCCCGCGGCTAAACAAGAATTCTATAAATCTAATAATAGACGTGGTTGCCGTAACTTTTAGTTGCTCTACCGGTACTTCATCAGGTCCCAAAACCTCCTGGTTTCTAATCTGGGACATTGCACTGGTCAGTACCTCGGCCATAAAAAGAAAGCACCCGCCTGGTTGATGATGATGGGATTATCTATCTTTGACGGATGCACTAAGAACAGCGAATCGACCATAGGCCCCTTGGATGTCACATCCCTGAAAGTGCTATTCCACATGTAACCGATCTGTACTCCATCACTTCATGTATCTTCGATATCAACAGGATCATTTACTGGCACGCTTGACGAAAATTCGGGACTTTCCCTTATTTTCAGGTTCAATCGGAAGAATGTCCGATATTCATAGCGACATTTCAATATTTCACTAACGTGTGCAAGTACTCGGACGTGGAAAACCAATGTTGCTCACAAAAAGTACTGAGCGGTAGAACAAGCTGGGCTGCGGAAGGATATTTGAAGTATCCATCAAACGTTTTGTCAATAATTGATACACTAAAAATGGTATTTCGAAAACCCGCACTCATTATACAAACACAAACAGAAAAAATTAAGAGGTTGCCAGCACAAAGAGCAAAAAGACCTGAAACTAGGGTTTGAAAACTATTTCTATTCACCGGTGATTGGTTAACCGATCGGCTTTTTATCGGTGAAAGGCTTGAGGTGAAAAATTTTAACCAGTTCATCGCCGATTTTTCAAAACAAACAAACGCTAATTAAATGCCAAATAATTGTGTAACCCAAATTGATTGCGTTAGAAGTCATTGTTGTAAATTTACCACCTCTGAAATGCACCGTTTCGCCCAGGTATGGCTGCATGGAAAGTGTCCACAAGTCTAGTGTGAGTCCAATAGACATGGCATTCGAAAGTTTTCACCCATAGTCAGCCCGCAGCTCCAGGAACTTATATTCCATCGCCGTGGTACACGTAGATTCGGAGGGCACGGAGTAAAAAGGCTAAATTGCCTTGCAAAATGCCTTGAAGCCCTCCTTTTCTAGCGTCCTTAATGACATATCGTCACGTACAGTCATGAACAGTAAGGCGTTGAAAGACTAAAAGACTAAAAAAAAAAAAAGTACAAGGGCTTTAGCAGAAACCATCAGACAAGCGATTTCAAACGAATACCTTTCTCGCGTGAATCAGTATCATTAGAAATCGACCGATAAGAGCGTTGCTATCGGATGAAAAAAAACCAGTGCTTACTTGAGAAGAACATGGTGTTGACGAGATCCTTGTCCATCAGCCCTTCGAAGCTGATTGTCGCAGCGTCACCACTTCCAGCATCACCAGCGAAATGAGTTATCTAACCTGCGCAGGCGGGTCATCAGTATCCTCGCTGTAACTTCTGATGTTGCTGACTCTTTTTGAGTCTTGCTTAGGAGTAGAAATGAAGTGCACTTACACAAGTGGTAACGCACGGTGCTTGTGGACGGATTTGAAAATTATTTGACGCATTTTAACTCGACTGTTTTGCCATCACTGCTCCTCTTTAAAAGGCTTCACATGCTACTCGGTGCCATTTTATTTATGGCCAGATAAAAACAAACGAGAACTTCACACAAATGATACAATTTTAAAAGAAAACACTCGTATTTCAACAATGCCTGCGTTGGCGTGTTCCTACCACACCGGACAGGGGGAACGAGAAGGCAGTAGCAGTGTGCTTAAGGTAGGTATCCATATGTTGCATTTCTTCCGTATCGTATCCCTGTTGCGTATCATTCACTAAACGGATACGGTGTCCACACTACTCAATATTCCATGTATGTATCATCAATACGATCCGTTGCAAAAAGCTCGATACGCAGCTGCAACGCTTTTATTCACGAATCCATAGTGTACAACGCAACGTGTCCACACATGACTCCACTTAGTATCGTATAATTCCTTGCACAAAATGTGATATCGTCGATATACTTCAATAAATTGAAGAATGTTTTCTTTATTCCACTCCATTATCTATGCACTGCACTACAATATTGACAAGTTAACGACTCAAATGTCAAATCATGCAACGCGACTTGTGCAACGCAAGTTGTCCAAATATGATTCGAGAGCGTATCGTTTCATTCCTTTGATGCGACGGCAAGAAACCGCCAAGTGACCGATCGAGTTCGTTGCGTTTCTTTGTATCAAATTTTGATACGCAACGAAGATACGTTTGTCGTATCCACTGATACGCAACGGTGATATGATACGCGAAAATGATACATATGGATACATACCTTTAGACGTCGAAAATTGAGGAAGTCGAGGCGCACCGGAGAATTGCAACAGCGAGAGAAAGTGAGTTAGCCAGAGAGGAGCGAATAGCGACGCGCAGAGCCGTAGCGCACAGCAACAGCCGTTTTCGGTGAAGTAGAAAACAAAATTGTCCATGCTGAAAAAAAGTGGCTAACCGAAACATTTAACCGATTAACCGATTTGGGTGTCAGCGGTTGACCGGTGAAAATTAGTCGAACGGTGAATCGATTTGACCGGTTGATCGAATAACTGTCACCGATCTTTCCTTCCCTACTTGAAACACTGATCTTTTACACTGTACAAGTCTTAAATTTGCTTGCTGCTATCAAATCTGCAAAAGTCAAGAAATACCTCAACGGTGTTAGACTTCTGCTCGAGCTTGTTGGCTTATTGGATTTAGTTGAAGCATAGGTCTGTCCGCGTACTTGAATCTATGCGAATATATTCGAATAGATTCGCAGCAAATCGTTTTTGTAGCTTTGCTGCAAGTAATCATCCGTCGTGACGCCGTGTCACATCTTTGAGAAGTCATGTCAAAACGCAAGATGGCGTCTATGGCGTATTGAGATAAAAAAAGGGCCTATGGCTTAAATAAATGGTTTTTGAGTGAATACTTTGAATACTCTTCGAATGTTTTGCCAAACGTCTCGACAAAAGGTTTGGCAAGAGTGCAGGCTCAGCATATCCTTGTTCATCTCAAAATGTAAACACGACTGCCAAAACATAGTGCAGTTTGGATGAGTTTTCAAGTACGAGATATGATGAATTGGAACGCAGCAAATATAATCGGGAACGGTACAACTGCAATGTTACGGAATAGGGTTAGGTCTATCCTTACTGAAACTGAAAAGTTGCAGTTGCCATTGGGCCTTCAGCCATATATTTGCATGTATTCTAGCTGAACTACAGTTCTAGTTTCAGCTGCAGTTGCAGCTGTGATTGGGCCATGGGAAAAACTTCGTACATTGTACTCGTACACCGAAGGCTTGGAGTGGCGTAAAGTGTCTGACTACGCAATCGTTGGCAAATGGAAGAACGAAAGAAGAAAGAAACAAAAGAAGATTTGAGAGAAAAGGATATTTTTTCCATTCGCTAACATTATAGGAGACAAAATCGCGATTACGCAAATGATCATTTGAAAAAGATTGCAGTTGTTTGTCGATCTGATAACTCAGAACAATTTGAAATTGTCAGTATACAGTAAACAAAAGACATTGATAATAGAACTGAGGTTAGCAAGAAAAACCAAGAGTAATGGGTTAAGGTTCGACTCAAGTAGACATAAAAGAAAAACAAAAAAGTCAGGAGGAAAAGTTGTTCATTGCAACTTTACACACAAAGCTATTGAGATAGGTTAAATAACATGAAACTAAAAAAGGTTTTTTTTTGCTACATTGTTTCAGTGAGCAGTCTACAGAAACGTCCTAACTACCTGATTCCCATTCATCAGCCAACGTCAGCAATTAGAGTTTTTTAAAGTCAGACAATTACAACCATGGACACTGGTGGGATTCGATTCCACAGGCCGAAGCATGCCGTTTTTCGGAGTGACGCCTTAGCAAATACTGCTACCGACCTCCTTTGCTAAATGGTTTGACATTATACAGCATAAAAATCAGTTATTGACATAGTTGAGGGCACTGTCAACTCTCGTCAATGGCTACGTCCACTTGTTCGCGTCAGTTTAAGGCAAGGGCAACTGCTTTTGTAAAAAGGATGAGATTAGTCAAAGCAGACTTAAATCTCAAAAACCCATGCTGCTATGGATGGACGATAAGATGAATCATGGGATACATTCTAGAGTGACATTTTTTCAAGTATCTGAGGCAAAATTGGATAAATATTAGAGCTCTTCAGGCAAAAGAAAAACACCGGATGACAGGCTAACGTCAAAGAAGATTGAATGAAGAAGACATGAAACATCTGTAAAAATTATGAATGCAGCCGGATCAACTACTGGTATGCAAATCTAGAAAATAATAAATAATCAACTTTAGTTGGATTTTTATGGATTATATAATATGAAATTTTTAACAGTAGTCTAAATTTTAAAAATTCCTTTACATCTTGATTTTTCACTTTACTCCTCCACTTCTTTCTAACTGATGCCTTGCCTGCATTTGCTTTCAAGACGAAAGATACTACTCGTACCAAGAACAGAGCCTCCTCATAAAGACTGCATAGAATATTTGAAACTACGATCCATTACCAAAAACGTCGCTAGACAAGCCATGCGTGCTATATTTGCAGACAATTTACGTAAGCTATTCTATACGTAACGAGAATGACACAGAAGGGAGATTTACAAAATTAAAAGTGTATGATCATTTTAATGTTTTCCTTCAAAGGTACTATAAAAATTCAGACTACTCGATTGAGTAGTTTAGTTGTTAAGATCAAGTCAAGCGGACATATCAGAGCACTTTTCGAAAATGGAGCAAATTAAAATCATTGTTGTTGCAATAAAATACCTCTATATCAAAAGGTTAACGGTACATAGAATAAAAAATGAGCTGAATTCTACTTTAAGAGTCTCTTCGCCATCTTTTGCCACAATAAGCAGATGGGTAGCGGGATATGAACGTAGTCGTTTATCATTTGTGATAAGCAGGGCCGGGGTGAATGATTTCTGCGCCCGGTGCAAAAGCCAGATGTTGCGCCTATGCAATACATTCAATGAATCCTAAAAGAATATACCTCATGGTCAATCAACCAATACTCGTATGTGTGAGTAAACTAAGGAATTAAGGGCATATATATATAAATATATATATATATATATATATATATATATGTATATATATATATATATATATATATATACAGTATATATATATATATATATATATATATATATATATATATATATATATATATATATATATATATATATATACATGCTAATATCCAGCACACAGGAGGTAGACCATTAGACACGTTTAGAGGTTTCCCCAGTAGGCCTAGGCCGTATAACCCATTAGGTTATACATGATATTAATATATACAAAAATAAATATTTTAACAATAAATAAAAGTTATAAAACACAACAACTAAAAGAATGTTTTCAATTTTTGATAAATTTACATACATACGCTAATAAAAATCATAGGAGTTGTAAACCCAATTTAAAATTCACTCTGAACTTAACTCAATGATAAGAGAAAAGCTTAATTTAATTCGTACTAGCTGAACTGTACCCCTCTTGCTTTCATTTTCGCAAATTGGTCTATGGTTTTATCATAATTTAGCTCTTGCGAAAAATTCTCTTCTATGGCTGTTGTTGCTAAGTCCACTTATCTTTCTTGAGACATAGTTGACCTCATGTAATTCTTGATCAGCTTTAACTTAGAAAAACTACGCACACCGGGTGCGGCTGTAGTAGGAAGGGTTAAAAATATTCTCAACGTTCTAACTGCATTTCGACAAATTGTTTCCAAATGTATATAAAAAATAAAAGACAACACTTTCGTTGGTGAATGTTTAGGTAGCATAACTACAAAAAACATTTTTATCTCCTCAAAAAGCTCAGATCCACTTATATCAGATTGACTATTTAAAATCAATTTTTCCTCCAAACTGAGACAGTCTTGGGAAATAATATCTGGGGTATATTGAATTTTGCTAATATTATGTAAGCAACTGAGTATTTAATTATGTTTAATTGTTTGGTCGAACCTTTCAGAAAATGATTGTAGTGCCTAGTCCAGTATTTTAAAATAAAAATCAATTTTGAACTTTTCCTGAGGATCCAAAACCACTACATCTCTACCTTTGTAATGAAAGAGAGGTCTTTTTCACATTGATTTGAATGCAGATGAACTTTGAAATGCATAAGGAATATCCAAGTCACACGCTATTGATTTTGCATTACCTAAAAACTACAAATTAATTCTCTGAACGTAACTGTTTTAAAAACATCTTTGTAGAGCTTAATATTTCAACTGCTGTCTCCAAGCAAATTTCAGGACTCTGCAAATATTTACTTGCAATATTTATTTTGTTTAAAATGTCTACCAGATCAAAATGCAACACAAAAATTGGAATTCTATAATTTTATTACCTAAGCATTCAGCGGTGTGATTGAATTTAGTATCATGGCCTCGCGAAAGTTCGACAAAAGCCTCGTAAACTTTGCCTAAATTAAAAGCCACAGGTCTAAGTCCATTTTTTTCTCCTTTTCCACCTCGTTTCACAAAACGGTTTAAAGGCCAGCGACACTATATACTTTTTAAAAACCTGCTCTAAGCGCCGGTTTCGTTTGCTATTTGCATTACCCGACAATTTTCTGCTAACAATTGATGACATTCTAGTAGATAATCAATCTTTCATAAATATAAAATGCAACAACAAAACAACACAACTACAAAGGCAATAATTTACCAATAAACGTTGTGCAGAAAAATCAGCTAATGCAAGCACTACTCTTAACATTGTACTAATAACAGTACATATAGAAACATTTTATAAATTTACTCCCGTTTTCATATATACTCCCCACATAGATATTTTATTTTGATCTTAATCATTGAAAAAAATGCATCAATATCAACCCCGAAATTCATTACTAAACCTACAAATCAATATGCATTTCTGAAATTTTCATTAACATTTAGCGAAACAACTCTTCATCACAAAGTACTTGCCCGAATCGCCTGAGTGGCATACCATAGTAAATGGAGCAATATTGGGATCTTGCGCCATGCCCACGTATACGATCTTCATGAAAATTTCTCGCCATGTAGAAAACTTCATATAAAAAAAAACTCCTGTGGCGCAGACTTGGTCCAGTGCACCATTCGCTGCTGATCGATCGATCGATACATATTTTTGTAGGCATACTGCTCGTATGGAATAGAGTAGGAGCAAAATGTTCTGGTGCTACTTTTAAATACTGCACCATTGCGTACGGGTATTGATGATTAAGTCAAATCCCAACGAGAAAAGTAATGTCCAGTATTTTATGTAAATTTTCAATTTAGGATGGAAATATTACAGCAATATTAGTTTAATTCTTTTTTATCCAGGGATGACATCGGCTGGTAAGGGAAATGATTTTTGTGGGAAAATAAAATGTGTTTTCTTGATTTTATAAATTGCTTTGCTTCCTGATGGGATTGTCGGGTAAAAGAAACTATTTTTTGAGAAGAGCTGACTTTTTAAATAGAAAGAGAAATTCGAACATATTTTCTTTAAAACGGAAAAAGTTAATAAGCATGACTTAAGCGACTGATAACTTAAGATCAAATTTTTGAAGGCGAGAGGGTAAATCTTTACGTTTGATTAGTTGCGCCCCCTTTTCGCCAGCGCCAGGTGCGACTGCTCCATACGCGCCGATGGAAGCCCCGGCCCTGGTGATAAGTCACGTCCAGTTTACCCAAAAACCGCTGCGACTACAGAAAACATCCCCAAAATCCACAATGCAGTGTTACTCGATCGACGAGTGACAAAGCATGACCTTACAGGCACTGCAAGGATTTCAATAAGCCATGTTACTAAAATTTTGCATAGAGATTTGCAAATGATAAAGCTTTCGGTGCAATGGGTGCCACGTTTACTAACGATCGATCATAAACGCATTCGCACTAACGATTCGCAGGAGCACATGGACATGTTTAAGCGCAATTCAAGAGAGTTTTTACGATGATACATCATAGTTGACAAAATTTAGATTCCCTACTACACGCCAGAGATGAAACATCAGTACGTCAATGGGTAGAAGGGGGAGGAAGAACTCCGAGGAAAGCAAAAAGGGTCCAGTTGACTGGAAAAGTGATTCGGAGGGGGTGCTGCTCATCGACTATCTAGAGAGATGAAAGTAATATGTAGCACTTTTGGATACACTGAGCAAAGCGATCGAGACAAAACGAAATTCTCTTCCATTACAACAATCCTAATCCAAGAACCATGAGTTGCCAAAATCCGGGTTTGCGGTTTACGCACCAATGGATACAAACTGATAGCACCTGGGGGCTTACACAGGCCACGTGTCTGTATTCTTGTCAAGAAAACCATTAACGTCCTCATAGTGCACAATTTCTGTGACAAGGATAACATGGATGTTGCAGTGGAAATCGATCAGAGATCATACTGGTTTGTTTCTTGGTACGTGGCACACGTTCATGGAACTAGCCCTCCCTGCGTCATTGCCAAGGGTGTTGGGGCTGAAACCATCAAAATTGGTGTGCCTCTTATTCTGGGGGCTGGCTCTAATGCGCATAATGAAGTATGAGGTAGCTCCAACGCAAATGGCCATGATGAGGAACTTTTTGGCTTCATCATTGCCCACGGCCTTTTCATTGCCAATACTGGCAGTGAACCAACCTTCCTTACCTCAAATCGCAGGGAGGTTCTTGGCGTTACCTTGGTCAGTGGGTGGCACTCAGATTTTCTGCGTTACTGGAGGGTTCTACAGGAGTGCTCTTTCTCTGACCATAGGTACATTTCGTTCAACGTGGCTGGCCGCAGCTCTGATGAGCAGGTAGCCTTTGATAACAGGAAAAGGACGGACTGGAAGTTATTTTAAGTTCTGGTCAAATCCTCACTGGAAAATGCTCCTAAGAGCATGGACTGCTACCATGAATTAGAACAGGTGGTTGACACCATCATTAGTTCTCTCAACTCCGCGTCTAGGGCAGCGTGTAAACCACCCACAGCCAGGGGGAATCACAAGCCCCCCTAGGGGAATATGGAGATCAGCACCCTACGAAGATAGTGTAGGAGGGAGTTCAACAGCTCGAAAAAGTCTAATGGCTGGTCTGGTCGATGAATAAAACGAAGCTTATGGCTTTTAATTATGCCGTACGCAAGGCAAAGAGGTCCTCATGGAGATTTTTCTGTGGCAAATCGCCTTCGTAAGATCTTAAGCATGACACCGAAGGCTATGGGGTGCATCATGAACCCTGATGGCATTAGGACTAGTTCGAGCAAAGATTCATTAAACGTTCTTATGGACGCACATTTTCTGGGTAATTATTGCCCTATAGAAACGGTGCACCAAACGGAGCAAGCTTACAGTTCAATGCCGCCGTTCAGAATATCAAATTCTCAGCTTAGGTGGGTTATTAACTCCTTTGAGTCGTTTAAATCTCCGGGCCCTGATGGCGTCCTTGAAGCTGACATTCAGCAGTCCATGGAAGTATGGCTACGATGGTTCAGAGAGAACTATAACGCTTGCCCATGCCGCTTGCCTACGCTTCTCGTATGTTCCCACCAGCTGCCAGGAAACTAGAGTTGTGTCTATCCCTAAAGCAGGAAAAGTTTCGCATGTTAAGCCGAAGGACTATCGTCCAATAAGTCTTAACTCTGTCTTGCTTAAGATTTTGGAAAGGATCATTGATTACCATATTAACAGATCAATCGATCCTGTGTTGATCTCGCAGTCATAGCACGCCTATACCAGAGGTAAGTCGGTTGAGACTGCTCTTCACGTTCTCATTGAGCAAGTTGAGAAATCTCTCGCTCTAAAAGAATATACGCTTGCCGCCTTCTTGGACATCGAGGGGGCCTTCAACAACGTAAACTCGAACGCAATTGTTGAGGCACTCAGATCTGACTATTGTGAAACCGGCTGTTTGAATTGAACGAATTTGCATTGCACTCCGTAATTGTCAATTATTTTACTTACATCATATCTTGTAGTATGCAGACTGTTTTTGAGTATTTTAATGCACATTACATTGTAGATTATTTCATATGCAAGTTTCATGTCTGATTTCGATTAAAACCTAGATTAGATTGTTTTCTATATGTCATTCTATTTTAACAACCAATTTTAGCGAAAGCACAGCGAATGCGGCAACATGATCGAATACAGCAACCTTTCTGCTCGGGATCGCTTTTTGCAGCCCTATCTTAATCTGCTCTGTCTAAGGTGCAAAAAAACGCATCTAATTTAAATCACGATTGTGTGCAAGAAACCTATTGAACTTTTTTTGTCATTCGTTTAACAAATTATGGTAACAATAAAAAATAAACCAAGAAATTAAATGTCAAATTACAATTGAAGTTTGAAGCAGGTCAAACTTCAGAAGGACGCAATCATTGGTTTCAGTTAGACCGTTATATTCGTCACACGTTTTAACTGTGCGTTACTGCTAGGATCATTCGTCAACCACTGATGAATCTGGTGTATTCTCGATACATATTTCATTGTTTGTTTGGATTTCGCTCTACCACAGCATATTTTGTTTTGTGTTTTGATCGATTCATGAAATAAAGAAGAGAAATAAACGAAAAATTTATGTATTCTGAATTTCTGTAAAATGGAATGTGTGATTCTCATGCTGTAGTGAAAACAATGGGCCGAAAACCGATAGATAAGAATTTGATATCTTTCAATTTCTTTGTTAATCGGTCAAATATGACCGTTACATGATTTCATTTCCTGAAAACTCAGTTCAGAAAACACACAATGTAGGTATTTGATGTTGTTAAAACTTCATTGATAGATTGATTTTGGAATACCGCAATTAAACGGGAATTTAATTTAGATTCAAACGAAAGATATTTGTGACACGCAGATTCTAACTAAATTATTTTTGGAGAAAATTTGCTTATGCACTCTTAAACACTCCTGTCCGGAGCACAATTGATAAGGGTGACTACTAATAAAGTCACATATAACGATGTCTTGTTTGAATGCGTGCCAAATAAGAGCCAGGATGAATTATTTTTCAAAGAATCTTAGAACCTACAGAATCTTTAAAAGATTTCGGTTACACTGATTTTTATTTTGACTATACTGGTGAAAGTGAGTAGGATCGAAATGATATCCCACACTGAAAAGAGATACGATTATTGCGGATTTGTTACATTAAGAGAAATCCAGTCTTGAATTGCTGGTTCATATTCACACTACATGAAAACAGCCATGAAATAAACTTATTGAATCAAATCAGGCTGCCTTCATATTAAACGTCTTGTCTCGCAAAACATCAATTAAATTCTGACGGAACCAAGTCTCCCAAGTCAAACATTTTGTATAAACGCAGTGAAAATTCGTCATCTTTTATTTTGAAAAAAAAGTTTTCGCGTCAAATCTGAACTTAAATTAGCATCCGAAATGAAGATGCAAGATGATGTCGAACCTTTTGTGCCACGTGCACCAAAACACCATGCTCTTTTTGGTGAGCGTTTTATTCGAAATCATTTCTTCATCGACTCGAAATGGACACCTGGCAGCAGAGTGGCAGAGTATCGATGCATGGTAGATGTCTTAGGTGAGATATTAGATATCATATTGGAATTGTCACTTCTCATATACTTTCTTATTAGAAAAAAATAGAGCTTTCAACAATGCACAAAGTCTTGGTAACCGAAGGAAACAGTCTAGAGCTCTGAACAGCTTGAAAAAAGAATGCAGCGACGGTCGAACAAAACTCAAAATTGCACTGTTCGGTGACACACAACGGATTCGAAATATTTTACGCAAACATAAAGAATTATCAAGGCTCTACCAAAATATGCCTTTTCCAATGGTGGCAGACAATATTAATCAGAGAACTTTTGTCAAACGAAAAGAGCACGATCGACTTACGTTTCAGAAAAATTGCATGACAAAGAGATATAAGGAGGCTCTGGTAAAATAATCTTCCTATGTTATCCTGAAAGGGTTTTCCAAATTTTCGTTTATTAGCTTGAGCTTTCTAAACTACAAGAGCGCGTGAAATACCAGAATGAATTCATTTTACCTGAAGAAACGGCCGCAAATGAATACCGTATGGAACTTAAAAATTCCGAGACAAGATTGCGGGCATTGAAAACTGTAACCAGAGCCTATAGTGCAATTCGCCAGGCATTGTATCAAGTAAATCTTCGATTTATAAAGCTCATATCAAATTCCAGCTGACATATGATTCTAGGATGCCATTTATTATGGACCCGTATTAAATTCTCTTGAAGATGATATCAATGAACAAGCCAACTTCATCAACAAAGTCATTCATTTAGGAAGACCAGCTCTCGGTAAAGTCGCGATTCTTGTGAATGAGTATGACGTAAGAAATAATTGACTTTTAACAATTATAATATCGAAAGAGCATTTTGCTTGCAGATCATGGAGGAACAAACTAGAAAATCAATGCAAGAGAGACTTGCAACGTTATTGGCGGCTCGTCAAAAAACGGCATCGAACAGTGCTGAGGTGAAAAAACTTGTTCGCAAGGATGTAAGTACTATCTAAAAAATATAATAAATATAATTAATATACCATGCAATTGAATTTCGGAAATATTTTAATGATTTGTTCAGGCTTATTCCAATGATAATTATTTTCTAAATTTAATATTTGTTCTTTATTTATTCATCAAAGGAACCTAAGCAGGTATTTATGAATGATTTAATTATTGGATAAAGTAAATTAATCCCACAACAATGGTTGTCGGGTCTACAAATTTACAAATTCACAATCAACGTGAATACGAGTGTGGAATGATTACTTTCAAGACTCACTTTTCCCTCATTTAACTCAAGTACACATTCACAGCTAGAATCTGGGTTCGAACCAGGAACTGCACAATCTGTAAACAAGGTTTTGGACCATTTTGATCCGATGACTGCTTCATATAATCAAGAAGCAATAAGATGGAAAGATTTCCAGAGCTATCACTCGTGTGAAATTTTAAATCTAGACAAATCTAAACAAAAATCGACACATCGATATATCCTAAGTCGTTATATTATTGACCGCTTTACAACACCGATGTTTCATTTTGATGCCCCAGCACTACTTTCTCCTGATGTACGTGGCCAAAAGAAATATGCTTACTAGATACTAGAATGGCCGATCATTCCGTGGACTCATTAACAAAAGACCATAGGAAAGCCCACGTAGCTCGGAGTCAAGACCCACCTAAGCTCCACTTCAGTTCATGCTGATTCACCTATCTGTAACCTGCAACAGCACGCCAGTCCTTCTCGTTTCCCACCATTGCATCCACTACCATCTCAGGAGTGACCCGACCGAACATGATTTCAATAGTACACCTCAAACTTGTGAAGTGACTACACACACAGAATTCGTCCTGAGTATCATTGAGCTCAGGCCCACAGTACCGGTATTTTGGTATTTCTTAAAGTAATCGTGCTCTGACCAATTAGCTTAGCCGTCCATTTTCTTTTGCTACTTTTACTGCAACGTTGCTACCAATGTTGGAGGATTTGCGTACGCACGTGCGTCAGAGTTTCATCTCTTGCACTAATATATCTATGGGAATTGTTCCTGATACCACAATTACACCCTATCTGAGCATGCACACAGCAATGCTTTTCCGAAAATTCTTCGTTTGGAATTAGTCATTACTACCAGTAACCTCCGTCTTGTCTCACTGGGTCCGCTGACTTTGGTCGTTAGCCAACTCGGCAAAATGGTAAATACTAGAGACCTGTCACGTGCCCTATGGATATGATCCCAAAAAGTCAGCTTGGTATCAAACGTCACCGCCTAATACCTGACCGACTTCCTAATCTGGACCTTACGATCCAATTGTCGTAAGTATGGCAGTTGGAGCCCTGCACCTCAGCAGTATGATATTTTCTACCTTCGAGACCACCAGCTGGAGCCTGAGCTCGTTCATCCACCGCTCCATCCTCTTTATGCCTTGGTTAAGTCTAAATTGAGTGAAACCAGCAGATTTGGAAGCGATTACCGCTCTTACGACACCAGCACAACCTGCCAGGAACACATTCGTAGGCATTTCCCAGCATTGAAGTTCAACGCCCATGCTATTCTAGAGGATACAAAAGTCCCTGCTCAAAGGCACGAAGAATCTCTTTCCAGCTCGCCGATTTGAAGGCTTTTTGATATCAGCAGGACGACCAGTTTGGCACGATGATTTGCCTCGTTTGCTCTGACTACTGCCTCAGTAACCTCTGAGATGGCATCAATTGTTGGATTTGCTTTGCCGTTCAAAAATATTGCCAGCCGATCTAACTGCTAACTAACAGCAGCCAAAGCTTTAATGACCCTTTGAGAAGCATGTCCAACAGACGGTATGTTGATGCATTTTTCATGCTACCAGTCGAGCTACTTGCGACCGCGACAGGAAGACTCCTTAATTCAATAATAAACACGGTTGACTCTCTGGCATGAATATAAGTGTCTCAGCCGGTACTCCATCAGGTCTCGGAGCCTTTCAGTTCTTCATACTGGGCACTACACTGTTAAGCTCCTCCATAAAGATGGTTGACGATGCTGGGATCATCTGTTCTTGGAAGATACGCTGAGATTACTAAACTAACAATACGGTTCATGAATGTTGCATTCATGAGCGTGCTAGGCCATATGCATTCACGTCTACGAATGACTAATATTCACCCATTTTATCACGAATCTGAGCTGACTTCTTCACAAAGTGCCTGCCTCACTATGGCTTCGGTCAGCTTCTTCTTTGCCGCAATGTGAGCAGCAGAGACTTTGGCTGCACCTGCTCTATTCCTGGCACACTCTGTCCTGCACCTGCACGCCAAAGCGATTCATTGCTATTTGGCGATTCATCTTTCCATCAGACATCTTTCCATCAGTACGCATGTTGCCTCATGCAAAAGGATTTCCGTTTGAGCGCGGAAGCCTAACCCGGCCTGTAAATCTACCTCATGTTGCTTTCAGCAGTGGCCTCTACTGCTGTTCGAGTCATTGGGTTCGCAGATGCAGAGGCTTCTCTTCCAAGTTCAAAATGAGCTATGCAACCGTCTCTATTTGGCTCATTAGCATTCTAACCTCTCAGTAATTTGAAAGGTGATGTAATTATGACCACTTGCTGTGTAATCTTCCATGGCCCTCCAATCACTTATGAGTGCCAAAAGTTTTTTCGACGCCATGGTACCATTAAAGGTAGATTTGCCAAATCCAGACTTTTGGAATGTTGCCGTCGAACCTTTATTCAGCAACAACAAACCCAACATCTCAGCTATGTGTCGTTCATGAATGTTTTTTGTGGGCATGCCCCACATCAATGCCCATGCGTTGAAATCACCCCCTACAATCACATTGCTGGCGATGCCACGAAGGGAGTCTTCCAGTGAGCTCAGCTTATCTCCAAATTCCTGCATCGAATCATTCAAGGACAAGAAGTAGCTCACAATGGCCGACTTGCAGGTAATGTCCTTGTCTGCTTTTTCTTGGCATCGAGTGTTTTTAAAAATTCACTAGGTGCTTGGGACCTTTCGCGCAATTTTTCTTGGTGCGTAATATGCACTGAGCCTGCTCAGAGCAGTCTGCTTGATTGACCCTAGGAGTCATAAGCTTCTCATTCGCTTGCCATCGCTGTCGGAGCGGATCGAAATCTGCAAACAAGATTTCAAAAAGTACCTCTATGCTTGCAATCTTTCCCACACGCCACACTAGCGTACCAGCTTTAACCAGGGGAAACACTTTTATGGATGGTTCCCAGATCATCCGCGTAGACTAGTTTCACGATGCCAATATCTATGTATTTTACCCCAGCTATCTCCACCTGCTCTTCCTCCTTCGTGTTGCTCATCATTTCATTCTTCTGCCCACCATTTTATTTTTCTTGCCAACCTTTTCGCCCTCTGACTGAGCTTTTCCTGCCTACCGGATACTAGTGATGGGCTCAAAAACGCCAAATAGTTTGAAAAAAAAACGTTTGGCTACAAAAACGAACGAACAGTTTTTCCAAATAGCGACAAATAGTTTTTCTAAAACGAATTTTTTTTTCTAGAACGAACAGCATTTCTAAAACGAACCGTATTTCTACAACGAATAGTTTTTCTAAAACCAATTATTCCAACTATTCTACAACGAATAGCTTTTCTAAAGCCAATCGTTTTTCTAAAACGGACCATTCTTCTCAAACCAACAGTTTTTCTAAAACGAATAGTTTTTATAAAACCAATCGTATTCCTAAAACGAATCGTTTTTCGTTTTTCTCAAACGAACCGTTTTTTCAAAACGAATCGTTTTTCGTTTTTCTCAAACGAATCGTTTTTTTATAACGAACTGTTTTTTTAAAACGAATGGTTTTTCGTTTTTTTTTTTAAACGAACCGTTTTTCATCGTATTTTTTTTTTTTAAACGAACCGTTTTTCGTTTGTTAAAACGAACTGTTTGGCAGTGGAAAACTGTTTAGCTGCGGAAAACAGTATTTTCGTACTTGCAAGTATTTTCGTACTTGCAAGTATTTTATTCAAATATTCAAAAAGTTTTTAGGGCAAGAGGAGCTGAAATCGGACAAAATCGGCCATTTTTGGGTTAGATTGGTTTGGGACAAAACGGGCCAAGATTTATTGCTGTAATACAAAAATTTCGGTTTTGTAGGGGAGTAATGGGTTTTTTGGTCATAGCTTGGCAAAAACTTCCTTTACCGCGCTTTCGATGATTGGAAGTGGTCGGGAAGTATATTAGTGATATTTTAAGGGCAAAAAAATTTTTGATAAGAGAAATTGGGCAAAAACGTCCATTTTTTCCAAAAAAAAAATTTATTTAGCATGAATTCGGGGACTTTTTTGAGTTGTTTCAGGCGAAATTTCCATATAAATCTGGGAAAAAGCGGCCTAGTTTCGAAGATACGGCAAAATGAAATCCGCCGGAAAATCTTAAAGTAGCACTAAAAGTGCCAAGAAGGAACAGGTTGAGATCCTTTTTGGTTCATCAATTGGCGTCTCCGGGTGTACTGAGGCCCTTCTCCTGACTGCAGGTCGCCACGAGAGTGTCTCCATACCTACCGGCGTTGTAAAATTTACGAGGCCATGGGAGGTAAGGTGCCCCTGGACTCATGCCCAGACTTACGGAAGAGGTTCCGTAAGGCTGGGCATGAGTCTAAGATCCTAGTACGACCCAACTCTAATTGTCGTACAGCATAAAATTTGTTTCTCTCGTTAATTCAAACTGTTTTTTTTTCAAACAGTTTTAAAGAACAGTTGTTTTTGAAAAAAAAAACAGTTCTATTTCGTTTTTTGAAAACAACAGAAACGCCCATCACTACCGGATACCACAGGTGGTTTGGTCCTTTTTGTGGGTGTTCGTCATCCGTTTTTTTTTAGATCAGAGGCTGACATTTTCGTTCTAACCCGTACTTCCTAAATAGTTTGAGGGATTGATTCAACCACCCGCGTATTCTGCCCAAGCCAATCTACTCCCGAGACCCCCTCAGGAGTGGCCACCTCAGCGGTGTTTTTCTCTAACATACGCTGGTACTGCTTCTCCATCTTCTGCCAGTTTTCTGACAGCCAATGATGATCTAAATAGCCTCCTCCAGCTGTAGCATGCCGTCCTTGATGTGCTTATAAATATTTTTGGTGTGGGGAAAAAACTCTGCGGTAAACGCCGTATGTTCAATTCAGACGCTAGGATTGTCTGAACTGACACGTATGCAACAGTACCAGCCAACTGATTCATGGTTACTCGACAATCTTCGAAAACAAGCTGAAGAATTTTATCGAAATTTTCAGGAATGATGCTTCCTGAAAATTGGCCAAGCTAAAAAATTGAGAAAGTAATAAAGCAAGGAATGGTCAAATGTCTCTGGAGAGGCCTTTTCACTCGAAACATCTTGAACTTTATGTAAAACTGACAATAAGAGTTTGGTTCGACCACTTATCACATACGAAGCTATTTTGATGGCTAGCATTAGCTCTGAAGTGTGTATAGTTAAATGAATAAAAGAAACAGCGCTAGAGGCTCTGCACATGTCCGCGAGTTCGTTTCAAGATTTACGATATTCTAGGCTTGAGTATTTATTGTATGTAGCGAGCTAGTTAAGTAAGGATGAATAGGACTATTATCACGGCAGAGAGAGCAAAGTAGGAGGTTTTCCTTCCACCGCCTGCAATGTCTTAGTTAGTACATTGTAAGCTTTTTGGCAAATATTAAAGTCAACAAATCAGGAATGCTCACCTAGCTAAGAATTGAGTAGCTTTGAGTGACCAAGTGGCTACTAAGTTATATTTAAGTCTAGAATAAGAATCTTGACTCTATGGATTTCAATGTTAGATGAAGATGCTCGAAAATAAAGCAATTTTTAAAATAAAAAAAAATTTCTCTACTTTTATGCTTATAGTTTTGGCGCGTGGAATTTCAATAAAGTCGTGTAGTCTTGTGCTTAGAGCGTTCACTTTTAGGCTCAAGAGTCCTTGTTTTCTACCCAAGCTCGAGCAGGCGTGAACTTTTGTTTGTTATCATGGCCTATAATACATGTCGCTGAGAGCTGCACTACAAGTGTTGTGCTTAACACAACTTAAAGATTTTGGTCAATTTTGTAGTAATCTTTATTTAAGATAATTCAAGATAATTAATGATAATTGTAGATGATTTAAGATTTTAGAAGATGATTTAAGACACTACAAAATTCTGTTTTTATCGTCTTTTTCAATGCGACTACTTTTTCTCTGTGACTCATTTGTTTTTTTATTTTCTTCCTGTCACACGATTTTTCCCATCGCCTACTTCGTTCTTTGCTGCATGTTCAGTTCTGTCAACACTCCTCCCCCCCCCCCGGTATGTCAGATATATTATCTGACTTACCAAAACATCGGACATCGAGAACTGCTAATTTAACTGCTGGTCTTTCAAAGAATCCGGTTTTCGTCTGTACTATCGCCTTTCGCACCTGTCCATCTTTACCTTTTGTAACATTGACAACTATTCCTTTAGGCCACATATTTCGAGGGTTTGCCTCATCAACGATTATCACTACATCTCCCTCTTCTATTGGTTGCGTCTTGTGAAACCATTTGGTTCGTCTGGTTAAAGTTGGTAAATATTCATTTATCCACCGTTTCCAAAATTTATTTGCATATTGTTGAGCCTTAAGCCAATTTCGCTTAAGAACTGTGCCATCATCGCACAATATTCCATCTGGTTTATCTCCGTTGGAAGACCCAAGCAGAAAATGGTTCAGAGCTAGTGCTTCTTCCTTCACGTTCTCCAATGGCAAATATGTTAATGGTCGAGAATTGATGGTCCGTTCAACTTCGAGCAGCATACTGTAAAGTGTCTCGCCTGTTGGGTTCTGTGTTAGCAGAATTCGATTTAACGTTTTCTTTTTAAAAAAGCACCAGTATTAAGTCCAACAATCATTGTAACCGATTTCAGAGTGACTTTGAAATATTCCCAAACCGATATGACCGTGAAACCTCCAGTATGACAAATTTAAAGAAAAATTTAGAAGATATTGAAAAAGTGATGAAGCAGGTGAAACAAGTCACTCTTTGTGCAAGGGCTCGTGAAGTCTATCCAAGGTATTTATTTATTGTTGTGTTCCCTCGTTGTCTTCTTTATGGAAAAAAACGTGTTTTTGCAGAATGAAAAAGCAAATCCGACATAATCAGCAATTGAAAGAACGACTTGAAATGACTCGCCTTGAAAAAGATTTTCTGGAAGACAAAGACCAGCGTGCTAAACATTTGATTGAATCCTTGAAATATAACGTGACTGATGAATCTAATGAGTAAATTTTTCTTTTTATGCAAACAAACCAAAAGTTTAACACTGTTTCATAGACGCAAGGAAAAAATTCATGAGCTTAAAGATCGCATACTCGAAGAAAAAAAGCGACAGGATGATATGTCTACGCATATGAAAGAAAGAGGCGAAGTAATGGCGTATTTAAGGTAATAGATGAATCATTGAAATTTTTCTATAAAAACGAATAAATTGTAGATAGAAAACGTAAATATAAGTAACAATTATCTTAAAGCGTTAATTTTTTTAATAAATAACGGTAATTTTTTGCAGATTCTCAATCAACCAGATAGTCGATACACTTCGTCATGTGTCGGATGGTTTAGGTGTTACTAGACGAGAATATCCGAATCCAGATTTGAAATTACCACTTTTACAGTTCATCAATTTCACTCCGCAAGCATTTCCACCGGCGCCATTTGAACATAATCGTAATATACTCGTATTTACATATGAAATCATGTCTTTTAAAAGTCCAATTTTTTCAACTTTCATGTTCTTTATCCCATTCCTAACTTTCAGCTGAAAAATTATTGCGTGGCATAAAAGACAGAGTTCTCTTGTTAATGAAAGTTTATCAACAGAAGAAAAATGATCAAGAAGTCTCCGAAGCCACTAAAGAATATCATCGTGCATATCTTCGTAGCTTGCTACTTGTTGAAGCTCAAGAAGAGAAAAGTGTCGAAGCACTTCGTAAGTCATGCGAAATATATTTTATTGATTTTGAAAACATAAAACATGTCTTCTTCGTATTCAACAGCACTATTTGAAGAAGAGGAGCGAGGCGATCCTAGCGTACTTACAAGAAAACAGATCAAGGCGATGAGTGAAAAAATAGTTGAAGAAAGATCCAAACAAGAACAAGAACAGACTTGAATTTTTGTTATCTAGCTTTTATTTGATCAGTGTTTTCGTCCTTAGATTAAATATATTTCATTTATTACAACGGCAAAATAGTTTTTATTTTTTTTCAATTAGTCTCCTATACATACATACGTTTTCGTTCCATAGTGACAGTTGGTCCTCAACAGATCGGGGATGAGCGCTTTTAGCAAAAACATCTTCAGATTGCATGTAATTTATAAAGCCAAGATATTCAAAATGAGCTAATGGAGCATTTTTCGAACCCAGTATCAACGAAAAGTTTAGAAAAAGTTAAGCAAGTCAAATATTATTCTGTAATAGTTGATTGTGTTTCAGACATTTGCAAAACCGAGCAGTTGTCTTTAGCAATTAGAATAATTGAACAAAGTCATGGTTTCAGCAAAATAAATCCTTTTTAAGTTTTTTTGCTGAAAAGTTCAGTGGAATTAAGTTGACATAATTACTGTTAAATGAGTTACAAAAAATAGATATGCCTTTGTTTAATTGCTGAGGCCAAGGAAATGACAATGGTGTCAATATGAAAGAAAAGCACTCAGAAATGCAAGCTCAAATTAAATTACAAGAACCTAGAGCATTTTTGTTGCTTACCTATCGCTCTCTATGAATTTGATAGTTTCAGATACTGCACGGGGCCTATTATGATTCAAAATCCGAAAGCGGAATAAATACGATATCGTATTTTCGTATTATAATTTGCTATTTGCACGGGAATTTGCAGATCTGCTTCATAAAGAAGTTGCATTTGCATATCATAGACATATGCTAAAATTTAATTTTCAAGCTCAACCTAAGAAATTTTGGAATTTTGTTAATTCGAAGACTTACAACGATGGGTATCCACTCACAATTAAATCTGACGACTCTTATTTTGATGATCCCTTTGATATTAGTAATTTATTTGCTTCTGTTTTCCATAAAGCTTATCGTACGGACTTTTCAAACTCTAGACACTTTTCACCCAACTTGGCGAACTCAACAGTTTCTTCTTTGGAGATGAAAGATTTAAAAATTGACGAGGTCACTATTATCACATTTGTTAATAAACTTGACAATAATATAACACCTAGCCCAGATGGCATACTTAATTTGGTCTTGAAATATTGTGTGTCATCACTACTACCTGTGCTGTCTTATATTTTCAATGCATCCTTAAAAACAGGCATCTTTCCTCATTTGTGGAAATACTCCACCGTCACTCCTATATTCAAGAAAAAGAGTCGTAATGACGCTTGCAACTACAGACCTATTGCGAAACTTCCTGAAATTAAAACCACGTCTGGTGTTCCACAGGGTAGTCAACTAGGCCCTTTACTGTTCGTCTTATTTATTAATGAAGTAGGTTCCATTCTACAGTCATCTTCTGTTCTTCTTTATGCCGATGACGCTAAAATTTTCAAAGTTCTGAGAAACCTTAACGATTGCAATGATTTGCAGCAGGATCCAAACAGATTTGCCAACAATCTCCTAATTAATCCTGACAAGTGTACGATTATATCTTACACACGCAAAATTAATCCTGTAATCTATGAATACTCACTTTTGAGTACATCTTTAAATAGATCAGCGAAAGTACTCGATTTAGGAGTATTGCTGAATCAATCCTTCACATTTGACGATCACATCGATTCAATCGTTGTGAAAGCTAGCAATGCCTTAGGTTTTGTCAGAAGACGTTCGAGGGAATTTAACGACATTTTTCCAACTAAGACCCTCTTTTGCAGCTTAGTACGATCTATTGTCGAGTATGCAAGTATTGTATGGGCACCTTATCAAAAAGTCTACATAGACCAAATTGAGTCCATTCAAAAGAGGTTCTTACGTTTTTGCCTACGCGGTCTTCCGTGGTATGACCCTTTACATCTACCTCCTTATCAAGACCGCTTAAATCTTTTACGAATGGATACCTTGGACTTTCGACGTCAAAATTCCAAAATCTTATTTGCCGCGAAAATTTTGGAAGGCACCGTTGACTCAAACTACTTATTAAGCCAACTTAATTTTACACTAATAACAAACGTGTCAGGCGGGTTAACTTTTTGTCTATCCCTCAACATCGGACCAATCATGGTTGCAATGAACCTGTCACTGCAATGAGTAGATGCTTTAACGAAGCTTATTATAAGTTAGATTTTCATTTATCTACAGCATCACTTAAACGAATTCTGTATAAGAATAATCAATTTTTATTGTATGTGTATAATCTGGATTAGACGAATTTAATAAATGAATGAATGAATGAATCCACCAACTTCGGATTGTAAATTTCGAAGGCGAGTTGTCTATCTGACAGCTTATTTGTTGTTGGATTTTTTGACTGGACTTACAGTTTCGTTTTTTGACACAGTTGCATGTCTATACGTCTTTGTTTCAAGTTCTACAGCCCGATGGCAAGTTTTGAAAAAGAATTTATTGTCACTGACTCTTAAAGCTTTTTGTGGAACGAGATGGGAACGTAGGATAGATACACTTAGACCTTTGGCTTTTAATTTAGGCTTTGGTTGAACTTTCAAGAGATGATGATGCCAAGCATACCGCTGAATGCTTAGGCAATAATATTATAGTATTGCAATTTGTGTCTTATATTAAACAAAATAAATATCAAACAAAATAAATACTACAAGTAAATATTTGCAGAGTCTTGAAATTTCCTTGAAGAAAGCGGTTGAAATATTAAGTTCTACAAAGATATTTTTAGAATAGATACGTTCAAAGTCTTTTAAAGCTTTTAGAATAAGTAAAACCAATTGCGTGTGACTTAGATATTCCTTGTGAATTTCAAAGTTCACCTGCATTAAGATCAAGGTGAAAAAGATTTCTCTTTCACTACGAAGGCAGAGATGAAGCAATTTTCGATCCTCAGGAATAGTTCAAACTTCATTGATATTTTATTTTGTATCAAGCAATACTATCATTTTCTGAAAGATTCGACCGAATAATAGAGCAAAATCAAATATTCAGTTGCTTATATAATATTAGTGAAATTCAATGCACCCCAGATATTATTTTTCTTTGGAGGAAAAATTGACTTTATATATTCAATCTGATTTATTTATTTATTGCTTTAATGTCCATAACAACAGATCAAGGCCAATAACGCAATAGACAATGATAAATAAAAATAAAAATATATATAAAACGAACAAGAGTATCATAATTCAATAGAAAATAAGAATGCAAAATTTAAATATGCAATTAGCCAAGATGAGCATGCATTAAACAGAATAAGTAATTACTTTATCTTTTAACATGTTTTTGAAAAGCATCAAGGTCGGTGGTAGGGAACCAAGTCTGAGTTCGTTATGTTGCCTAGGTAAACGTAGCAGCGGTGAAAAGTATTATGTATCAGCCCGTGCAAATGGAACATTAAACGTTAAAGTTGATCTACATGACCGATCCAATACACGGACGGAAACCAGGTTGCAGAGGTCAGATGGGACAAGTCGATGGTGCAGTTTAAATAGAAGGCATTCATCGAAGAACAGCCTACGAGATTTCAGGGATGGAGTTTGTAGCATGGTAAGTCTCGCGCTATACCCTGAATTGAATTGAAAAATATTTTATTTTAAATTAGCCGTACATTTTTAGCCTAACTTAAAGTTTAATTAACAATAAAACTTAAAATCTAGCGGCTATACTATTTTAGCCTGCTGGCTCTGGTTGGTTGTTTTTCTTCTTCTTTTTTTTCAGCACAATTTTTAAGTCGCGCTATACCCACAGTAAATCAAATTGAATTTGAAAAGCAGAGAGCGGGTGAACCTGCGTTGTACAGATTGAACGGCATCAATTAAGTACCGACTAAAAATGTGGAAATATGGAAGTGAATCTGAGCTATTTGATGAGTTACAAATGTTTTCTATAGCTGTTCCTCCTAATAACTAGCCTACGGAAATTTTCTCTTATATTTTTAAAAGTCATTTGGAAACACTGTTTCCAAATGCAGCTATAGCGTTGAGAATACTTTTAACCCTTCCTATTGCAGTCGAATCGAGTAAACGTAGTTTTTCTAAGTTAAAACTAATCAAGAATCATATGAGATCTACATATCTCACGAAAGATTAGTGCAACAATAGCCATAGAAAGGAGTTTGTTGGAAGAACTAAATTATGATGAAATCATAGACCAATTTACAAAAATAAACCCAGGGAGGGTACACTTTAGCTAGTACAAATTAAGTAAAGCTTTTCTTTTAACATTATCTTAAAGTCAGAGTGAATTTTAAATTTTGTTTATTAGTCTTCCGATTTTTTATTTACAAATATTTATTTTGTAGTATACATTAACATCATGTAACTTTATTAGTTATGAGGACTAGGCCTACTCGGGAAATCTCAACAAAAAAGAGACGCATCTAATGTTCTGCCTCATAAGGTAATGAGCATTTATTCTTATGGGTTCTCACACAAATAGGAATTGGTTTATTGACCAAGAGTTTAGGATCCATTGAATATATTGCATTGGCGCAATATCTGGCATTTTGCACTGGGCGCAGATATCATTCGTCCGGTAAGGCAATTTTTTATGCTATTCTAAATCAATAATTTACGATCAGAAAAAGTTGAAGATATTCCATACATGCTTTATTAAATAATATCAGTTTGGTTCGAATATTAAATGTTTAAGTGAAAATTGTATGAAAATTGTTAGCAACTTTTGATTTTTGGTAGTCGAATGATCTATAACGGCAGTCACATGATTTATAAAAAGTATTTCTAAAGTTACCAAAATTGCTCATACACGTAATTATGAAAAAAAAAGAAAATGTCGGGCAGTCTTCAGTGAAAATTTCGATTTCCAATTTTTCAAAGGTACTATACCGGAAAATAATCCAGTTTTATGGATAGCAGAACACCACGCGATTAATTTGCCAAAACAGGATCTAGATACTAATTTTTTTTCGAAATCGAATCGATCGCTCGGCAACACATAACATATAAGACTTCTTAATAAGACCTACTTCATCTCACGATTGCCTACTAAGCAACAAGTACCACGCGATTGGCTGTTATATTGTCAGACAAAAGCCAACGTTTACTGTGCCGTCTCTCGGTTTTTCTTCAAAGTTTCAAAATAGAAAGTATTCCCTGAATTCAGTTGAAAAACAAAAATCCACCATCAACACAGGATTTAATAAACAACATAACGGAGGAAAGATGTACTGCCATTCAGTTTTCAAGCTATTGGTGGCAGTAACAAAATCTTTAGCATCAAAGGGGTTGACTTTTCAAGGATCTGATCAAAATTAAGATTTGATCTTTAATGACAATTACTTAAGCCTGTTAGAATTTATAGCTGGAGTTGACGATTTTTCGGCAGAGTACATATGAAAAGATACCGAAAAATGACTCTGATCTTCTGAATATAATCTGACGTAACATTTCAACTTTTGGAAAAATTGGTGAATATACTGCTAAGTACAGAGAGAAAATAATTATGAAGTGGAAAGACAAAAGAAATATCTTTATGTTAGTACTACCCACGGCAATAAATTTGTACAAACAGAAAAACGGTGGAAAACGCTATCAAAACCGGAAATTATCGTTGACTACAACGAAAATATGCGAAGACAAATAATAAATGAATGCATATGAAATAGCTAGAAGCCAAGTAAAAAAATATTACTATAAGATTTTTTTACATTCACTGAACATGCATATCTTCTGTATAAGAAAGATGGCGGCCACCTCGGTAGGCTCCTTTTTCTAATCAAAATCATCGAAAAATATAAAAATGGAACGTATTTATCATCTACTAGTACAGGAGGGCCGCCTTTCACACCAAAACCATCTACGCTTTGGGAGAAACATTTCACGGATTACATACTATCCATTCAAGAGTAAACATAACCAGGGGATACAAATCGTGTTATTCAAAAGGTTTGAGAAAAGAGTCGAGATCTGGCGTCCGGACTGCTTTGTGTTTTCCCACATTGTGAAATAATTATTCTAATTCGCTTAAATAGTTATTTGTGCATAGAAAATATTTGATTTACATGTTAAATATCATAGAATATTTTATTAAAATAAATAAAGTACATTTTAGTAAATAATAAATGAATTTCACTTCAGATTTTATATGGTTGAAATGTTAACAAAATCACTTCGGATCATCAGAGAAAGTACTAAACATGTAAAAATTTAATAGAAGCATCCCTCGGTACATAAGTTGCCGAATTATTACCTGCTCAATTTTGAGAAGGACTTTTCGCGTGAATGTCGTTTTTGTTCAATGGCTGTATCGGGAGTTATAGGGGCAGAAACATTTTGAGAGCTACCGCCCGCAAAAGTTTCAACATTAAGGATACATAATCATTTGATGCTTATTTTCACTGTATGGTGATAATCATTATAATATTTGATGGCTGCGTCTTTTGATACAAAAACTACCTTAAATGCTCATTTTCTAACCAATGTCTATGCAACTTGGCTTACATTGAGATCAGCCTATTATGTGAATTTTGTTTTGATTTAAGTCTTCAGCGGAAGTTATAAGGCGTGGTTGCGGATTATTTCAAGATGCCGCCACAGCCAAGTATTGCCAGCATATTCATCAAACTTCTATCAGACTAGGACCATGTCTGAATAGTATTTTGATCTCATGATCCGGTGAAGAGTTTCCACAAATACAAATTTCAGGTGCTAAAAACAGTCAATTTGGTGAGGAAAAAGTAAAAACAAATTTAATTTTTAAATTGATAGGGTAGAAAAACCATTATATTTATTAATCGTTTGCAATTTTTTTCTAATAAGCGAAAAAACTCTAGCGGATAGGAGCCGCTAGAAATACTGATTTTCGAAGAAAAGCAGAGGAAATATGTACGTTTTAAATGCATGTTCTACTAAACGCACTCCTCAATACAACCAATCCGTATCGAAGTGTGATGCGATAGCTGCATCAGAAGTTACAGGGCAGAGAGATTTACAGTTACAGGACAAAAATGTCAAAAGTACCCAGAGCTGGAACCTATGTTCTAGCATCACAACCAAAAGTATATCAAACCTGCTCCACGTTAAGACCTACCCATTCCGTGAATTTCGTTTTGATCAACTGACTGCAATGGAAGCTATAGGGATAGAAAGATATTTAGATTTACCGCCCACAAAAACTTCACACTTTTACAAATTAAAACATTCGTTGTTTACTTTCATAGCAAGATGATCATCAATTTATTAGAAGGTAGCGTCTGTTATTAAAAAAAAAGATAATAATTAACATAGCTGGCAACTCTAACCTAATAATAGCCAAAATTCTACCAGACTTGCTCTATTTTAAGGTTAACCTACTGTATAAATTTCACACCTATTTTACTTGCGTCAGAAATTATAGGGCAAACAGCTTTTATTTGGTTGACCGTTTTTTCAAGATAGTACCACAGTCACAGGGTTCCAGGTCTATTCATTGAACTTCAATCAGACTCGCTTTTGGTTAAGAATAACACATGCTGTGAATTTCACATTGTCGGATTACTTGGCTATGAGTTCTCGCGAATACAAATTTAGGGTGCTAAAAAATAGGTAGTTTGGTGAAGGGCTACCGTTCTCGTGCGATTAAGAATTTTGAAAATTGCAATTTGACAGGATGAGTCAAGCATAAAATCTATCCATCGTTTGCACTTTTTCCCAAAAGTCAAAAACATTTCAGGAGGGTCGACGGTTTCAAGGATTTAATTTAAATACCTACTATGTATATCTACAGCAAACCAAACGCCATGCAAGTTAAATTCTTAAACACATCAACGTGTCCTCTAAAATTCGCATGACTATCAGAAAGTATCGCAGTTCAAAATTTCAGAAAATTTCTTTGCCTATTTTTTATTAAAACTTTTAAAAGCACTATCATAACCAAGCCTAGAACATTATCAATTTTCTTTTTCCATGAGTGTTTTTTATTCCGGAAAAAAGGCTATCTATAGAAATATAAGGGTACCTGAAAATTCACTAAAATGCCTGTTTTTGCGGGATGATTAAATTGAACAACTTTTTATTTACATGAAAAATTTTAATCTACATTGTAAATTCTATTTTGACAAATTGGTTTCGAAAGTATGCACTGATTCTCATCAGACACCAGCACTCAGTGCATACTTGACTGGCGTGACCACTTGCAGTTGGAAATCATTAATTTGTATTTACGCTAGTAGTGACAAAGTTGATTCTGCTTTCGGAGGCTGATTCCGCAAAACGATCGAGCTTCCCGTATCAATATTCTCTGCTTTGATAAGCTTTAGAGATGATATACGTTGTCTATGCTGATTTATAGACAAGAAGGGAACCATGATCACAATCAATAACCTTTACAAGTAAAATTATATCGATGAATATAAGAGGGAGATGCTAAAATTTGTCACAACTAGCGTAAATACAAATTAATGATTTCCAACTGCAAGTGGTCACGCCAGTCAAGTATGTACCGTGTGCTGGTGTCTGATGAGAATCAGTGCATACTTTCGAAGCCACTTTGTCAAAATAGAATTTACAATGTAGATTAAAAATTTTAATGTAAATAAAAAGTTGTTCAATTTTAATCATCCCGCAAAAACAATTCCAATTCAATTTATTTAATTCAATTTTTATTTTTCTTAAACAATAATAAAAGTGACATGTTGACGCCAAAATTCTTTCAACGTGTTAGCAAAACAGCCAAGATAAAGGTACTTTTGTTCTTCTGGGTAGCAAAACAAAGAATCAAAAGTCTACAAGCAATAATTATAAAGAAGTTTTAGAATGTTAAAATTAAATTTTTCATATAATTTAATAGCTAGTCGGATAGCCGTGACGCTTAAGAACTTCCGATAAACGGTTTTTCATCGAAACTACAAGTTTACTGGTCTCCTAAACTGTTATTTCCGCCCATTCTTTTAATATTATGTCTTTGAGCTGGTGTTTTGTTGAAAAAGTATGTTTGCGTATTTTTCTTTCCAATAGCGCCCATAAATGCTCAATGGGGTTTAAATCTGGTGATTGTGGAGGCGTGTGATATATTTTGAGGGCCTTGTATAGTAACCAAGTGCGCAGAATTTCCGCAGTGTGCTTGGGGTCGTTATCGTGTTGAAAATAAAAAATTCTTTGTAGTCCCAATTTGTCAGCACTGGATTGCATATTACGTTATATTTACATATGTATGTTTATCCATATGTATGTTTATCCATATGTATGTTTATCCATCTCCACCACCCCCATGTTTTACCGTTGGGTAAAGATTGCTCTTATTGTATGCTTCTCCTTGCTTACGCCATATTAATTTGCGTCCCTTTATACCGAAAATACAGAACTTTGATTTATCAGAGAAAAGCACGTTGTTCCAGAACCTTCAGGCATATTTAAGTATTTCTTTGCGAAAGCTATGCGCTTTTTTCGATTGATTACAGAAATAAGCAGTGCTGCCATTTCAGCATTTTGAATGCTAGATCTAGCATTATTTTTTCCAAAACGGCATTCGAAATTCGGAGTTCTAGCATTATTTTTAGCATTTAAATTTAGATTTCGGAATAATCTGGCACTCATCAATTTACAATCTCGCCCATCAAATTTTTCTCAATAATAGCTCTGTTCGTGTACTTTTACTAGCGTTCATGAAAGGAAACTTGCTGAATCATATGGTGGCGGAAATTCATGAAAAATACAAAAACGCACTCATGGCATTTTCTTAGAAGTGACAACCAGAAGTGACAGTTGTCTGATTTTGAAATAATGATAGTGATTATGAAGTCTAAAATATAAAGATTATAAAGTCATCTATATTGCTTTAAATATGGTAACGTCCAATTCAATCGTGATGATGCTAAAAATCAGTGATGTGGTTCCATCCACTTCAGACTCCTAGGAGCCTCGGGCATCTACAAGGTCAAGTTTACTAAAGTATGTGAATTCTAGTAAGAATTTTTTTCCTGAATAATGTGAATCAATTGTTTTGTTTGGGCTTCAAATGCAAGCGCACGGGTAACGCTGAAGAAAAGTCTTCGTTTGCTTTTACTTCACTTAAAAATAAATAATTTTTGCTGTTTTGATTGTGAGATTTCAAACGATGTTTTGAAAAATATTGGTAGAAATGGGCTTTACACAAGAAAAGAAGATTTAGATATAACTGATATATCTGTAATAGATATATAATCATTTTGAGATGTAAATTTTAAACTTCTTATATGTTTTTGCTATGCATATGAGAATTTATCTATAAGTAATGATAATGAGTATAAACCAAGGTGATTAAACTTAAAATATATATTTATTTTTCAACATAGTCTTCTAGCAAGTTAATACATTTAGTCCATCTTTTTTCTAGACCCAGAATACCCTTAGAAAAAAATTCTCTATCATGACTCTCCCAAAATGCCTCAATAGCGGCCATCACTTCGCTATCATCTTCAAATTTCTTGCCCCGAAGGTGTTGTTTGAGCCAAAAAAAGAGGTAGAAGTCACTGGGAGCTAGGTCTGGTGAATAGAGTGGGTGTTTTAGCAGTTCAAATCCTGATTCTTTAATTGTATCCATCGCAACTGTAGTCTTGGGAACCGGTGCGTTGTTTTGAAGAAACAGAATTCCAGCTCGCAGTTTGCCGTATTTTTTCTCTTTCATCGCCTCTCGCAATCTTCTTATTTGGTCAACTTAGTAAGAGCCCGATATAGTGGCTCCCTTTTCGAAATATTCTACCATAATAATTTTTTCAGCGTCCCAAAAAACTGATGCCATAGCCTTTCCTGCCGAACTTGACACTTTGAATTTCTTCGACGTCGATGAAGAGGGTCGCTTCTAGGTCATCGATTGCATTTTGGTTTCTGGATAAAAATGGTGGATCCAAATCTCGTCTATGGCCACGAAATGTGACAAAAAATTCTCATGATCTGACTGAACTTTTCGAGATTCATCCTTGAAATGTCGACTCGTTTCTTCTTATGCTCGTCCGTTAACATTTTCGGCACCAAACGCGCAGAGACCTTCTTCATATGTAATTTTTTGGCAAAGATTTTTAGAACACTACCATATGAGATCCCTGTGACCTCAGCTACATCCCTGAGAGTCACTCTTTGATCTGCCAACACGACATCTTCGACTTTTTTTACGTTGTCTTCAGTGAGGGATGAGGATGGACGTCTTTCGCGGTGTTCATCTTCAATGGATGTTCTTCGCAGCTTAAATTCCTTGGCCTAGCGTGCTACGGTGGAATATGGAGGAGCAGAGTCCCTTAATGTTGCCACCATGTCGCCGTGTATGCCTCTGGTAGACGGTTTTTCAAACAGAGGTACTTAATAACAGCTTTAATTTCGTTGTTCCCCATTTTGATGTTCTCTCTTCGGCTGTTCGTATTCAAATGAATGTAGCTCCTTGGAACTGTGTTATTTCTGGAGCTAGTGCTTTCGGAACTCGGACTCCCCTCCTTTGGGTGGGCGTCTTCGAATGTAGCTCCCTGGAATCGACGCCTATTTATATGTGTTTTTCATGCTGACTTAGTGAGTATATGTAGTAGTAAAAACATTTTTTTTTGAATTTTATCCGAACTGGAAATAACCGATTATCATTACTTATTGAACAACCCTCATATAAATATGCATATTATCTTCATATTGAACCATGTTTATTTCAATTAAATAAGAAAGCATTATTTAGCATTATAATTTTACAAGATCTAGCATTATTTAGCATTAAATAAAATTGAATCTAGCATTATTCCAAAAAAATAAATGGCAGCCCTGGAAATAAGCGGTTTTTTTCGTGCTACTCTAGCATAAAAACCAGACCGTCTCAAAATTCGTCGTGCAGTAACGACAGAAATACTTTTTGGCAAATCTTTGCTGAACATTATTTGCAATTTGCAATGCAGTCAAGCGTGGATATATATATCACTATATATATATTCACTGCATTCAATATTAAGCGGTTTTCACGGGACGTCAGCTTCGGTGGGCGACCAGAACGAGGTTTCGACGTGATAATTCCGGTAGTTTTAAAATTTTTTATTACGGTATACACTGAGCAGTGCGATCTTCCGACCAATTGTCCAATTTCTTGGACTGTTTTCCCTTCCTTCCAGAGCTTAATGATGATTTCCTCCTCGCCGACACTTATTTCTTTCCTTTTAGACCCCATACTAAAAATTTTAGCTTTTTTAGAAAAAAAAACCAGAGACTTTATTCTAGCTATCTGATCAATTAATATACCAATAAAATGCAATCAAAATTTTAAGCATATTACCATCTCACGCTCGCAAGATCGCAACAATAATGACCGCTTGTTGACTTTTGATCGTTTGTTAAGTTACGCTGAAGAACAAAAGTACTGTTATCTCTTGAATCTTTGTGTTGATATATTGAATTAATTCGGACTGCGAAGAAAAAAACCCCATTGTGAAACGAGCTGAGCAAAGTTTATTCCCCAGTTAACAGGTTAAGTGTCGCCGTTTCAGAAGAGAACGAAGAACCCTTTTCTTTGTAAAAGGCCCTGCGACGCCGGAAATAATTTTGGACATGACGCTTGATTCAGATGCCGTTAGGGCTTATAAAAGAGAAGAAGGATGTTTTGCGGACTATTCCGGATAGAACAGAACGAAAATAGTAGAGGAGGCAACTGTTAGTTGCAAATGCCGCGGCCGAGTCGAAGTAATGCGAAGATGTTCAAACAACACAATAGGTTAGTAAAGAGGAAAAAGAAGAAAAATACTACAATGCTATTAATCATTTGATTTCAGTTATTGAAATCGAAAGCCTACAATCATCCCGAAAAATAACTCAACACATTTGATTTCAAGTTTTACGAAATACCAACGTTCTCGAAATGAATTCCTCCGAACGCAATGCGAATGCAATGATTTATTTCTCAATATCATTGATCGAAAACAAATAGAGTCCGAATTACTTCAACGAGATACCACTGATTGCAAATAAAATTAGTGCTTTTAATGCATCATCATCATACATCATTATGGATTTCCTAAAGTAGTCTCAATGAAAAATCAATCTTTCATGGTAAGCATGTCAACAGTGTCTGAGACAATAGTGTGAAATATTTCGCATCTCCAAGGAAATAAAGTGTCTATCAACCACTCATCGCTCGATTGCACTCGAAACTGGAGGAAAATATTTTTGCTGATGCTTTCACTCCAAACTTCATACACATCATCGAACTAAACGGTACCGAAAATAAATTTATTTTCCATTACATAAAACTCATAGAAAAATTCAATTATTTAAAAATTGCAAACCGCTTAAACGCTTCACCATTGCGCAGTACTATCTGTATAAAATATTTCTTGCTTAAAGCCAAGAGAGCAAATGCAATTCAACTCAATTAAAATGCTCTGGAGATTGATGGAGAATCCAAGTAATGAAAGCATTACAATTGTCATTGAGTAGAAATGCAAACAGAAATTGAAAGAGTTCTGCATCAGCAATTCATGCTGAAGATGTCACGACACGACGGACGACAAGGTGGCCCACGCAGCTGAAAAAAATCTCCAGAAATACAATATTGAGATATGATGGGCACCGTTCGGCTATGATTGAAGCGAATGATGTGAATTTCGGGGAACTGTAGATGGAAATTGGCCACAGCATGCATGTGATAAAACAGTTGAGATAAGCGGACACGTTGCAGATACAATTATTAATTGCTTCTCATTGTTTCGGGCCGAATGATTGTGAAACAATCTTTCGTCCATCACATTGTATACACTAGATACTAGATATGGTCTTGACACTGCGATAATTAAACTGTCCAAATTATCATCTCGATCTGGAGAAAGCGATTTTTAATAAACGTCCCAATAATTACTGTTAGCGAAAGTGCTACTAGTCAGAATTTTGCTGAGCGAAATGAAGAACCTCATTTCGAAAAAAAAACTCCAGCGCATAAGACCGCAAGAATGACTGATTTTTAAAACCAGAACAAATGTGTAAATATTATTCCAGATTTTGTATGGTTGAAATGTTCACAAATTCACTGTTTTGTACTCGCCACATCAGATATTTAGCATACGGACGTTTAGTGCTAACATTTCTCAACACAAAAGAGGTTAATTGCTCAGACGAAAGACTAAAATGTCTTCGAGCTGCTCTTTTTTGAGACTTTTAATTTTCTTCGAAAATTAGGAGAATACTGAATATTGTAGACAATTGACATAGTTATCTTATTTGTTTACTTATTGGTGTAACAGTTACTAGATCATTAGTGAATTGCACTACAAGAGCAATGCTGATGTGCCGGATGGGCAATCATAAAATAATGGTAAAAAAACTTGCTTTAAATTCAGCAACCAAACGCGTGGATGCAGATTGCAAAAGTACTGCAAATCAACTGAGTTTTCGATATCAAAAAATCTCAAACACATTTGATTTATGTTATTGTTAATTTTTCTTTTAATTTTTTACAAAGAACCCATAGTGATGCATATTACGCAACAAATATGTAACATGCTTTTTTGGCGTAAATTGATGAAATCTATATTCGCGTTTATATGAATTCCATCGAACTTTGGAGTACCAGCGAAAATCAAGGTCTCGGGAAATGACTAATCCGAAATACAGATGTATCAGTTTAACTTCAAACTTGCTTTTACTTTCTGCATTAACGCTCAATGTAAGGTTGTCGAAATAGTGTTAATGAGTTTTCAAACGAAACTATTTGTCGATCACATTTTTTGAACTGGTAGATGTGAAATTAAATTCTTCGAATTTCCCACATATGTGATATGAATATATTATTGCATTCACACATTACAAATCATATTTCTCCATAACAGTGCCAGAAATAGCCAGAAACGTCGAGAAGTATCCGTCTCATACATGTTTTTCAAAGAACGAAAATAATATATAGATAATATAGTGCCCAATGCACCATAAATCAATAACTCAGTTTTCTATAGTCAAATAAAACACTTATTCAAACTTAACAATGTATAGTACAGCGTTAATACACAGCATAAGTACACAGCATTAATACACAGAGGATATTCACTCGGATACCGCACATGAAGAATAGGCAGAATGCTATATCAGCAAGGATTACATGTGTGCAAAAAGGGCTGCCTGATGAATTGCTGCAGTCAGGGTTTTTCTCAGGAATTTTTCTTGGGGGGTATGTTCAACATTTTATTAAAGAATATATATATATATATATATATATATATATATATATATATATATATATATATATATATATATATATATATATATATATATATATATATATATATATATATTTATATATATATATATATATATATATATATATATATATATATATATATATATATATATATGTAGCTACTTCATAATTTTTTCTACATTTAAAAAACCTAAAGTGAAAAAAACTCTAGCGCATCTGAACCGCTAGAAAACTAATTTTCGAAGAAATTGTCTTTGAGTGACAAAAAAATGTGGAAAGACGTAATACACTTTTTTGTAGAATCATATCAACCATTCCTTGTTCAAAGGAAAAGAACTCAACTATAACACAAATGATGAAAATGTTCAGTGCTGGCAACACTTTCCCAACGAAGCAGCAATAAGTTTACCTTCACAAACTCATACTTAAATCAACTTATCCTTTGAATTTCGTTCTCATCGGAGGATTTCGTCGAAAGCTTTAGCGGTTAACGTTGTTTGAGGCTGCCATCCAAAAAATGTTCACAACTCGGAAAATTTAAAAATTGGTTTCTAATTTTTATCGCAAATGTTTTGCATATGAGTATGTAATTTGAAGCATCTGTTGATGCAATAGTTACGAAAATGGCTAAAGCTGGTTACTCTGTGTCAGCAGCAGAGCAAAATATATACCAAATCTGCTTCACGTTAAACTAAACCCAACCAATAAATTTCGTTTCGATTGAATCACTGCGCTAGAAGTTATACGAGTGAAAAAAATTTTAGGGTTACTACCCTCAAAACTTTTCAAATTTTTAAAGCGTTAATATTTGTTGTTAACCTTGGGTGTGTTCAATGTGCATGCTATAGCTGCTATTAGCTGCTAATTTAGCAGCTCTAGCTGTCCAATGTCACGAAATAGCTACTTTCTGATGCTTGCTATTTGACAGTCGGGCTGTCCAAGATTCCGGAATAGCTGCTAAGGTAGCAGCTATTCGCTGCTCGTAGTCTGGAGGATAGCTAGAAAGTAGCTAAGGCAAAATGGCCGTGCGTACACAGCTGACATGCAGTTTAAACGTAATTTTCGATTGGAAATTGAAATGAAAAGAAGTTTTTGCGCTTTTGTGACACAGGAGATGAGGAATAAATTTGAAAATAGTCACAGCACAAATTAAATACGGGCTTTTAAACACTTAAACACAACTCGATTTTCAAGTTGGTTTGTACACGGCGCAGCTCATCTTGAGTTTTTAGAAGGCGAGCGTAAAAGGCCGGGTGCACTGATTCCTGTATTATCAAATTTTCAACGATTATTTTTTGCTCTTTTTCTCATATATGGCGTCAAAAGCCGGAAATAAGTGATAGGTTTTAAATATGTTAGGAAAATGTTAATGGATTGTGCAGCTGTATGTTGAAAGCTCTTAAATTTCATACAGTTGTGCAATGGAAGTATTGAACTGAACCACGAAAATGCAAAAATTACAATAAAAAAATTGAAACAAAATGATTTTTGAATTTCCTGTGTAAAGGCTGACCTTCGTAGCAGCTCTTGGCTGTCCAACATCCATAGCTGCTTCACCTAGCTACTGCGAATTTTGACACTTGCTAAAGTGATGCTATGCTATGCTTTTGGAGCAGCTATAGCATGCACATTGAACACACCCCTTCATTGCAAGATCGTTCCCATTTGCAAATCTAATGACATAATCGCGCAGTAAAGAAATTCCAAAAAATTAGAAAAATGGTCATAGCTGGTAGCCCTTTCTTGATTTTTGTACGAAGTTCCTATGACATTTGGCTCACATCAAAATCTATTTACTGCATAAATTTTATCTTGATATCATGACTGCACCAGAAGTTATAGGGAAAAAAGCTTTATTTTGCTGAGCAAATTTGCAAGATTTAGGAGACAAAAATCTCCATAGCTGGCAACTCTATTCTAATTTTTCAGCCAAATTTTCACCAAATGTTATCTTAAGTAAGATCCAAATATTGTGTGAATTTCGTTTAAATCTGATGGCTGAATCGGAAATTATAGGCCAAAAAGCTGTTTTTTTCTCAGTAATTTTTCAAGATGGCACCACTGCCACAGGGTTGCCCGCATTTCAAAATCACTTCTATCAGACCTGGTCTTAGTTAGTACCAACATGTCCTGTGAATTTCATTATGATCGGATAATCCAGTCGTCAGTTCTCGTGAACAGAACTTTCGAGTGCTGAAAATAGAGCTAATTTGGTGATGGGTTGCCGTTCTTGTGCAAATCGGAATTTTAAAAATTTTATATTTGCTAGCAAGAGAATTAAAATGTTCAAAATTCCGTGGTAAACAAGAACAGCAACCCGTGATCAAATTGCCTCTATTTTCAGCACTCAAAGATTCTGTTCACGAGAACTGACGATCAGATAATGCGATCAATATGAAATTTACAGGACATGTTGCAATTGACTAGGACCAAGTCTGATAGAAGTGATTTTGAAATGCGGACAATACTGTGGCAGTGGTGCCATTTGGAAAAATCGCTGAGAAAAAAAAACTGGTTTTTGGCCTATAGCTTCTGATTTAGCCCCCAGATTTTGACAAATTCATGCAGTAGATAAACCTTATTCTAAGATAGATTTCATTGAAATTTGGTTGAAAAATTAGAATAGGGTTGCCAGCTATGGCGATTTTCGGCTGGAAAACAAAGGTTTTTTCCCAATAACTTCCGATGTAGTAACGAAATCAGAACGAAATTCATGTGATAAGTGGATCTTGTTGCGTTTCTAATTCTGTGGGAATTCCGTTGAAAAACAGTGAAAGGGTTGCCAGCTATGATGAATTTCGTAATTTATTGACATTTCTTTATCGAGCGATGTTGTCATAAAATTTCCAAGTGGGAATGATTCTGCAATTACAGTTGACAGCAAATAGGATGGTTATCCTAAACTGCTATTCACTCCTATAACTTCCAGCGCAGCCATTCAATCGAAAGGAAATTCACAGGGTGGATTTAACTCAACGTGAAGCAGCTATGGTGCTAAAGCATGATTGCCAGCACCAGACAATTTCGTAAATATTGCACCAACAGATGCTTCCATTTTGTATTCATAAGCAAAGCATTTACAATAAAATAAGTAACCGATATTTAAGTTTTCCGAGTTTTGGAGATTTTTCAGATGGCAACCACAGACATAGTTTAATCGTTGACACTTTCGATGATATCCTTGGATGAAAACGAAATTCAAAGGATAGGTTGATTAAGCACGAGCACAAAATGGTAGATTCATTGCTGCTGTGCTGGACAAATGTTGCCAGCACTGAACATTTTCATCATTTGTGTTATAGGAAATGCTGTCCAAAATTTATATTTGTTCCTTTGCTACTACAAAGTAGTGTATTACCTCTTGACACATTTTTAATCCCCTCAAAGATAATTTCTTCGAAAATTAGTCTTCTAGCGGCTCTGATGCGCTAGACTTTTTCATAGTTATAATCATGTTGCTTATTGATAGTATGTAAATGTTTTTTCAGAAATCATTGTCTCATTAATGTCGAAGCAATGTTGTTTCTCGTTCGCACTGCAGCTCTGCGCGAATCTGTGCGACCCATATCGTGGTAGTCAACATGCAGTATGGAATCATCTGGTGGCGCCAGGACATCAAAATTTATTCGGTAGCGGACGCAAATATTATGCAAAGCCGCTCAAACGTTTGCAAATTGTGTAACCTTTTCTGGTTTGTATCTCGCTTTAAGTTCGTCGAGAAGGATCCTCCATCTGCCTTTGACCACCCCCATGCAACGTTCAACAATACATCTCGCTTTAGAATGAACTGTATTGAAGTTTGATTCGGGTGTATTCACGCTCGGCAACCGGTATGGTGTTATGCAGAATAGTTCCAATGGATACCCAAAATCACCTGAAGATATGCGATTATGAACAAGCTTTGAAAATAAACAAAAAGTTGACAATAGTACCGAGGAGCCAGCTTTGCGATGTTCGTTCGAGAAACAGCCTTTCTTCCGATTAAGCCCAGACAAACGAGTCATTTGATGCACCACCAAATCGACTATCGACTGCCAGGATTGTGCCCTTATGATCACATATCTAAAAATAGTTTTTGATTATTACTGGTCATAATATTATAAATATACAATAATTATTATCATTGCATTGAAACTATGTATTCTTTTGCTCCAATGGATTACTAAAATCTCTCAAATTCCTTCGCAACACTTTTTCACTATCATCTTTAGATGAAAAATCAAAAAGTATGAATTATTCCATTGATTTTCGCTTTGATTTAATTTACCGACAAACTTATCACGTGTTAGCGGCTCACTATTCGAATTTTCAAACGTCATTACCATTCATCAGATGCTGTCAAATGTCACGAAAATTTACCATGGAGTTATATTTCAAAAAACAATTTCGATGATGCCGAAATTCCTAAGTCGACAATCGCTCTCGTTTTTATTTGACGATAGGCGATATCACCTATCGAAATCTCGTGATTCATACCCTGGTTTTCCTGCATCCAATAAATTTCGTCAGCGAATCGAATAATGCTGCTCAAACTGACCACCTCGACTCGTAGGTATTATTTCTGGAACACCGAATCTGGCTACCACTTAGTTCCACTTCTTTTCCTATCTTGGAAAGCTTCATCATAACTCTTTAACAAGTTATTTCTTCTTTTTCGCTATCTCAAAGTTACTTGGTAGAGGTGGATGACCTTTTACCCAAGGCAATCTAACTAAATATCTGTTGTCGTGGTTAATAGTAACTGTTTGTTTAAAAAAGTCCAAAGCATCAAGAGCTCTTTGCTCTGCCGTCTTCTTTCCTATAAATGAGTGATGGTAGCATCTTGATCCAAAAGCAAACACACACTCATCGTCACATTGCATACCTCCGGATTATCCGAATACCTCACTTTACCCATCAACGACCATCCAAATATGGTTTCCATGGCCACTAAGCCACAATTCAGAACAAATCTCTTGCCTGTATATAACTTCCCTGCTATATCAGCTCCAAACAGAAGCTACACTGGTCCTGAATTATTGCTTTCACTAAGGGTAATACCCAATTCCTCAATCTCTTCTTTCCACTGACCATTCTTCCCTAGTCAAATGTCGCTGCATATTGTTGACTGCTCCAAAGCTTCAAATTTATGCAATGAATTGCCATAAACAGCATTTAAATCATATACATTATGCCATTGCCCAGCAGAGTTCATACCACCAAAGAGAGAATGTGTAAGTTTTTCTCTTCTTTTCGATTTCAATCCAAGGGTTGTGATAACATCACTCAAAACATACGATCGCTGGGATCCCGTATCAATCAAAACTCGAACAATCTGGTCTGACTTAACACCTCTTAACCTTATCTGTAGGGTTTGCAAAAACACCTGACTATTTGCTTGCGACAAAAGTGCTTGACTCTGCCCGCTTTGCAACGTTTCGGCGATGGTATTCGACGATGTTGTGCATATTGATCTACAATGTGCTTGGTGACATCTCCCACATTTCAAAACAAGTTTGCATATTTTTGCACGATGCCCAACTTGACAGCATCGAAAACAAACTCTCTGATTGGCCAGCTTTCTCCTTTTATGTTGCAACGTCCAAATATCTGTTTTCCTGCAATCTGTCGAGAGATGGCTGCCTCTACAGAATATACATTGCTGAGATTGATAATTCACCAAATCGGCTGCTGTTCTCGTAACAATTTCCCTCCTATTGGGTTTAATATTCCGCTCTTTCGGCTGATTATTTTGGAACGTATCTGAGGCTAAAGCAAGATGTTGCCCATTGTCTACTTCCCGCTTGATAAACGCCATCAAGCTCAACAGCCGATGTTCTATTGGCGTGGAATTATCAACATCTGATTTTGTAAAATCGACAGATCGCTGCCACACACGCAGTAGTTGACTTGGAATGCAGGATTCAATCAATGGGAAAAACATTGCTGCGCATTTGTCCGCGGTAACACCTAACATGTCAAAAGGTCGCATATGCGCCTCCAACTTTTCGTACAACGACATTAAATCAAAATTGGCTTTGTCACTGAATTCTGTAGAATAATTTGCAATAATTCACAAACATAAACTTGTATCTGAAGATCTTCGCGACCGAAACGAGTTTTCAAACTCTCAACAATTTACAGGATAATTTACACCGGTCGCGGGAAAACTCTCAACCAGCTGTCGAGCTCTACTTTCAATGATCGTCGCTTGTACTAGATAATGTACCTTATCACAATCGTCAATTTCAGGATCAGTGTCAATTTTGGCAAATTGGCTCCAAAATGGAAGCCAATCTTTCACATCGCCACCAAAACGTTTCAATTTAATTGTGGGCAGCTTATATTTCCGCCGTCTAACAGCACTCGATGCCTGACTTACACCATCACCTTGACATGCCGACTCCGCGGCACTGTGTGCGTCGGTCTGACGACCTTGAATTTGTCCTTTTAGATCAAAGTATATCGTATCATACGAGAGACAGCTATTCAGATCTGCCAGCAACTCCTCTTCGGTGGCCTCGTCCAAAAGAGCCTCGTAGATCTGTTGGTTGCCGACAAGCAATTTTTCATACCTTTGTTCAATCACTTCCCAGATCGCAAAAAGCTTCCCATTATTCGGTTGCTGACTCTGCAGCAAGGTTTCAAAATCACCAACTCATTTTGTAAATGCTCCTCTGAGCACAGAACGGTTTTTTCTTTAACGATCCATCGTTGCCGGGTCCTGTCACGGTCGCCACTAATATTGAGTTCGATACCCGAAACTGCAATGGATTTAAAAAACACAACAAAATTTATTTTCAAATTATCGTCTTTCTTAGACGAGCAGGTGTTTACACGACATAGGTTAACTGACAACAGAACCTCTTTCATTCTTCTTCTTTTCCAAAAAATAGTAGCTCGTTCGAAGCTTATTAGTACAAAATGTTGTTAGCATGGACAAGATCCCAGGCGGGAAATAGAATAATTCAAATATATAGATATCGTTCACAACAAGTATATTATGAACAATAAAATACAAAATAAGTCACACTATCCTCGCTTACCGAAAAACTGTGAATTTTCAATAAATTCCCGAGTGATACGATACGGTTGAGAAAATCGCGCGATCACCCTGCATCCTACAGCTCACGGGCTAACACTGATTGTTTATGCCGTAAAGCAGGATAAAAACTTTGTTTACTTCGCGAGGAACTGCAGGCACGAGCGCGCTTCTGCAGGCACGAGCACGCTTCCGCCTACCGCCAGTCTAAGCGTACATTGTTGTCAAAAAGAAAAGCAACATTGGAATTATTGGAATCGGATAACAGTCGAAACCCGTTTACACTTTTACATCGCATATAATTCCACCGTCTTCGCTAATATTTTTATAAGTAAGTTTACTATTCCGTTTAAAGTTTGCTTCTGCACTTGACTGAAGATCAACTATGAATTCGATTACTGTAAATTAATGTAGGGTATGTTATTAATTGAGGATGAACCCAAGTATTTTGACCTATGATATTCCAGATTTCATTTTTTTTATAGAAATTAATTTTAGCAATGAAGTACCATTTGAAAAAACACGTCAAATAATAAAGAGAGAGGTGCATGTAGTTGATATACCCTGTACCATAATAATAATAAAAAATTCTCAAATATTTACTTCTGATAAGCATTTCGTAGATTGAAGAGCTATTATTAGCTGTGTTTAATGAGCACGAAAAAAAAGCAGAGCATCTCAAGGCAAGTTATAGTAGTGCGGCTGTCAAAAAAAGTCGAGCAAACCAGAGCAATTGAGAGGCAGAAAAAAGTCGAGCAAGTGAGAGCAGCTGAGAAGCAATTCTCAAAATTCATTACTTGTCAGAAGGTCAACCTGTCAATTCACTAACAAAAAACTGTACTTCAGTAACAATTTTTTGTTGAAACTCGGTTCCGTGACAGTTGGAAAACAGCTGGTTGCTTGCCCGAACTTGCTCTACCAAAAAAGTAGAGTAAAAATCGTGCTCTAAAGTGCTCTAGTTCAACTTAGAACAGACTCATGAAACACAAATCAGAGCAACTTCGGGCAAGTTAGAGCAGCCGAATTACTCATTAACCCCCGCTAGACACACCTGGGTCTTTGGTGTCCGGCCGTTTTTGAAAATCGTCAGGGCGCACAGGTACGTCAATATTTCGGGTTCTAACCTCCACTTAAAAAATTGTACTTGGATCCAGAACTGGCGTAGTGAACGTCACGCTCGGTCCTCCGTTCTTCGTGAATTGATGAGCTGTCAAAGTTGGCTGCGGACACCAAAGACCCATGTGTGTCTACGGAAGCATAAAAGTGTGCATTTTCTTCGAAGCTTTTTTTCGGTATATTAGATCAAGCGGTAGTTAATTGTAACATTTTGTACAATTTTAATGAAGCGAACACTGCATTGGGAAGATATAAATTTATTGAAACGTTAGCACTTAGTTTAACGAGCGAAGAAATAAAAATTTGCGAAGAACACAAGCTTCATGTATGCAATGAATGCATTTTGTAATTTTGTTCAGTTACTTTATTTATTTTAATAAGAATAAGTGTAAGTAATAACAAATAACACAAAAACGTATAAAACTTTGAGTTACATTACTTTCAAACCAAAAATTGTAATTTCAAACGAATTTTCGACTCCAAAAAAATTGTACTTTTTCTCTTGTCATAATAATTATACTTTTTTCGAAGTTTCATTATGTCCTTTTTTTTCTTTCATCTACTATATGTCAAGAAACATTTCGTACAGTAGAATTTTCTTCAACTTATTTAACAAAAAGCTATGATGTTTTAAGTGAATACGTGTATTTCTCGTGTTTTGTGTCGATTTCCATTAAATAACAATAATAAAAATTCATATATATCCATCACCTAATGCACGCTCTTTTTCTATAGACATCGATCTACCTTCATGAATTTTTTCAGATTTTAAAACGATTCGAAGTGTGGTAAAAAACGGCAGGACTCCATAGACCCAGGTGTGTCTAGGGAGGTGCTCGAATTGTAGTGTGTCTGGGGAGGGTTAAACACATTTTGTTGAGATATCTCAACCTAGCTCAACCTAGAGCTGCTCATTAAACACAGCTAGTTATGTTCTTTTTAGAATCTTTTCATGTTCTTTTTAGGTTTTTTTCTTAGGTTCTTTTAGGCATTTTCGGATACTTTCTCGGTAGTTTTTAGGCATTTTTGAGTTTCTTTGGTCCTTTACTGTGATCGCATTTCAATATTTATTATAAGTTGAACTTTTCAATGTCCGTAAAAAATCATCAGATTTGAATTTTTGCGTGCATTGATTATTTTTAGAGAATTCGGTTGGCTTGAGGCGTTAGACTAATTCACCTCAGATATACATACTTGTATGTATGACAGAAAAAAAAATTTGCTGCCCAAAAAAATCGAAAATTTGCCGCCCCTGAAATTTGCCGCCCTAGACCCGGGCATACCGGGCCTAGTGGCAAATCCAACCCTAATTGAGCAGCTCTTCAAGAACAGAGTGATATCCTCTTCACTGTAAACTGCTCACTTTCGATAAGGAGTCAAGACGAGTAAATTTCAAAGTGATTTTCTCTCTTCCTTGGCGTCGAACATTACGATAAACACTCTTCTCAGGGGGTCGGACTCTGCCAAAGTGGATTCTTATACGGACGACATAGCAATATCAGTGTCAGAAAAGTATTTATCTGCGCTTTTGGGGATGTTAAATAACTTTCTTGATATACTTTCACGTTGGACATAGCTAGTACTATTTACAAGAAAATATAAAGTTCTTTGATTCGGTGTACCGAATTTAAGCGGAGTCTCCATTGACCTCAGCCCAAGATTCGAAACTCTTACTGAAAAACAACATAGCAGAAAAGACACGGAAGGCTTTTGGAGCACTTTACTGCTGGCTTTATTGCTCTGTGGTTTAGCTGATACCACTCTTTGGCGTGGTGTTTTTGGTGGCAAATTGCACCGAAGGCCGCCGTACCAACGGGTGCTAGAAAATGAGCGAAGGTTAGCTGCACTTTTAGTGACAAGAGCTCTCCCAACTACTTCTAATAAGGTGCTTTTCTGATTGGTTGCCAACCACTTTTATAATTTTGCAGTAAGCTAATCTCACTACCATAAGACTGCACTTTGTCTCAGAATAGGCTTGAACTGAAATTGGCTATGCTAGAATCTTATCTGAGAGAGCTCTCGCACTAGCAAATGTTAGCTACACAGCTCCGGACACTCAACTAGACTCCAAGTTTTGAATGGAATGATAATATAACCCTTGTGTATGAAGCTCATTCATGTGTATACCGAAGGCTCAAAACTGAACAAAAAAGTTGGCTGCGATATAGACTCGAATGAGCTGAATTTAAGAGTGTTCCTTCGCCCCCTGGACCAGGTGCAGTCTTTAGGCGCAAGTGGTGGCTGTTTTTTTAAGCCTTTGACTGCGAATATGCGTAGGTCTTATGCCTTGTCAATACAGGTACACATACCTCGACTACCTTACAAGTCCTTCTGGCTGCTTCCAACTGCTCGCGCTCTTGTTCCTCAGTAGCTCATGCGTAGTTTCGCCTGTTTTTGACGTAAGGTGACTATTTAGTTGACAATAAGTGGCTTTTGTTTTTTTAAGGTAATGTCGAGTTTTTTTGTAGTTAAGAAATTAGAAAAAGCCCTCATAATGTGTAGAAAGTTAAAGGGGGTAATTTTCTGTTAGTTGCTTTTATATTTTCTATCGATTGCGGTAGTTTATACTCGTTATACTTACCCTTTGTTTCCAACTGTTTTACATTTGAAAACTGCATACAATTCGACAGGTTAGAATCTGCTCGTATGAACGAAGATGGCGTTTCATTTGTGATCTACTCCCAAGTACTTGGAAGTACTAATTACTAAAAATGGAACACGGCAATTTGCGACAATCGCATATTTGAATTCAGATTTCTATCTTTTGTTATAGCATTTCCATTTTCCAGTTTAACTTAGTCTCTGTATTATGAAAATGTAATGACGGCGATAGTCAAATATATTCAATCAGCTTCAAAGCGCTGAACAAAAAATAAATGAATCGGAAAAACCCTAAACCTAAGTAATATCGGAACTATAATAATATAAAAACTTCTTACGAAACTATAAGGAATCCTGAAGATGTAATGTTCGTTGCAGGGGAGAAAGTTAAATGAAAATTATCATGCCGATCATCACAGAAATATAAATTGAACAGATATACATTATAACTTTACACACACTCATCCAATTAAATTGAACAAATTTCACTTTAAATAATTTATTTGTGAATTCCAACAATTTTTATCTTCATTTTTAGGCGGCTATAATTACGGATTTTATCTTTAATTTCTTCATTTTCTATAATTTTCTTCTCATATCCATCAGAAAAAAATATTTCTGCTCTTGTTCATATATCTTTTATTCGATTATACTTAGTCAATAACATCTAAAGAATTTTTCGTTTTTCATATTTTTCACGCTATATCTTCATTAAAAATAAACATATTTATTTCAACTGAGTACTATTATCATAATTACAATATTTTTCTTTCATATACATATATTATTATTTAACTTTCAATCTTTTATAGCAATAATATGTAGTTAATACAATGTGTAATGCGTAAATATGTATTTCTAGGATTTACACTGAATAGGTTATTATTTATTTTCCGAAGCATACATTGGGTATAAATTGAGAAGAATAACAAATTACATATGTATGTTTAATAAGATTTCTGAACATGTCTCAACATCAATGCAATATCTATGTAAAAGCAAGTAAAAACGGAAAGGTGCAAATAAAATAGGTAATTTGCTTATTTGAAACCTATATGTATCTCATATTATTACATTCTTTTTATACATTTTCGCTACGATGTTTTTATTTTGTTTTTACGAAAAGCATCCATTTTTAATTCTATGTTCGTCTTAAAGACTTAGTCGTTTTTGGATGTTTAAAATAAAAGACTTGCAATTTCGCGGGAAATAAAACTAATTTCTTCTACGCTGAACATATTTCTATGGTTTCTAAATCAACTTGCAGTTTTACTTTCTTTATGTACAATATAAATTCATTTTAATTTCATAATTTTTCATTGTCGACTAATTTTTTGCAGTGATATTTCATATCATTCACATACGATCACACTCTCCCAGCACAATATGAAATAATGAAATTAAATTGTTACGAACAATACGTTTGAGCATTTTACATATGAAAAAAAAAAACAAAAAATATAAAAGCGGTTGAATTGTTGTCCTGGAAGAGTTTTCGCGGGTGACGTTAATTGCTTTTTTGTTTTACTTTTCGTACATTCAACTTTAACTACTTCGTTCATTCTTCACCCTCGTTTTCATAAATTATGGAATGATGCACTGAATTTTGATTTTTGTTATATACAACATTTATTTTAACTCAATCACCGGCATAAGAAGTGGTTTCTAAGAGCTTTAAAATTAAATAATCAAAATCATATTTAACTGATTTGAAAAGGGTTTTCCATTGAATTATTTGATTTCTCCGTTTCGAACAAATCGAAAATTGTGTATTTGGATTTAACAAAAATCAAATACTAACCAAATATATCCCAAGTAAGCAGAGTAAACCTTTAATACAAAGACGAGAAAGATGAACTCTAATTTTGCATAATTCACCGTCTTCGACATGTACACAAGCCTAAAACCTACAGAAAAGTGGGATCCGATGAGGAAGTGGAACCGGTTTTCTTTATTAACACTTGCATTTACATAGAAAACTAAATTTTTTTTTAGTTCAACATCGGGTAATCCAAGAAATATTGGTTTATGTGATGAATTGGTGAACTTAGAAAATCAAAGACACTATAATTTGGAATCTAATACTTGCACATTGCTATTTATGCGACTTGGGAGTTTTCAATTTGTAGCAAAACGATATGTTGCCTAAAAAGGATCTCAAATCTTAAAATGAATCAAAACAATTTGAACGCACAAGGTGACAATGACACTTTTTTTTTCTTGTAAGCTGAAATCTATAAATATTTCCATTATTTTACATCACTTTTCCTATAACTTTAACAATATGATTGACAATAGTTCGGCAAAACCAGTTTCGTTTTGTGTTTTAGCAGTCATTTCAATCCATCGTTTATTCAAACAATCATTGCCCTTAAATTAAACTATGCACATTTAATCTTCACCGATTCTAATCATCCAATGCCTTTTGCAATACATTGATAAGTTATTTTGGGCGTCTATTTATTTGATGTGTAGCAAAATCTTCATACTTAATTTTTGCTACAGCATTGGCTATAAATTTAGATGTAACATAAGCTTTTGCAATGCAATTTCTTGAATATATAATATGCATAACGAATATATAATATGCATAGTGAAATTAACTTTCGAATTTTTATTATTTCCGTAATTTATTTATATACGAGTAGAGCTTTCATAATATTTATTTATACCTATAACTTGATTTATTTTTTCTAATTCTTCATATTTTCATTTGTGGCTCAAATTTGAATAATATTTATTCAAACAAACACTTCAGATACTATAAATTAATGGAGAGATTTGCTTATAACGCTCCGAACGGATCCAGCTGTACATTTTTGTTACCATTTTGGGATGGATTTGATTGCGCCGTGGCTTGAGGTTGCATCATCATTGGTACCATACCAGGCATGGGTTGTGCTCCCATTGCCATCATGTTTGGGGCCATCATTGGCACGGAGCCGGGTACCATTGGTGCGGCTGTCCCCATCATCGGTTGCATTTGTGGCATTCCTTGCTGTTGTGTGGGAAAGTGGAAAGGGTTACTTTGCTTGTATATTATTTTGGTAGAGATATATCTATAATGAAAACATGGGATTAATATCTAAGTCGCAAAGCAGTATTTAGCATAATTGAATTTGGAAAATGTGGAGGTTTTAGGTGAAATTGCTGGTGTGACAAAGTTTTAGTCGAACTTCATTTGATACAAAACAAAATAAATAACTGTTAAATACAAAGCCATTTACGATACAAACCTAAAGTTTAATAATAAAAGGCAAGAAATGTGATTATTAGGACGTAGGGTTGTCTATATAGAATTAATACCATAATTGAATGGTAAAAAACTTTAGGAGAAAAAAATAAACTCTCTTTAAAACCTGTTTCGCAAAGCACTAACCCATTTTATTTGGGTTGGTTCGTGCTTGCGAAGTACATAAGCGTCTAAATCTTTTCATTTAGAATACCTTACATTAAGCAACACAATAATGGCACATATTTTTAGTAGCATGGCAATTCCGTGCAGAGAAGTATCGTTGGTAACCTATATTTGATGAAATCTAAATAAAAATACCGAAATTAAGACTAAGGTGAAAGGTCAATAAATTTCACTTCAAAAAGATTGTTTTACATATTCAACTTTTTCCGAGTTATCTTAGATCGAAACAAACGAATGAATATTTGAAAGGTTTTACTAGGTGTACGCCTAAGTAACCAATTATTTCAATAGCAACAAAACAAACGAATATTATTTTATATTTAATTGTACAACTAGCCTATGATAAAATACCCATTGTTATCTTTGATATTTTCCCATCTTGTTGGTTGAAAATATGATTCTAGATGAGCCCACATGTTATCGATATTTCTTAAAATTTTATCCCTTATATAAATTAAAGTCGGATGGCGCTATAGCAGTAGAATATAAGGCTTATGGGTCCTACCGAAAATTTATGAGTCCTACTGTATGCCCTGTCCGTAAACCTTCCGGATTTCATAGATGTCTGTCCACTATTTTCCATGAAAAGCGTTTACTATATCCTGTTTACTCAATTTGGGATCCGTTGCGACCAGGGAGTTTAAGGCGTGATAATCGAATTCTATGGGTCGTCCACTTCGATCACTATCGGACAGGTCAAAATCACCTTTGAAAAATTTCCTAAACCAACGGTGACACTTATTAACTTTGAGTAGGTCCCCCTACATTTTTGTTGGGATAGTGATTACATTAAAGCTAGTCGAAAATGAAACAGCATGCAATGACGTAAATGTTCTTCTAATGCCGGGTTTCCACCAAAGAGACAAAACAAAAAACACGGACAAAAAATGTTTTTCTGAACAAAAACACGAATGTTTTGTAAAAACTGAACAGTTTCGCGAGCATTTTTGTCTCTGAAAACTGTTTTAGTAAACAAAACACATTTTTTGTCCGTGTTTCTTGTTTTGTCTCTTTGGTGGAAACCCGGCATAACGGTTGATTATCCAACATTTTGCACCGGTGAAACAAACACTATTGTTTTTGCTATTACAAACATTTAAGACCACGTGTAGCAGAATAGGGCAATAAAACACGGTATTACAAGTAAGCACGCAGAATTTAATTAAAGTATATTTCCCTAAATAAAAATAATTGAATACTTATATGTATCCTTAATAATATTTAGTATTTCGCTGTCTTCTAATGCTTTTTAAATCTGCTTTTCAGTTGTTTATATTTTGGGAACAAATTATGGGTATGGTAAAACATCTGACTCATTCAAGGTTATCTAATTAATTCCTTCAGTTTATTTCAACTGCATAATTAGTAGCATTTGAATACATAAAGCATAAACAGTGACTTCCAAGAAGCTCAAAATTTCGTACGAATGTATTTTCCTGATGATTAGATGAAAAATTGATTACTCTTAGAAGTATGTACTATCGGAACTACTGCAACAATCAGACATTTAGCTGAACATAAATCATTCGGTTTTAGTTCTTACACTTATCGATATTTATGAGAAATAATATCATTAATTTTCTCTGAAACTAATTACGATAGCAATTTACCTCGGCATATTCATGCTGATGGTTTTACATAATTAAAATATAAATACATAAAATATAAAAAATGAATAGCTTATAATTGGTTCACATTTTAGTGTATATCTGAGCTACTGAAAATTTCTAGTTAATGATTTTACGAATGAAGCAATCATAGTTTGATTGATGACGGTGAAATTCGTTTGAGAATAACTACAACATTTTAAACAAAAAAGAGCACTGGTGTGAAGTTAGACGGTTTATTATACAAGCGGGCCTCGATTTACGTTGCCTCGATTTAAGTCGTTTCGATTTACGTTGTCTTACTTTTGAATTCGATATTCAATTTACATCGGCAAAATTTCGATATCTTTTTTTTTGTGCTTTTTGTGCATGAACATTTGAGGGAGTTTTCTTTGTTCTTCATTCTTACTACACAAAACGTACACCTGCACAATAACGTGCGAGAGCATGATACATTTTTATCGTAGAAATTTCGTTTCGCTGCTGAGTAAAATTCATGTATATTTATTTCTACTCGGATTCTGTCGAATATTTGAGAAAAAGACACTCGGGAGTTTTAACGAAACTTCCGGCTTAGACAATATTCCAGTTTCACAAATCATAAAGAACCAATCTGAAGAAACTATCAAGGAAGTCGCGGAAAACGAGGACTCACTGATAGAATTGTTCAAGAATCCAGATGGCAATAGAAATCCGAAGAAGAAAAAGTTGTCTGAAAATCTTTTCCGAAATGATGTGGAAGATTTTTTAACTTCTAATGAAGAACACCTATCTACTGAAGAGCTTTAAGAATATTTGAGCGATCAGCAGAATCCGAAGAACGCATGTTGAAGACCAGAGATGCACATTAACATTAGCAAAAATGTTAAAAGTCTTCAACTTCTTCGATCAAGCGATAAATATCTTTTTGTCTTGAGCTCTGGATAAAAAGTATTCTGCGAGGGTGTACATAAAAGCCTTGCAGTTTACAAACATTAAATGTTGCTTTTCGTTAATAAAAAATCGTTCTACGAGACACGTGCTTCATTTCCATGGACTACATTTCTGTTGGATTCAATATACGTCGTTTTGGTTTACGTCGCGTTTTCCCGGTCCCGAAAACGACGTAAATCGAGGCTCGCCTGTAGATAAATTCGTAATGAATTGGTTGGCGATTGGCATCATCGCTCTTTATTGTATTATTTTTTACATGAAGTAAACAAAAAATAAGCGAAAAAGTTACACTCACTATCTTTTGTGTTTTACGTCTTTCTTTTCTGGTTCGCAGCAGTTTTCGTTCGTCTTAGAAAACATTTACAACTAAACGTCAGCATAAATGGGCCTGAGTCTAGGAAAATCAATTTTTGCGTCTATGGTAGGAACTAATATTGACGATGATTCTATAGCTGTAGCTTTTGATTGAAGTTAAAGATAAACTAAGTTTCTGTATATTTTAGTTTTGTTGCAAAGTTTATCATAAAGTTTTAAATACACGCTGGGCTTCGAGTCGACCTTACTGCAAGTAGGTACCTGATTCAAATCAGGGGTAAAGTAAGGCGTAAGAATATTCACTTTACGCTAGTAAACCATTGATTGTGAATAAGTAAAGTACCCACAAACCCTTGTTAGGTCCTTTGAGGGGTTGAAGCTGATAAATAGCTTCACCAAAAATTTACAATCAATGTGAATACAAGTGTGGTGTGATTAGCTCCACGACTTATTTTACCCTGATTCTACCACGACTCACTCTACCTTCAAGTACTCATTAAAAGCTAGATAAACTCAAAACTCGGTGCGTGGTCCCTTGCCCCAACCTGGATTCGAACCAGCGAGACCCGACTCACAAGAAGCCAGTGTTCACTAGACTACGAAATTTTATCCGAACAGAACAATCAATCCGTTGATCCAAAAAAAAATAAATGTCCTGCCTACTCTGTCAAGGAAGAGACTAATTTTTCCTGGAGGTTCCCCAATGATGGAGAAGTGGCTGGGAGGCTTGCTTTAATAAAATTTGCTCCATCGTCCGTGGGAAGGTTTTTCGTACCTATGGCCACAGGTTTTGAAGAAGTGGCCCCCGAATCCTCTCCTGTAATGAATATCCTCCCATGCTTTGGTCCGTTGCAGTGTCAAGGCAATTAAGGCGAGCACTGGTGAGGTGAAGATGCAGGTATAAGAAGACTTTACTCAGTGGAATCTATGAAAAACGGCAAATAAGCTGACCTTGGAATCCACTGCAGACACCCAATGACAAAGTGCCAGCTTAGTTCGGGGATATAGAATCCGGTAAAATGTCTCCCGAATCATAAGCAGATTAGACAGCGTTCCTCTCGAGGCATTGTCCAAAAAGGAAAAGGAAACGCTTAAGTGGGCAAAGCTATATTTATTTATTTATTTACAAAATTCATCGCAGCAAAATACAAATTCCAATTATATTATAAAAAAGATAAAAAAAATAAGGATTAATGTTAACAAAAAGAAAATACAATTCAACAATCTAATGCCCCAACGCTCAGGTCGAGAATAAATACTTTTAAATGTCTTTTAAAGGTATAGAACGATTGTGGCAGAGTTCCAAGCCCCAATTCGTTATGACGTATAGGGATTCTGACGAAAGGAGAGGAAAAGTACACATTTGTACGCGCGAACGCAACGTGAAGACTTCCTGAGACCTGTTGCCACGTAACGTGCTGCGAGGTCGGAATGAATCGGATAAGCCAGATATAATACCACGCTGCGTCAAGCAATAGCCGGCTTGACTCCAAGGAAGGAATTTGAAAAAAGGACAAGCCGGAAACATATGAGGAGTAAGGGGTATTACATTTAAAAAATAAAAAGCGTGTGAACCTACTCTGCACACACTCAATGGCCTCAGAAAGGTATAGGAAACGTGGAGACCACACTTGACAAGCATATTCGAGGACACAACGAGCTCACATTAAAAAAAGACGAACACATGTACGTATGTCAACGAATTTAGTGGCAGAGCAAAATACCAATCCAGACTCGCGAGGTTTTAGCGGTGACTTCCGCAACATGGAAATTAAATTTCAATTTAGGATCAAAAGTCACACCCAAGTGTCTAAATTGATTAACAGACGACAGATAGTTAGTGGAAACTGAATAAAAAAATGAAATAGGAGACGATTTGAGGGACAAGGAATTGCGGTTGCACCAATTGAGAAGAGCACACAGATAATTCTGGAGAATATCATAAGCTGACCTGATGGCTCGGAACGAATTCGGATCGTCAGCATACAGTAGACAAGGGAAATTAATAATGGTAGGAAGGTCATTAATAAAAATTAAGAAAAGTAAAGGACCAAAGATAGACCATTGTAAAACACCAAAAGAAGAATGACAGGGAGAAGAGGAGAGGTTGTTAATAGTAATGTTGCATTCACGATTACTGAGGTAGGACGAAAACCAAGAAAGAAGTGGCCCGAAACAACCAAACTGTGTAACTTTATTCAGTAATATTCTATGGTCGACATTATCAAAGGCTTTATAAAAATCTGTCTACACTGCGTCCACTTGTTCCTGACGATCTAACGCAATGGCAACTGTGTTTGGGAAGAGGATAAGGTTAGTCAAAGTAAACTTACCCCTCACGAGCTCATGCTGTTCTGGAGCTAAGATAGGATGAATCATGGGGTACATTCTAGAGAAGACAGTTTTTTTAAGAATTTTACTAAAACAAGGGAGAAGAGAAATAGGACGATAATTGGAGACGGAGGAAGAAGGAAGAATACCGGATAATAGAGAGGAGGACGCACAATGAGGAAGACAAAGACCACGCATAAAAAATGGGTATACAATCAGAGCCACCACCGGAATGCCGATCAAGGCTGAGCAATAAATGCTCAACTTCGATCGAATTAGTATGGATTAGGGAAAGAGAAGGAGGAAAGGAAGGAAAAACAAGGAGATGTACAAAAGAGGATAAACTTTTAAAAGAGGAAGAAAAGAAGTTAGCGAAAAACTCACATACATCTTGTGGAGACGAAGAGGTAGAGCCATTGAAAGTTACTTGGTTAGGGATGGACGAATTTTTCTTCAAGGACCGAATGTAAGACCAAAAAGGTTTAGTATTGGAAAAAGAAATAGAAGACTCCAGACTACCAATGTAATCGTACATTGCCTGCTTCATTTCGATTTTAGCGAAGGATCGTATGGACCGAAATACGGCAACATCAGAGGCAGAATTCGATCTTCGAAACTTTTTCCGAGCAACATTTTTTAGGTGGTTTGCCCTCAAAACTCGTTGGGTGAACCAAGGAGAGTATCTGCAGATTTACGAGGGTTGAAGGTAGGTGTATAGATGGAGATAATGTCATTGAGGAAGGAATAAAATGTGGAAAGTGCATGCTCAATATTTAGCCCACGGAAGAACGAAAACCAGTTAATTTTTTTAAATTCCGATGCCATTTCTGGGTAGTTAGCCTTGCGAAAATTGTATCGAGGAGCAACTGAGATTCCCTTTTCTGAGGAGTATGACAACATAAAGAGAAAGAGGAGGATGGTGAACATCTACTAAAAAATAGGGATGGAACACGGTAAAAACAGATATATCAGTAGAGGGAATATTAGTGAGGATAAGGTCAAGAATACGACCATTTAAGTTACGCATAGTGTTAATCTGCGAAAGGGAGTTAAGGGAAAGGAAAGAAGAGAGTACTATGGAGAGATTATTATTAGACCTGATGCAATTTGAAACCGGATCCCAGCCACAGATTATTAATTGGTCAAAAGGAAAAAAATTATGAAGGTAAGAAGATAGCTCGGTAAAAAAAATTTTCGTACACAGCACAAGAACTGTTACAAGGAACATATACAGGTCTGGTAAGGGCTGTCACTGATACTAACAAAAGCGACGGCTTCATCTACCAGGACAACTAGAAGTTGGCGCACAAGGTTCCAAGCAAACCGAAATCCATAGCGTGGATACCCAGCGAGAATTTTCCACTTGAAGAAATTTTGGACGTTACCAAAATGTATTAACAGTAACTTACCAGTGTGTGCTTGGATAGTGGATAAGGTCAGCAAGCTATTTGATGACCGCTGCCAGGTCATTCTCACCAATTAGTAGCTGCTCCCCTATTTTAAAGAATTATCCCATTGGTTGCGGATTCGACTTGATTTGTCTGAGCATACACCTAGGTGACCTGCAAATCACCGCGCCGCAGGATTGAGCCCCTGCAGAAGGGAGAGCCCCTCGAATCGGGTTAGGAGATTAAGGGAGCTATCAGATTTGACGTGGATCTAGACCCCACTATAATCAGTAATGGTCCCTAAAATTAACCTTTACTATTCGAAGGAAGCGTCGGCTGCTACTATCGTCTATATCTGTAGGAACGCCCGGGAGTAGTTAACAGCAGCCGCAAATACACGCGGATTCCGCTAATAATAATTGCAGACTCGAAAGCACATAGGTTAGGTTAGGTTAGGTTGAACTGGCTGGCACGTGGCCACACATAGACCTACTGGTCCGTAGCGATACCAGATATATGGACCTAGAGAAAGAAATTCAGTCCAGGCAGCCATCAAAGGCCCCGGACTTTTTCACGAACTGAAGGATGTCCTTCAGCTTTTGCTCTGCCACGTGTGAGAGATCCACCAGCCAGGGCTCACCGAAGTATCGCAGCCTGGTTCTCCCCAGTGCCGGGCAGTGACACAGGAGATGCTGGACAGTTTCTGAGACCCCCGGCTCTTGACACCTTCTACAGGTGTCGCTCGTTAAGAGTCCCATTTTCATAGCATGCGCTGCCACAAGACAATGACCAGTGATGATACCAACGAGTCGTTTGCAGTCAATCCGCGTTAACTCGAGGAGGTATTTGGTCGATGCGAGATTGTACGACCCCCACATGATTTTGGTTACCTTGCAGGTCTGAGTTGCACCCCATCTGCGCGCCGCATCCTGCATCATTTGGGAGTCGATTGAGAACTTAATCGTCTGGATAGGAGTAAGGATGTTAACCGCTCCCAGAAGGGGAAGACTAGCCCCATACTTGGCTAACGCATCCGCCTTCTCATTTCCATCAATGCCCTTATGACCGAGAACCCAGAAGATTCTGACTCTTCTGCTGTTACCCAGTCTGTTCAGGGCCTGAATGCAATCGAATACACACTTCGATTTGTATGTATGAGACATCAGTGCTCTAACCGCCGCCTGACTGTCCGTAAAGATATTTAAAACTTTGCCAGTAGTATCTTTGGCGTATATCAGGTCTGCGGCTTTACGTATCGCAAACACCTCCGCCTGGAAAATACTACTGTTATTCGGAAGCCTGAAAGCTGCTTCCATAGCCGCATCTGTAGAATATACTGCAGCCCCCACACCCGCAACTGTCTTCGAGCCGTCAGTGTAGATGCTAAGAGCTGCAGGACACATTTGTTGATTCCATTCCTGCCCATCCCCCACATTCGCTCGATATCCCCGCTCAAAGCACAGGGTAGGAACCAGGTAGTCAGTGCTTATTGTGTACCCCCGCTCAATACTGCTGTGGCCAAAGGATCCTGGCTCGAAGTGTCCTGATTCCCTAAGCCTGACAGCAGCTTTTGCAGCAGTGCCTCTGATGAAGAGATCAAGCGGGGGGAGATGGAGTAGGACGTTCAGAGCAGACGAGGGAGTCGAGGCTAAGGCGCCTGTAGTGCAGAGGGCCGCCAACCGCTGAACTCTATTCGCCATGCTAGCAAAGGTACTTTTATTCACTGCTGGCCACCAGACCAAGCAGCCGTAAACAAGGATCGGCCTAGCTATCGCCAAGTAGATCCAGTGCGTTAAAGCAGGGCTTAGACCCCACGTTTTACCCAGCACTCTCTTGCTGGCATAAATCGCGTTGCTTGCCCGCTTAACTCTTTCCTCTAAATTTGCCTTCCATGTGAGCTTGCTGTCCAAAACAAGACCCAAGTACCTAGTTTGTAGCTTGAGACCTAACCTGGAGCCGCCCAGCATGATGTGGTCTAAATCAGGGATTTTATACTTCCTAGTGAAGAGCACAATATCCGTCTTATTTGGGTTAATGCCAAGACCCACGGTATTCGCCCACTCCTCAACCAGCCCAAGAGAGTACCTAATGAGCTGACCAAGGGAGTGTGGAAACCTACCCGAGACTAAAATTGCAATGTCGTCGGCGTAGGCCACGACCGTGAGTCCCTTGCTTTCCAACTTTTCCAGAATTGAGTTTGTTACAAGGTTCCAGAAGAGAGGAGATAGAACCCCTCCCTGCGGAGTGCCTCTGCAGACTTTTCTTGTGATTTGTGCGCCCGACCACTCCGCTGATATGAGCCTGTGCTTAAGCATATTAAGCATATGAAGCTACAAATAGCGGGGTGAGTGTTGTGTGCGAGAAGGCTCTCCATAATAGCTGTTGTGTGCACATTATTGAAGGCGCCTTCAATATCAAGAAAGGCTCCCAAGGCGTATTCTTTGTAATGGAGTGCCCTTTCAATTTTGAGGACTACCCTATGGAGAGCCGTTTCAACAGATTTTCCTTTCATATACGCATTGTGGGCTCTCGATAGGGTTTGAGTACCAAGTCCTTGTTTAATATGAAGATCAAGTACTCTTTCGAAAACTTTAAGGAGGAAGGAAGTCAGGCTAATTGGCCTGTAGTCCTTCGGATATGCATGAAAGCACATAATGAGTAATAATATATTTCGGACACCAACGAAATATGTGAGGCACCATGAAAAGAATTAATCTTGTCCAATAAATTGTTCATACTACTTTCAGCATCTCTAATAGAAGTGAGATTTTAGGCGCATGTTTAAACAGGGACAGGAGAAATTATGAGAAATTAAGAGAAATTTCGATCAGTTTCCTACGCTGAGCTGCTTTAAGGCGGCTTTAGATATGCGGTGTTTGTCAAACACCTCCTATTTGCCAAATACCTAGTCAAGTCATTTGGCTTGGTGATTGCGAAATGACAAGCACATTGAATTAGACATTCGGGCATTGCCGAATGTTTGCCAAAACTGGAACATGTACGAGCTGCTCGTCTTTGTTCACTCCCGCCATTTTCATTTGAAAATTTTTACTCGCGCTACACATTTTGACACTTTTCAGTATTTATCAACAACCGCAACAAATACCGAATGTCTAAAGCGGAGATCCCAACATACCCAAACACAGTGCTCGTCTACTTTGATTTGGTTGAAAGTTCCACAAACTACGGGAATAGGAGCACCCGAATGTTTGTGCGTGGCCTAGGGCAAGCACTAGGCGAACAACCCAACCACACATGCGAAGTATGCCAAACTAGGTGCTCGGTATTTGACAAACACCGCATATCTAAAGCCGCCTTTACGTTTCGGTGCTCAGCAATCAAAGAAGTGGCAGTGAACTCTCTAATTGCAGCATTCAACAATATCGCATTAAAATCTTGCACATCAACACGCAATAGTGAATGCAGGAAGAAGTTCAATCCTGCCCAAACAATATATGATTGGTCGAACTACAAAGTTTATTTAAGACTATTCAAAAATATTGAGTCTAAGGCGAAGATAGCGTAATGCAAATTTGCGTGCGCTTCAGACTTTTAAGTATAAATTATATTGTTCCGGTTTGCATAAAAAGATCCTATGGAAGTTGGGTTCAAAGCAACTGTGGGACCTTTAGTTTTAAAAGACTTTAATTTTCTATTTCGATTCATGCCATTTTTATCGCACTCACGAGATGGACCGTTTACTCTTTTGAGCAACCCAAGTCACCGGGCCAAGATGCTATTAATCTGACACTCATTTAGTGGCCCTTAGAGTGCTTGGCTCATATATAAAGTCTGCTTTAGGCTTTGTGTGTTCCTATCAGCTGGCTGCAAACGAAAGTTGTGATCATCTTTAATGCAGGCAAAGCATCACACGCTAAACTGACGAAGTATAGACCAATTTGTCGAACTTCTTTTCTGTTAAAGATTTTGGTTAGCCAATACACCAGCGCCTTAGACTACGCTGATCTCAAAATCCCAACATGCTTATGCCAGAGCAAATACGTCGGAACAGCGCTACATATCCTAGTAGAGCATGCTGAAAAATCATTTGTGTGCAAGCAGTACACGCTAGCTGCATTGTGTGCTCTTTACAGCTATAAGAGGACTATGTAAGTAACTTGGGGCTGCAACCTCGTATCGTCTCTTGTATATACACTAGTATAATGAAAGCAAATCTGCTGTGTGGAGCACTAGTTTGGTGGCCAGCCATACTTAAGGCTGTAAATAAGAAAATGATAAAAAAGGAACGTACATTAATAGCCTTATTGAGAATGGGGGCGGCTCCCCGTACTAATCCAATGAAGGTAGTTTTAGTGTTGCTTTATTGGCTTCCTACCGATTTGTTTGTCTCGCAACATGCAAGGTCCACAGCGATAAGACAAATTTGCGGTGATTTTTGGATGAGGACAGACCGAGGCCATGAAAAAATCTTGATGTAGAAAATGTATGTTCCAGTGGTCATTTATCATACTGCTGGTCAAATATCTCTGCCTCAGGGGTTAGAAAACCAGATCTCAAGCAGACAGGATTGGACAAAGGGATTATCCCAAGGAGCAGATACTATGGAAGTATATACCGATGGCTTTCAAATAAATGACAGAGTAGTGTGGGGTATATTTTCCATTGACCTAGACTTGCAGCTTTTTTTCTGTCTTTTGGACCACTACAATGTCTTTCAGGCGGAGTTGTTAGGGATAATGTAATCACTTCGGAGTCAATATTTGTATTTTCACTGAAAGCCAAGCAGCTGTAATGTTCCTTACTGGAGTTTGTATCGAGGAGGAAGAGAAAAGAGTTATTCATTTGTTTTGAGAATACCCGGCCTCATAGTTCTTCGCAAGCTTAACTGAAGAGGATCACATAGCTCATTAAAGACTCGGAATAGTTCTCTAGTCAATAGTACTTGAGCGTTATGCAATGCGGTATCCCAATGAACCCATGTGTCCTTAAGTGTACCTTTTTTGTAGTCTGTTCGCGGAACTTATGTACCTTCTTTAATGTAGTGTAGTTTACTTTAGTATAAAGTTAAGCCCAGAACAGCTATTGTTCTCTCTTATCAACAATTTAAATTTAGGTCAAGAATGAATACATCTAAAAGTGTGGAAAATGTGAATGATACGTGTAAATTACGCACAAAATTATTTTATCAGTTTACTACTTATATTTAACTTGATAAATTAATTAATATATTTAATGAAAATTGTTGTAATTGAAGAATTTACAAAAAAAAAGATGGATTACACCGGTGTGCCATATTTTAACACTACATTTATAATACACCTAATTTTCTAGATGTGATGAGGTTTGGTGAATTAAATTTTACCATAAAGATAAGGCTTGCTTTAAACCGATTCAGAGTTCAATTACCAAACAAAGCATTAATGATGATGAGACTACTTCAGTTTTTGTACTGTTTGTATTTTCTAAGGAATATATTATATTCTTTGTTTTATCAGGATTGAAAATGAGGCGAAAAATCAGTAAATCGAAGACATATGGAGACACACAAGATAGAAATATCTGATGAGAAACAAAAATATAGAACGACATGTAGCACTAGATACAACAGATGTTTTGCACTTAAACACAGCTCAAAGTACTGGTTAAGCCAATGCAAACAAACCAGGAGCTACAGCAATTTGCAACTTGATTGGTATTTTAGAGGAAGTCAATGCGAAACAGCCCAAAAAAATGCTGGCACAAGTGGTACGAGACGAATCCAACTTACACTTCTAAGTGATCTTGTTGATTTGAGTGAGATTGAGTGAGAACTTTCGTAGTATGGGGCCCTCATCTAGACATGAGATGTTAGAAGATATTCCGAGAAACTGCTGTTGTAATCGGCAGCGAGTCAACTCAAAGTAGTAGAAAAAGTTCATATTATCAAGAAGAATTCAAAAACTTCATAATCATTTTGCACTTGGATCAACTAAGGTACCTTCACAATTAATTCATTTAGCATGTAATATTCCACTTGCAATGCATATCTACTGATTTTTGTCAACTTGAAGAGCTTTAGTCTTATGAGATAGCTTCTATATACATCTACTCAAAATCAGAACAGGAATTTTTTTTGAAATAATCGAAATTGTAATTGAAAAATTCAATCCTAAAATTAGATTTATGTTAACAGATTTACACAGAATCTTCGAACATTTCAATGCTTTTTTCACTGAGGGATAGTTTTTTTTGAATAAATACGGCATCATATAATCTTTTCTCGTCAATAAAAGCATAGCAATCCATCTATATTTAATTTTGTGAAGATTTGTTTGAAGAAAAAATTTATCTTATTTACATTTGCCCAAATCGACACAAATTATAAAAGCACATTGTAATTTTCACCTCCATAAATATCAGATAAGCCCCTTTCATCGAAGGCCTAATTTATCATTGTCTTACAACATGCAAGAACATACGTGCATACCAACTGCACATATTTCGAAACAAATTGTCAACAACAGCTTCAATTATCTCAAAAGAGCCACCACCTTTAAGCAATTGTATAATAAAAGTATGAAAAATATGAAATCAGAAATCACCAAACACAAAAATCGCCATAAATTCACTTAAGAAAAACAAAGTCTATAACAAAGTAAAATATATATAAAAACATATTCTTACCTGCATATACGTAGGTATTACAGGATAAGTAGCGTGTACGAATGGATGATTTAAGGTGCTTGGTGTAGGACTAACAGTCATGCCTTGAGCCTACGCAACCGAAATATAATTTTTTGTATAATGAACAAAAATCAAAATAAAATTAATAAACCTACCAACTAATAAATAAATAACTCATTTGAAAATTTATATTGTAATTTCTGCTTACTCCGTTATAATAGAATAACTTAATACATAAATTGAAACGAAGCTTCAACGAAAGATTCGATGTGCAATACAAATAATTCCAGTTCACCGCGATGAAATATATTTGTCATTTTTACATAAAGATTATATTCCATAAATTACTTTCATTATAGTTTCTATGATCATAAGATAGCTTTACAGATTTCAATATGGGTAAAAAACACAGAAGTCTAAATAGTGTATATATAATCAGAGTGAATAGTAAAAGAAAATTATTTACAAACGCAAAGATTTTGTAGATAAGTATTTGTTAACATTTCTTGACACAATTGTATCATATACAAAATTTAAAATAGTAACAAAATTATTTGAAAAGCGTTATTTTACAAGTTTTAAAATTATCGTAAAATAGCAATTGATTACATATTATTTTGCGTAATATTATAATAGCATTTGTTATGCAAGTTAATTGCTTCAAATTATATTGTTTTTTTTTTATTAAAGTGTGCTCTAATTTATAGGTTGAAATAAGTGAACTTAACTATCTAGCATACTCACCATAGGGCGATATCCTACACCCGTTGTGGCAGCCATAGGTTGAGGCGTCCAATTCGCACCGGGCTTTGCAGTATTTTTTGGTGAATTCCATTGCACCCCTCTAAAAATCGTTAAAATATGCATTAAAAAGTTATTTAAACGGCTTTTTACTAAAAATAAATATGTATAGAAAAAGTAGTAAATAATGGTTTTATTTTAGTTTTCCCGATAGAATAGATATTTGGAATGAATTATTTTATACTGGGAATATTTCAAAATTTCAATTCGCAAAAAAAATAAATGCCTAAACTTTTTATGCTGTACAACTTTTATGCTTGAATGTAGAGACATTAATATTCGGGAGCGTTAATGCTCAGCGAAGGAAAAATCTGAAAGACAAAGTTCTGACAGTGTTGGCTATTTCTATCTGATAAATAGTACGATACAATTGTTACATATCTGATGTTACAATTTAATAAAAATAAATACGAAAAAAGTATAATACAAAACGAGAAGAATGCTTTTATTGCTGCAAACTGCGAAGTTTAGTATAGGTCATATATAGCAATTAAACAAACGTTTTGGCATAATACAAAGATTAATCCTCGAAAATCCACTTGGTTTCGTGCAAAAGCAACTTCTCGAGACTAGACTAGCATTTACCAAGCTACCATTTTTTTTAGGACTGTACATATTTAATATTAGTTTTTGTAATGATTCCATTCCACTAAAGAATAAGAAAAAAGAATTATCAAATTTAGGAACGATTTCAATGAGACAACTTTCCGAAGCAATTAGTTACGATTGCAAATTGCGAACGCGGAATCCGCGGTACTTTGCTAGCAAATACAATAGAGATTACTCAAACTTTGAGGGCGGAGATAAAATCCTATGTCAATTGTTTCAGGTAGTTAGGTATGTTAAGTGGCAGCAATCGAAGAAATCCAACTAATCACCGTAATCAGGAAACCATCTGTTTTCTTTAATCAACTGCACTATCCCCTTTAAATCAATGAAGGATAGATAAGTCGGACCTGAGAGAAAACGGGCCCCGAGTAGGTCGGTTCTTCTCCTCGATAAAGCCGAGTCCTGTCACACGGATTTTTCTTCATCATTCGAGCCACAGCTCCGAAAGAAGCCGTTGAACCCTACACCCAACCGTTGTGTGTGTCTTTTTATAAGACAATAGCCCGAAAATGATTCATGGCCCGAGAAGATGAGCACAGTGCAGTGCAGCGAAGTGCACCGCGGCTTAAATCTAAAGCCCTTTTTAGACATGAGTCCATGCGTCCACTCGTCTACACGATCTAGCATGTTTTGCTTACACGAGTCAATTCGATTTTGTTTATATAGGCGGCTCTAAAGCGAAGGAGGTGGAGTATGCTGATTCATGTACAATAGATTTTATAATGATTATAATGATGACCATTTAAATATATGTATTGTGGATGTTTATTTTATTATATAATGATGTGGATAATATTTTTTTGCATCCTTACGTGCATGACTATTACGAAAAAAATTTAATGCATATGAATATCTAAACACAAACATATATATGTAGGTATACATAATCATATGGATATATATATAAAATTTTTTGTTACCAATATATTTGTACGGAGCAAAAAAAAAACATGATTTTAAGCGTGTAAAATCCATTTACAAAATCCGTCTTAGCCCCGCCTTCAAAAAACTGCATTTAAGTTGACTTGACTCGTGAAATCTAAAAACATATGGACGCGTGGACGCGTGGACGCATGGACTTATGTCTAAAAAGGGCTTAATAGCTACCTGGTGCGATATGCGTCCGTGGAGACCCAAGACTAACTAAGGAAGATTTTTATGCCCAGGGCTTCTTAGGTTTGACTTCTTAGGTAGACTATTTGAATATCAGGCTGAGCTATGTATGTTGTGTTCCAAGTTGAATATCTGTTTCCTGAACGTGAAATGGATGTACGGTCGAATCTTTGCGTCAGACACTTCATATAAACTGTCGACGTTGATGATGTATTTGGTGCTCTTTTGTATCTTCTAAAACTCTGCATCCGATTTTCGGGACGGCAAAATCGAGAGTGCTGGAAGAATGATTTCTTTTAGGCGAGAGAGTGCGTCGGCAACAACGTTGTTGTAACCAGAGACATACCGCATAATGGAAGTTAACTCACTTATATAACTCAGTCTAAATTGACTAGGTGTGGCCTTTTGTGGACTTTACTTGAATGCAAAACTTATTGTTTTGTAGTCAGTACATAATTTACTACTACTGAGTACTATTGGGCTTCCAAAATTATCGGATATATCGAATGGCTAGATAAGCCGTTAAGAGTTTAGGGTCGTATGAGCTATGCTTTTGTTGTGCGTCGCTTGGTTTGGCTTTAATATTCTTACCACCCAGCAGACTTTAAAGCGGCGTTGAAAGCGCCTACGAAATAAGCCCGGCGTTTGAGCTTGGAAAGGACAATAGAGTGACTTCTACGAGTCTTGAAATGGTAGAAAGCTTCACCAGTTTCAGGTTACCAATCACCATTTTTAGAGCCGCAAAAATAGACGTCGATTGGCTGCAGCATCTCAGTGATATGAGGAAGAAACCGACCGTAGAAGTGAACCATCTCCAAAAATCTTTTTAGGTGGTGTTGTCTGATCCCGAACGCAAAACATCACATAGCGCCGAAGATATTCATCTTTAGTCAACTACACTCTTGCTGTCACGTCTTCGTCGGAGTCGATTGTATGACGGACCCCTTTAATGTCCTTGCTAGGCAAACACAATTTCAAGCTTGAGATCAGAAACAAATCCACCGGTTTTTCTATTAATGGTTCAAACCTTGTTATTTATCATTCTCAACGGAATCTGTCGACCAACTCCTCAGCGAAGAAGATAGCTCCTGCGCCACATGTTTCCGGCTAGCCGAGCAACAAAGGTGTCTGTCTCCTACGCCAATTTATCAAAACAAGTAGGCTTAAGAAAAAAGTTAATAACAATGTAATAAGAAAATCAAAATCTAACACCGCCATTGCATCAGACATGATTTTGTTGAAAACCCTTTCAATGTCTACGAAAGCGGCAGGCATATACTTACTAAGCCATTTCCTAAACTATTCCATTTTTGAATTTGCTCAATGAGGACGTGAAGATCGATTCAACAGACTTGCTTTTGGTGTCAGAATACTGTGACTGCGAGATTGACGTAGGATCAGTCCACTTCTTAATTTAATAGCCAATGTTCCTTATCCAGAATCTTTAGCAAGACAGAGCTAAGACATATGTAACGATAGTGCAGACGTGTAAACTTTTTTCTGCGTTAAGAATGAGTACAATTTTTTTTTGCGCCAGCTGATGGGAACGTACTAGAAGCGCAAGCAAGCATTAAAGTTTTCTTTTAGCCACGTTAGCATTACTTCTATAGACTATTGAGTGTCAGCTGGAAGAACGCCATCTAGGCCCGGAGACTTGAACGGCTGAAGGGAGCTTATGGTCCACCTTAATAGGGAGTTCGTAGTTCCAAGGAGCGGTGATAGGCTGACGGCTTGCTCTGCTTGCTGCATTACGTACATTGGGGGACTATGATTCCCCAAAACTGTGAGACCACGAGGACAGTTACATTGTCGGTACTCGAATTGGTCCAGTTGCCATCAGGACTCTATTTGAGCTTAAGACCTTACGGAGGTGATTAGACTCACTGATATCTACTACAAATCTTTACCTTAAGTACGGTTCCTTTAAAGGCTTTCAATTTTGATTTAATCTACAACCAGTCATCAATTGAATTCTTTCCTGCACTCTCTCTGCAGAGTTTTGACATCTTATCTTTGGCTTTGAATGGGTCACATGCTGACCTAGTTGCAGAATTGAGTCAGCTGGTAAGGCTATTAGCTACCAGATCCAGATTTTGGTGACGATCAATGCCACCTGGAGATGGTTTCATTGAGGATCGAACTAAGGATTGGAACTTCGTCTAGTCCGTTCTTTTCCAGTTAATAAATATTACTTACTCTGTTGAGCTGCCGCCGCTTACATCAGAGGATATATACCTGTGATCAGAGAGAACAATACATCCAGAAGATGCGTGTATTGCCCACTGACTAAGGTTACGTCGAGAACCTTCTTCCGATTAGAGATGAGGTAGGTCAGCTCATTTTCGGCATTGGCAATGGACAAGGCAATGGGCATAGGCTAAAATGAGGTGCCCAATACTTAATGGAGAGCATTACAGTCAGCTTCTATGATAAGAGGCACGCAAACCCTTGCACTTGCAGACACTATATTTTTAACGATGTCAGAAGGAGGATATTCACCGCGATCATTTTCTATGTAGCAGGAAACAAACTCACAAGTTTTTCAATCGATTTCCGCAGCAGTAAAATTGTCAAGATCAAGGAAATTAATTATATTCTTAGTAACAATATAGACTCATGTAACTCGCAAACCCGTTTGTTTACAACTCATGGTTATTGAATCAGAATAAACTCTGAACCGTTTTCAGACAAGCGGAGGAGCAGAGCAGCTGTTGCCATTTTGGAATGATGAAAGTAAATTGAAAGTATAAGGACTGAGTCAACGTCCTCCTCAGAAATAATAGCTGTCTTATCCCCATCCCTGATTTCAAAGTGAGAAAATATTCCAGCTCGGAGATAGTTCTAACACTGACCCCTATCAGAACATTTTGAGTGTGCAACTGACTGAGATTTAATGAACAATATCCTGAATTTATGAACATACTCGCGAAATATGTTTTGGTGAAACAAATATTAGTCGTTCTGTAGTTCTGCTCATAAGATTGACTTGCGAAAACGTATGCTCTTAGGGAAAGAAAAAAATCCAAAAAACAGACGTAGGATGAGAGGCCACCGTTATTGCAACATTCATCCAAGATTCGTTAAGTTAACAGTAACCCAACTATTTACGAACACTCTTTGTAACACAACAGTTCTTACAATAAGTGAAAATGGCAATGATGTAGCTCATCTTTTTGTATACGATTTGTTATCGTGCTACATTTCTATATAGAGCCCGGTTCCAATATTTATTGCTATATGAAAAGATATTGATGTTTAGTGATACGTAGGTGTTAAATATGTAGGCTGTGCTAGTGAAAGGTACAGTTGACGGGAATACAGAATCTTTTTCATACATGAGGAAATGAAAAAGTTTCTTTAAATTATTAGTTAAGTGTTATCATAAGCGAATAATAAGGTCGATTATTTTGTTCGTATGTAGCACAAAACATTATTTATAAGTTTCATCTTTTTTTTTTTGAAAAAAAAAAATATACTTACTTGCCAGTCGCTGATTTGTTAATGTTTAAATTGTCTACAAGTGACGCCAGTGAAGCATCCAAATCTGATGTCAATATTTTTCCAGTGGCAGCTGAATTTGTTTGCGACTGTTGTTGCATTTGTTGTTGTTGCTGCTGCTGTTGTTGCTGAATGCTACCTGAAGCAAGAACATTGCCAGTTTGAATAGCTGAACCGGCTGCCGGTTTCAATACATCACCCAACGCATCAAAGCCTTTTTTATAATTTTACAAATGCGTTCACATATTTTTTAGAACATGTTGATGACCACACAAATGTGAATGTAGATATTGGTGCAATTTACAGTAGGTAGTTTATACATGATTACAATTTCCCAGCAATTACGTCACAAATAAAAGTGTGTATGTGTGAATATATGAACACAATATATTAGTTACAGTGCATTATATTGAACCCATCGTCGATTTATTTTTCAATTGGTATTGATTGATTGATTGATTAATAAAATTGCGAAATATGGATTGATAAATAGTCGATGTTCCCCGGTTTAGAATCGGAACCCAGGATGATTTTGTTGTTAGTTGGAGACCCCACCAAATTATGTTGATATGGTCGATAAAATAGTTTTGCAGAAAAAAAAGAGAAAAATTTCAGTTAGTTATGGGAACTATTTCAATTAATATTTAAAGTTATATCGAATTATTACACCAAACCGACATGCGTAAAACCAGTGCAGCAAGCTGTGACAATCAAATAAAAGCTTTGTAACACATCAGACCTCAATCAACTAATAACTTAATAAGGTGCCTTATGAATTTTACTTGAAATGAAAACTTTTGAATGCATGAAAAAATACTGTATTGTGCCAGGTGTATTTAAATCAGCATTAAGATGCCTTTGTTTATATTTAACCAAAAATATATTCATAAGATACCGAAATCATAAGTTTAATCGGAAATACATGCATTAAGATGTTAATGTAAAGATTGCTTAAACTGTCGGATTTGCAATTTTATTACTTGCTTAGCATGGTTTTCTTATGAATATATGCAAACCGATAAAAAAATGAATTTGAGTCTATCTACACGGAATTAATAGTGGCTCTATGTTTAAGAACAGAAATACATAGTAAATACTTAGTAAATCATTAAAATGAATACAATTTCTTTACTTCGCATTGTCAATTACTTTCAGAAATAATTCTGGGACATGGTAATTGCAAATCCTAAAAATTTAAACTATCGCAATCTGTTGGAACTCTTATTTACATGCATATGAAACATCGTAACACAATTGGGATAAGCATACAAAAGCATCTTCATGAAGCCAATCGTTTTTTAAAACTCGTTCAATTCATATTGATATAAAATGCCTAATACTAAAATGGTAATCAGTGATGGTACTGTCATTTTGACATTATATTTCAGCGATGCCTCGCTTTGTGCAATACATGAAGATTTCAAAATATTTACTAAATAATTATAATTATTTTAATTTTATTTTACAATTAATATCAGTTATAAAATTTGGGTTGTATTTGTGTGTGTTTTATGTTGATGAAATTGAGAGGAAATTTGTTTGATTTTAATTCAAGTCTCGCTTATTGTCTTTTAAATACAAAAAAAAACTATCAGCAGGTAGGAATTTAATTTTAAAGTGATATAAATCTACATTTAAATTGACTTTTTTCATATGATAAGCGTGACTTCTTTTGGCAAATCACCATAATTGTCTGTATTATATATGCAATGACAGCGTGTTCTAGACTAAGCAAAATATATCAAAAATATTATAGAAAATAGATCGAGAAAAAAGTTTAGATGCATTGAAAGCTTTTCAGAGTCCCAGGAAAATAAGAATTATTATTTTTGATTTAATCAACTCTAACTTCGAATTTATCTTTTGGGACTCGAAATTTAATTTTAGATGACTTGCCAATGCATCGATAGACTGCTCAAATGGATGCAAAACAAACATTTAAACGTATTGTAACATAAGAAGAACAGTATCAAAAGACGAAATCGTTGTTCAACAAAAAGCGCATCAAAATATACAAAATACTGAAACAAAATCCATAACAGAAAAAAATAGGTGGACAAGACCTCCGACAAGTAGTGGTTGCTTAGCAGGTGACGAAGTTGTGAACATTTGTGTTTGCGGTGACCCAAAACCAGTGTTGGATGCAAGAACAGAGTTAACAGGCATTGGCTGCGGTTGTTGCTGCTGCTGCTGAAACATCTGCGGCGACGAAAACGATTGCTGTTGCGTCCCAATCATAAATGTTGATGATTGAGGTGCAGCAGCCTGGATCGTTGACGGAGCAACAGGTGCTCCTACTAGTCCAGCTACCACTGTACTCTTGGCCGGAGAAATTTTCGTAGGCGACCCTCCCAAAGCCATACGCATCGAATCATTTAGGTCCTCGAACGCATTCTTGGCCGGCGATGATTGAGCTGAATGAGTTTGGGGTGGGGGTGGCCGAGACGGTGGCTGTCTTGCAGCCGATTTGCCAGAAACAGCAACATAACCGACAGCTTTTTTGTGTTGTTGATGATCGTCTTTTACTGACACTGATTCTTGTTTAAGATCACCTGTTAGTTGTTGTGGTCGTTGTTGATATTGTGATGAATGTTGCATCATGGGCGGTATTGCTGATGGCATCGCAGTTGCTGTTGGTAATGCTTGCTGATCGTCGGCGGAATCGAAAAATGGATTTGGTAATGCTGTTGCTGAATCTCCGGCAGCTTGTAAGGAATATGACGCGAAATTAATATTGTATACTACAACTTAACAGTAATTAAGCCGTTCTCTGTGATATTTGCGTGAAACTTACAATGAGGTTTTGTTTGGAAAAATATTTGTGAGACGTGCACAGTAATATAGTTTTCTTAAACTAACAAAAAATGTACATTAAACTTTAGTCAATATTTTTAATAAATCATACAAGATTCGGAGGGAGAATTCAAACTTAATAACAGTAGTTTACTGTCTTACATTCAACCCAATAAGCTAGTATTTGTGTTGTTCAGCTTTTATTTTAATAATGAAGTCAAAATTGAAATATTTTTGAGTGGCCGAGTATAATGCAGATAATAATAAAAATAAAATATTCAGTAAGATCTATGTCCGGTTCGAAGAGCCCAGGGAATTAAAATAAAGACTTATACAAGAGGCTATCGTTTTAAAATCAACAAGCGCTTAGGTATATACTTGCTTGGAAAAGTTTCTTGGGCTGGCAAAAATTATCTATAATTCAAAACTAGTTTATGGGACATTTACTGGGTACCTGCTGCTTCGAATATAGGTTCAGAATCCACCTTTGAGTTCAATTCATTATTTATCTTCTTTCAGTCTATTTTTTATTTCTGTATTCAATCAGCAGCTTTATTTATTTATCCTCTACCGCTATGTGATGATAAAATAAATTTAGTGTTCAATATTCCAAAGAGATTTAAAGTGGTGTGACTCTGCCTTGTGCTTTACAATGAAATTAATATTTCTTATAACTTTTTTAAAGCTGTTACTAATCTATTTCCTGGCTAATAATGCTAAGAGCAGCAATTTATTAAACATAATATTGACGACAAACGTCTTTGATCAAGTAAGAATATAAAAAAATCACCTATATACAAAGCCATCTTCCAGCCGAACAGAGGTACTAACATGTATTATATGAAAATATGCACGTGTCGTCTATTCGGACTGATGGAAGTCTGATCACAACCTCCTTGTGTTGGCTGCGGTAAACAATCTTTCCTAAACGAAAGGATGGCCAAACAAATGGGGTTTTAGGGGTTGAAAATACAGGGCAAAAATACAGAATACAGACTTTAAGTACTCTAGACAAATGAAGCTTCAGTGCTCCCCAGTGGATTAGTTGTCAGCTAATCAAGGCTCAAATTCCATAGCGGATCTCCAAATACCGGATGGAAAGAATCGGAAGCCAGAACAAGGCAATAAAAAGAGAGGAGTAAAATATAGCTCCACTCCAAAAGGAAAGAGTGGATAAAACAAGGATCAAAAGTCCCTGACCAAATCCCATTTGGTAAGAGGCGAACCAGAAGAGGTGGCCGAGGCTTCTAAAGCCTCCCTCTCTTTTTCTGGCAGCAGATCTTTAAAAAAATTGCAGGGGAGCTCTTCCGAAGCCTGTAGGCGCTCTACATGGTGCTGGAGGAGCTGTTGAAGAGGGCTCTAAAACCGAAAAACATGAGCAATGCTGTCATAAAGCGAATGAGGTTTCTCATGAAAAGTCGCATATCTAAAGAAGAGACCAATGAAAAGGCATTGCTATCAATGGCTCTAGAAGCCGCTATGAAAAGGGTCGGAGCCAAAAATGATACTCTAGAGGACAGACCGCCGAAGAAGATGAGAGGCACGGATGAGGCAACAAAACATCTGAAGCATTCTCAGTCTAGTAAAAGGCAATGAGAGGGAAACTATGGCGGAGCATTACGGGGTGTTAAAATGGCGATCATGCCGAAAGATATTACCATAGGATTCTTACGGTCACCCCAATAGATGAGGTACAGAAGACTCTTGAGAAAAGGCTGTTAGCTGCAAGCGGTGATAGAGGGCGGCGTTGACCGTCGCTTCCTTAGCAACACCTACAAAGTAGACTACGTGTAACCTCATTGCAAACAGGATGCTGGCATTTGTATACTGCCATAATAAGGACCTTAAAGTCAAGTCCTGGAGAACGCTGTTCAGGGAGAATAAAGGTAAGTATACTATGCCAGTCAGTTTGGACAAGTGTAGTTGGCCGATTTAAGAACGAGCAGAAAGATACTAGAACCGGCGGTCACTCCAGCGACCAGCATAGAGTGCAATGGAACCAATATGGAAGCAACACCAGGTCCCAGCTGTTATCAATCGAATCAAAGCATGGACTGAGTTGTATACATGCGAACCTGCCGCATGCCAAACTTGCCGCGGCGGAAGTAAGCAGCAGGTTTGCCTCAGGTACTTATAGTAAAAGAACAAAAATCAAGATAGGAGCCCTAAAAATTAGGCCTACAGAGGTGCATCTACAGAAAGATGTAAAATATCAGGTGCTCCACCTGGATATTAAACACAATGCGGATAGTCATCTTAACCAAATCGCACTGATGGTCTACTTTGGGCGACAAAGCAAATGTGTGGACGCGTTTCGGGACTATCACCAAGGCAGACACTCTGGGCATACAAACAAATGGTAGGACCTATCATTCTATATGAATCAGCAGTGTGGTGGAAGAAAAACAAACGAAAAAAACGGCTGTAAAGAGGTTCAACAGGCTTCAAAGGATAACCTATTTACTGATTACAACAGCAATACGGTCCACCTCAACGGCAGAAATCTTCACCTAAAAATTCAAGAGGAAACAGCAAAACAGGCAATAAGTATTCAACAGGCTTGCAGGTGAAAATCAGAAGTCTGGAGGACATCAGACGCATAATGGAAATGCTGTACTTCTTCGATCAAATAAAGACTAGGTTAACCTACCATCAAGAAACAAATGATAGGATGGTCCACCTCTCGTAGAAAGAGGTACGAATTTCGTATACAGACAGCTCGAAAGATCGATTGTGCAATTGGAACAGGGATCGTAAAAACCAGGTGCAAATTGCGCTTCTGCCTTTCTAAAGAGAGGGAACTTGCTCCACTATCTCTCAATAGGGAGATAGTGGCCTCCTGAGCCTACGTATACAATAAAGATAAGGAACACTAAAAGGGTCAGCATTACAATCTCATCAAATAGCCAGACGGTTCTTAAGGTTATCAATCGTGATCAAATAAACTCAGCTATACTCTTAACAGCATCGATCTGATATGGGTATCTGGCTATCAGAGACATTTACGAAACGATGAAACTGATGCCAAGGTCAAAAAAGGGACTAAATTGCTTTACATTGGTCTCACTCCATTTTGGGGCTTTGCGAAGACTGATCCGGCCAGGAAAATTAAATTACGAACTAAAAGAAAAATCGAAAGCTATTGGAAATTTGGAAACACTCAAAAGATTAGCATCGATGTAAAAAGGAGCAAAAGAAGCAGTAGCCCTCCCTAAAATTGGCATAATATGACCCTTGTAAAAAGTACCTCCTTGGAATAGTCAAAAAGCGCGACGACTGCAAAAATTAGAGGTGCTTGGCTTTGCTTTTCCATCCATCTGGGACATTAGAAAAGTCCCGTCCGGGGATATACCCCAGTCCATAAAGAGTCTGGGTGTCATATATGACATAGCACTGAGGGGGCACAAAAGACCCAAGAGGTAGCAGTACTAGAGGGCAAATGGACTCACTACATGCATTCATTCATTCTAAAAAAGCCATACTATGGAATGCACCGAATAATCTGTAAACCGTAAACTTTAATGCAAATATCAAGACTTGACTTAATGGAGGGTACTAACCAAATAAAATTATTGAATATATGAAATCTGAGCCAGGAGCCTTTTTTCGATCTTTATTTAGAATGAATTGTTCTTCATCACCACGTAAGCAATGTTAAATTACTCTGCATTTAATATTTTATTTATGAACATTTTTAAGAGGATGCACAGGATATATGAAAAATTAATAATAGCCAAAATCATTTTAAGTAAAATGAAAATATTAAACTTATATGCAAACATCAAGTGCTAAGAGCTGAACAAAACTAAAGAAAATTATTAGAAAAACTTAAACTGTGTTTGCAGTTGAATAGAAAAGTTGCAGATAAAAAGTGATTAATCATTCGGTTTTAAATATTTACTACTACTACTAAGATTGAGCATCGAACTAAATCGATTTTTTTAAATTAGTTTTATATTTTTAATCGATTAGCATCACCGTTCTAACTAATATAATGCACATTAATTATCTTGGTAACTTTTAATTGATAATTAGCACATTAAGACAATAAAAAAACTAAATATACAATAACTTATATATCTCACAAATATTTTCCCAATCCCTGAAATACTACTTTAAATTTTACTGCTCGCTAAAAAGCTTTCCTAACTGCTCATCAAATACAGACAACCTTTTTTTAATGCTTTAGATGTTTATCCCACGCGTGCATAAAAGTTCACCTACTAAGATTAATTCTTAAAATACAATTTTCTTCGATATACTAAAGTCAGAAATATAATGTATTATATAAAGGGAGGGGGTATCATTGACAAAGAATTTTAGGATTAAGGGTTTATGTAATTTAATCAATCGAAAATAATATAATTTTCTTTAATGAAAACATAACGCATGCAGTTAATATAGAAATAATTAATTAGGCGAAGAACCCGTAGTAGAAGGAAAACAATGTTTTAATACTAAATTTTTTGGTTTTTAGATATAGAACAACAAACTATGATGTGTGTCAAAAGAGGTATACGTTAATATCTGCACGTAATAGTACAATAGTAAAATGTTAAATAACCAAACTTACTTGCTGGTTCCGAATTACCAAATACCGTAGAGAAATTGCTGTCTGAAACGAATGTGTTTGTATTAGATGTGGCTGAAGCACTAGCTGCTGACCCATTGAATCCTAAAATATAATTATATTAAGTTAGAACTTATTTTATTTTCATGAAGAACATATTTTTGAGATGAATGAATTGATGATAATTTGAAATATTTTTAAGCTTCATTTATACGATTTTTGGTGATATTTATTATAAAATGTCTATTTCACTTAAGCACAACATACGTATGTTACAAATTGATTTTTTATACTAGGCTACCAATTACTTTTTTGTGTCATGAGCATATAAATTATCGAAATCTTAAAACAATACAGGGCTGGTATTACGGTATAATTGCAGATTTTTTCAGATGTTGTCAGTCAACTTTACTCAAATAAGCTACTAACATTGGATAAGAGGCCCAAATTGTGATGCTTAATGGATAACAGCAAATCGCACGCAAGTTTATCATGCTGCAAAATTAAGGGGATCATTAAAAATCCAAAAACCGAAATGTGAGTACCAAGTTACCAAAATGGTCGAACTTCACCGTACGAGCTTCCTATGAAATGCGGTGAACCTTTACAGCTAAGTTAAAGCTGAATCAATATATACACTCAGAGAAAAATCGTTGTATAAACAAAAATAAATAGATATGCGTCAAATATTTTCAGACATGATTTGGCGTCATATACGTTTCTTTTTAATTCAAATAACCCGCCTTCATTTCAATAACGCTGTATCAAAGTGGTCTTGTTTACCACAAAATGTTTTGTTTTACATTCAATGATGAAAATTATGGTATGCAAATAACATTTGTATAATAAAGTGGAATTATTTTTATTGAATGTGAGGGCTTATTTAATTCAAATAAGATTCGTTTTTTATTTTAACTTTTGATTTAAATTTTATTCTCTTAAATTCTAAGTGGAGATGTTTTTCTGAGTGTACTTTTAGAAGACAACTAATGTTAATGCACTTTTAAAATGAAAAAGTTCTTCAGAATATAATTCGAAAGAAATCGACAAAATTTTTCAGATTGAAACATAAGCTGAATTAATATATACTTTTAGAAGACAACTAATGTTAATGCACTTTTAAAATGAAAAGGTCCATCAAAATAAAATTCGAAAGAAATCGACCCAAATATTTTCAGATCGAAACATAAGCTCATAATTCTAGTCTAATCAGCCGTTTTCTTCAATCATGTAAATAATTTTCGGTTGCCAGCACTGGTTACTTCAAATTGTGAGAAAAAATAAATACAATACTAATAGAATAAATAAAATACTTTGTCTAACTAATATTTTTCATTCTGCCTAACGTACAAAGGGATATACAAACAGATAACTTGGAGAAGGAACCACCCATCACAGTTGTTAAATCACAAACGTTACCGACTTTCTCCAGAAAGAAGCTCTAAATTGGTTTATCGAAATAGAGTCAAAGTTCAAAGCGTATGGAACAGAATCTAGCCTGACGAAATTCTAAGCATCGATTAGTCCTCTAGAGGCTTACGACATCGCGTTGGTTCCATCACAGTTGTGAAGATAAATACGAGGAGTTGAAAAAGACAATTCTCAACATATTAGATGAGCCAGACCAAGAAAAAATAAAAAAGTTAATTCGCGTTCGCTCGGCAGATGCGATCGATTAGCGGGTCCGGCTTGACAGATGAGTTTCCCTTAACTCCCTTAACTCTCTCTAACGATTACCCCTTTAGGTGCGATTGGCTCTCATTGATCGTGATATCGATGCAAGTGGACACGGCGGTTTGAATAGTTAATGAGCTGCGTGGCAATTCGTCGCAAAAACAGTCATCTTAGCCGGAGCAAAAAATCATTTGAAGAGGCGCAAGTGGTTGATCTCTTAACTCTCCGAATATATGCATATGACACAAACACTAATCAACAATTTACAATCGACACCGCGGCGAATATGAGCGTGATTTCAACCAAACAAACACAACGGATATCATTGATAAAACGATATTTTTTGCAGTCTATGGAACCCAAATCGATACATACAGCACAAAAGCATTAAATATAAATCTCAACTTACGCCGAAACTATCAACGTACTTTTACTATTCCGGACGTCAAACAACATATCATCGGATCTGATTTCTTGTCACATCATAACGCATCATAACGTGAGCAGCAGCCATCAAAGGCGAGTTAACAGACTGCGGCATGATACTTATACAACGAATTGATCCCAGATTATGGAATTCATCGGAAATACAGCGGATCACTAAACATTAAGGCCGACAATAGGAGTCACCACTACAGTAATCCCTTGACTTACGTCTCCCTTGTTATACGTTTTTTCGACTTACGTCGTTCATTACTTTGAGACCAAACCCTTGAAATTACGTCGTCCGTCCCTTGACTTATGTCGCCGTTGTTTCATCTTGTCGAAACAGACCTGTATTGGAAACGCTTGCCCTCAAGAGCATTTCTTTCGATTGAAGAAAGAAGAGCTCCTGGCTTTAAGGCAGAAAAATCCAGGATTACTTTGCTTCTTGGAGGGAATGCATCAGGTGATTTGAAACTGAAACCTCTTGCTGTTTATCAATCGGAAAATCCAAGGGCTTTCAAAAATGTATGCAAGGAAAATCGACCGGTTATATGGAGGTGCAAAAAAAAGGCCTGGGTTACTTCTAATATATTTCGTGATTGGTTTGGTCAACGTTTCTGTCCGACAATAAAGAAATATTTGGAAGCCAATAATCTTTCTCATAAAGCATTACTAATCATATATATAAAAATCTTCAAAGAAAATGATCCTGACAAATCAAGAAGTGCAGAAGTTTCAAACGAAGTCTTCACTTCTGTCAACGATTACAAAGCAGTTGGTCGTAACCAGTCCACCCACAAGTTGCCAGTAAACCAGTCAACCCACAAACAGTAGAAATAGAGGCTATTCATTCTAAAGATGATAACAATTAATGGGTTGCTTTTTAGTGCTTTATGTCAAATATGTACATATTTGTACATATTTAAAGCCGTCTATTTTCTTCTTCGTAAGTTTTATAAATACGTATTCCGGTTTCTACTTGTTGCCTTCATTTCTATTTGCAATTTAACGTGTAGTCGTGTATAAGCACTTGATGAAGGGTGCAAGTATAAAACCTATATGGACGAAAACCAACGATTTTCTTTAAAAAAATGAATTATGTACAAACTTAAAAAATAAATACATTCATATTCAAAAAATGAAAGTTTATACATTTATCGCCTGGGGTTCCTTCTACCCTCGAGTTACGTCGTTTTCGACTTACGTCGCATATTCTCGGAACCTAATTCCGACATAAGTCGAGGGACTACTGTATTTTATTATTTACTATGTATGTATTTTATATATTCATTTTTTCATCGGCCTTAAGGGAAGAAATAGTTTGCACGGCTGATATTATTGATTTGTTTATTCGATAAATTGTTCGTAAAAGTATTGCGTATAAAAATTTCAATTCGTTCTGATGCTACAAGTGGTTAAGTGAGCACTCCTCGTTTAAGTGCCGAAGCGAGTTGTAGGTTCTAAATGGGTGTTCCTTGAATAATTGCGCTCTATATGAACCTTAATTTGGGAAAGCATCATTGTTTCAGGTATATTTCTTTTTCTCAAAAAGGTTATAAAGTAATGGCGAAAATTCCCCCTTTGTTTAAACATCCCTAAAAATGCCTTCATTTTATTCAGAAATGAACCTAACTAAAACATTTTATAAATTAATATTTAAAGAAAACTGATTTTAGATGAAAATTGAGGCCTCCAGAGTGTCCGACATTCAATGAGGCGCAGCTTGTTGCATTTTTTCAAAGTTTGAATAAATTCCACTCATTTCTTCCTTGGTGGGCAAAACTCAAAATCACTAAAAATAAACGTACTACTAAACTACACTCCCTTTAATTGATTCAATATTGAGGATTGCGTGCAACTCCATTTGTTACATACCAAAAATATAGATACAAATCTCATACATGTGCCGAAATTTTAAAAATATATAAACAAATATCAGTTTGTAAAAACAAGTAGTAGCAGGCGTAAAAAATAGTGAGGATGAAATAATACAATAATAAATCAAAACAACTACCATTACTCATCCATAAGCTATTAGCACCTGGAGCTGCAGGAGCAGGTGTTCCAAACATATCGGCAAACGGATTTCCCAATTGGAGAAGATCATCTGATGCTCTTGTCGCTGATGTGAGCGACTGATCGGTTGGCCCACCGTCCGTTGGTGAACCAAATAAATCGACAATCGGTGCATTCGCTTGTGTTGAAGTCGGCGACGACAGGAACGGATTGGTAAGGGCATTATTGCTATTAGTCGGAGATGCAACTTTTGACTGAAGAAAAATGGAAGAATAAAATGATTAATCAAACATTAATATATATAATTGGGAAAAATCTATGTACAAGTTATTATATATTGGCAATAGTTGAATGGTTATGGTCTACACTCAAAAACGAGTGAAGTTTGCAATAATATCTTACTTGAAACTACGACAAAGATAAATACGTTGTGATTGTTGCGAAATAGCTTAAGTTGAGGAATTTCAGTTGTGAGTTTGTTTTTAGATTTTAGAACAATGAGCATTCAAAATTGATAAGAATCCTAGTAGATACATGGCCAACAAGCTACTTTATTCAGTTAATTAATTTTTTTATGTGACTAAGTCTACAGTGATTTTCATTCGATATAATAATGAAACAATATTGCTTCAAATACTTCCTCATAGCCCTGTTTTATAAATAGATTTTCCACTTCTTCGTCCAAAACAACGACTTCACAGTCAGGCGTGATGCTCCTTATCTAGGGAAATATTCGAATTAGAATACATAGCATACAAATCGCCAAGTTTTCATGAATATCTGTCGAAGCGAATATGATGTAATCGCAAGCAGTAATGTAGGAAAGCAGAACTATACGTAAATTTTATAGCTACATATCAATTGCGCTATACTAATATCTACGTTAGAAATGGAAACATCTTTTTGGGAGTGACATATGCATAGACATTTTGACATTAAAATGAAGGGATTGCAACAAGCTTCCTACAGTATTCGATATTACATGTTTTGTCTTCTTTTTCTTTGGCTCTTGCTTCGGAGTAGATGGATCGTCATCAACGTCAACTATATCAAATACAGGACCTGCACTTGACATCTGAAAATTGAACAATTTTATCAATATTGTGATACAGAATAAATTTATTCATTTCGTTGCAAGTAAATATTCTCAAGATTCAATGTAATAGTAGAAAAACAACGTTGTATTAGTTTTCACTGGAAAATGTTACAGAAGGTTGAAGTGAAATACTTAAGAAAAGTATCTGCGTTTATATAAACCGAACAGACTACCACCAACAGTTGTTTCAGTAAGAGCAGTAATTAATTTTAAATTTTTAAATTCGACCAGGACAAAAGATTCGAACAGACTAAACACGACGACATGCATTTTTTCGTTCCAAACTGAGCAGCAGTCAGCGAAAAATGGGAATTCTAATTAATGCTCGACTAGACCGAAGTTCAGTGGAGAGCCTGCCAAGAGGTTTGATGGCGAACAGTCAACGGGGAAAAAAAAGATTAATTGCAACTGGAGCCGGGTGCTCTAGAAATGGCCGTGAAGGCTCCTAGTCCGCATTAGCGCAGCACTCTTTTATTTGACCCCGACGAATGCTGGTTTGCCGCTTTGCTAGCTCCACGCGGCTGGGGTGGGTCATTGAAAATGGGCTGGGGTGGATCATTGAAGAGGGACCCTATGTATTTTTCATGCGCCATGGTTAAAAAGTTTGTAATCACAATATATATAACACATGGCAAGAGAAAGGATACTGCGGCTGGAAAGAAATAGAACTATAATTACATGTCCCGAAGAGAGCGAACTGTTTTATTGAAAAGCGAATTGAAGTAATCGCAACGGAGGAGATTCAGGAACATGTTAGTGGGAATGGAAAAAGGTGGAAAAGGAGGTAGACGTTCACACGTAGGAATTACGAGCTAATGCTCTTAGTTTATTTTCCCTCACTTGGATGGAGTCATCCAAAACAAGTTTCGAGCTCCACATTGGTCGCCATAAGAGGAAACCATTTTAGGAGGCGGAAATTTTGGTATTTTTTGTGAATTTGTTTTTAACAGGGAAGGAATAATCAGAATTTGTTTTATTTTTGTTTTATTCATGTTTTGAAGTACACTTTGTAAATTTTCAAGTCATTTACGGCGGAAATAATGGAGTTAGAGGATGCTGTCCATAGACGATTTCCATCCGATTTTTTTTGCAGGTAAGCATTTAATTTTTTTTTTATTTATTTAAATCTATTTCAACAGGCTACTGCCCAGTTACAAAAATAGAAATATTAGATAAATCCAAAAAAAGATTAAAAAAAAAACAAATAATTGAAAATATTAGATACATACATAGTTGAAACTTCAACAAATTAAAGCAATATACATGTAAACATGGAAGAAAGTGCAAAAACGGTAAAAAAAAGTCAAACATTATAAGGAGCTTTAAGAATTAAATATTTAATTTGCGACTTAAATTGAGAGAACGTTAGCGGAAAAAGACCAAGCTGAAGATCGTTGTGCTTCCTGGGGATACGCACTAGCGGCGAGTTAAAATAAACTTCAGATCGCGCGAAGGGAAGAGAAAACATTAATTGAGATCTATCTGATCGATTGACGTTACGTATACACAGCATATAACCAAGATCGGAGAGTTTAGAGCAATGGAGTGGCTTGAAAAGCAAGCACTCGTCAATGAACACCCGTCGGGAATCTACTGAAGGAATTTGGATTAAGGAAAGACGATCACTATAACCACCAGTAAGGTATGTTGAATTTAAACAACAATGAGCGAGTAAACCTACGCTGAACGTATTCCACTGCCTCATTGAGATATTTATGACGGGGAGACCACACTTGACAGCAATACTCTAGGATGCTACGACCAAGTGAAAAAAAACAGATGGGAAGAGGTAGCAATGCTAGTAAAAGAAGAAGAGCATCTAAGAATAAAACCAGACAGACGAGAATGTGCGAGTCAAATTTGAGCTTTGGATCAAAGTACACACCAAGATCCATAAAATTATCAACAGCCGTAATGGAAGATCCGTACAGATTATAGGAATATATTAAGGGTGACATTTTATAAGTATAGGACATCTGATGGCGTTTGGGCATGTTCAAAGTAAGTGAATTTTTAGAGCACCAGTCGCACAGAGTACAGAGAGTACAGAGTGGAGGCAGTCGTTGGTAGATTCAATTACTTTGAAAATCTTGAAGTCGTCAGCAAACAAGAGGCAGGGAGAACGAATAAAGGAAGGAAGTTCATTTATAAAGACTGTGAATAATAATGAACCGAAAATGGAGCCTTGAGGAACACTGGAAAGCGGACAGAAAGGGGAAGAGGTGGAGGATTGCACAGATACAGCACAAGAACGACCAGAAACATAGAATGAAAACCAAGACAAAAGAATACCCGACACTCCATAACTTCGAAGCTTTGCAAGAAGAATTCTGTGATCAACAGAATCAAAAGCTTTTGAGCAGTCGGTATATACCACATCCACTTGTTGCTGTTGGTCTAAGGCAGAAGCAACCAAGTTAGTAAGAGATATAAGCTTAGAGGTGGGGGGTCTACCTTTAACAAAACCATGCTGTTCCGGAGCAAGGAAGGGATTTCTGAAGTCACACTTTTTATCTGTACATACATTACATATTTTCATACATTACATATTTTACGTACATTACATATTTTAAGAATATAAATCTAATTGTGATGAGAAAAGTTGAAAATGGCATGTTTTTTTTTTCAAGGCAGTAATCAAACGCATCATTTTGGGATTGCATTTTCTCTTCCGAGCTTCCTTGGTCTCCAACGAGATGCGCTTATTCTGTATTTTCACGCGCTACTCATCCATGTTCCCGCAAAATTGAAGCCAGCTACGTTTTAATTCGTTCATCAGCATTAGACGGGCTGAATTTCCTTCATAAAATAACGCAGTAGCCAAGAATGTTGCAACCTCGACTATTTTCAGGCCAGTATGTAGGTGCTTTGGAGCCAATCGCCAAACGGTCGAATTGAAACTTTCATTAGCGTTCTGCGTATGACCGCCTAAACAGCTCGCCCAGTTTTTTTAGTTTTCCTGATGTTTCGCAGCCGAGTTCTCATCCTTTTCTGAACATGGCCTATGCATTCACTTTTGACAACTGTCAGTTCATCACCGCAGGGATTTAAATTAACTACTGCTGTGAACGTTTTCAAATCTCCATCACCAATATAATTGCCGTATTTTACACCATATAGTTCCCGCGATTTCAAGAACATCATTTTCACAGATTCCACTTCCATGCTTCCCGCGGAGCCCTCATGTGTTTCCATGCAATGTTCTTCGTCATGATCGGCTTTCCATGCTAGACAGTCTGCTGAATTTTTCGATTTGTTCTTGCAATATAGACATGATTGGCAGTAACTGTTTCGTACAACCAGATCGATGACTTTCCCGGAGTAATATCGGATGAGCGTTGTAACACCATAATGTGATTTGAATGTTCGTTTTTTCCAAGTTCCATCACCAGATGCTTTCAAATTCAGAGTAGGTCTTTCGTGTTTCTCGTTTTCTTTCTTTTCCTCTTCAACAGCGTTCTTACAGCAGAATTCATACACTTTTTTCGCAGCGGCGTGGATGTGAGTACAAATTCCATTGTAAGTTTTTTGAGCTATACCATTGCCGATGTCCATGTTATTACAAAATAAATTCAGTCCTTGTTTGCCAACACCTAAGAGCCGCGTGACATAAACAATCCTACGATTTATCTTAAATCCAGTGCTGAGTAAAGGACCTGAATTGATTTGTCTCGATCTACAGTGACAACCGACAACAAGTTTGAAACCAACGCGACGTTTTCCGGTTTCTACAAATTTCACATTCTTTTTGCAATTTCGACAAATAATAATTTCCGACAAACGACTGAATACGGTGAAAAATTCGATAACAATTCTATAACCATATACAGGATTTACAGTCCCATTCTCACTGGTAGCAGTCGAAAGTTTTTTTGCGCTGGCACTTCCATCTTCACTAACACTTGACTCACTCCTGGTGTGTTGATTTCCTTGGAAGGATCACTTACGTGGTCTACCACATCGTTCGCTAACCTTTTGGATGCGCTGACATTTTTACTTCTAACACTTGGTAGGAAAGCAGGAGCTAAACTGACTAAACTCGACGCTCTGTCGAAATATTCCAAAGGTTCATATACCTTCTACCCAAGGCCAATCAAGAACATCTGCCGAAATCCCCCTTTCTCTATTATCCCGTAGTACAAGAATATTGAGTCAGGTAACTGCATAAGGAACTACCTGAGCAAATCCCGCGCGCTTCAGCGCCGAAACGGCGGGCGGTCACTTAAGTGCTCATAGCATCGAAACTAATGGGAATTTCGCTTTGAAATTTTGGCAAAATATTCTTGCATAGTTTTACTAACAAAACTGGTTTCCCCCTTAAGATGTCATCATATTGTGTAAGATATGTATAAGGGTGAAAGTATACGGCTATTTTTTAATGACTATCACTTCCTAAGCGTATGATTTAAGTGCAATTTTCCATATTTTGCTTCAGTATTTGCAGCCAACTCCGCCGATCGCAACTCTAACTTATGATTTGCCGGTCCCAAGCCCGGAGAAAGGAAGAGGGTTTGAGGCAATGAGATAGCTCTATCCTCAGTAAAATTTGGATAGTTGCAGCCTGATGGCTGAACTACACCTAAGCGTCTCAGATTATTAGGGAGGATTAGCCACGTTGTCAGACCTGCAACGTAGTTGTGTGAACTTTGGCACGCGGCAAGTCTCCTGAAGCAACTATCACCAAGGCCCCCATGGAAATGGTTGAGCGATGTGCCGACAACTCATCCTTGTAAAAACTTCCTTTGTCAAGAAACGTGGAACAATAGCCTCGGATTGAACGGGTCAACAACGACGACCACGCAAACGCACAACGGATTATTCTCTCGGACCCTGGAATGTACGCTGGCTGAACAAACCGGGGGCCGAAAAGGCTCTCCTTCATCAGGTCGAACAGTACAAACTGAGCATTACTGCAGTCTAGGAAACAAATTGGTTAGGCTGCGAGATCAACGACAAGAAATCGCACACAATTTTTACAAGCGGCAAACCATCGGGCCACAAGGAGTTTGGAGTAGCATTCATAGTGAATAAGCAGCTCAAGCCGCGAGTTACTGACTTCAAACCCGTGAATGAAAGGCTGTGTGCGATTTGCATCAAGGCGCGATTTTTTAACCTCTGGCTCATCAATGTGCACGCTCCCACCGAAGTTAAAGAAGACTGTTTAGACTGTAAAGACGAGTTTGATGCCTGCCTGGAAACTCTCTTCGACTCACTTCCATCAAATGATGTAAAAATGCTGCTGGGAGATTTCAATGCAAAATTCGGGAAGCAATGAAAGTTGGAATAGGGGGACTACGGGAGGACACAGCCTCCACGAAGAATGCAACGACAAGGGCCAACGTCTAATTGACTTCGCTTGCAGCAGGAGCCTTGTTGTAAGCTCAACTTGCTTTCCACACCGTCGCATTCATAAGCAGGCCTGGAAATCTCCAGACACACATACAGTCAACCAAATCGACCACGTCCTTATTAGCAAGAGATGAGCGTAAAGTGTGATGGATGTTCGGTCGTACCGCGGAGATCATCACCTGGTGAAAACAACATACCGGTGCAGAATTTCCTCAGAACACCAATCGAGATTCAGCCCTCCCAAAATCTTTGCGGTGGAGAATCTGCTGAACGACGATACGGCGCAAGCATATACGACCGCGCTGGAGGAAAGAATTTCACCAATGTTGCGCGACTCCAGCAACGCAGGTGTCCACGAGTTCTGGGAAGAGCTCAAAAATACAATCAAGGATGCGGCAGAAAACGTTGTGGGATACAAAGCCCGACGAGCACAAAATGAATGGTTTGATGAAGAATGTAGAAACTCACTTGACGCAAAAAATGAGGCCTACAGACAATGGCTCCAACGTGCGACTAGAACCAAAAAGGAAAAATATGACGAGCTACGTTGAATATCCAATAGAATAATTAGGCGTAAGAAACGGAAATACTTTGACAAGCAGTTGCTGAATATTAATGTCAACCTAGTTAGTAAGAACACCAGACAAGCGTACAGACTAGTAAACATTATCAAAAATGGCTACCAACTCAGGACAAGCTTCTGTAAGCACAAAGATGGAAGTATTATCAGCGACACCGAAAGTATTAGCAAACGATGGGCGTTCTACTTCGAGGAGCTTCTGAATCCGCCATCACACATCCTGGCAGCAGAAGCTGAGCTCCATGATGTTACCGTGGACCAGCCCCCATCCACACAGCCCCCGACAGTAGAAGAAGTTGATCTTGCCTTGCGTTCACTGAAAAGGAACAAAGCGCCGGGCGCTCACGAGATTCCAGCTGAATTACTGAAGTCTGGTGGGGCGGGTTTATTAAGTGCGCTACTTCAACTAATGCTGCGAATATGGGAGACTGAAGTGATTCCAGACGATTGGCACAGAAGCATCATCTGTCCCATACATAAAAAGGGAGATAAACTGCGGTGTGCGAATTACAGATACATCTCCTTAGTCTGTACGGCCTACAAAATTCTGTCAAAAATCTTGGAGAACAAAATTAAACCGTTCGCGGAAGAAATCTTAGGCGAGTATCAAGGCGGTGTCAGATCTGGTCGGTCCACTATCGACCAGCTCTTCACGGTCAAGTTAATTTTGCAAAAGTGCTGGAAATACAACGTCGTCGTATACCAAATCTTTGTCGACTTTAAATAAGCATATGACGGCATCGACCGAGGCGTACTATATAGCATCATGCTGCAATTTGGTATCCCGGCCAAATTATTGACACTTGTAAAGATGACGATGATCAACTTCGTCTCGCAGGTCTGGATCCAGAACAGACTGACATTAACATCATGGCTCGAAAACTGACCGATGCAGAAGCACTTGTGCTTAGACTTGACACCGCCGCAAAGGAAGTTGGACTACGAATCAACGAGGACAAAACAAAAGTTATGATGCAATCTAGGACAAGGAGGCTAGCGCACACGACCATCAACGTAAGAGACCTTAGCATCGAATTCGTGGACAACTTCGTTTACCTGGGTAGCAACCTATCGAATGACGCCAACGAAACTGATGAAATCAAGCGACGGTTGCAGCTAGCAAATAAGACGTTCTTCTCGGTCCTCCCCATTATGAAATCGAAGTATGTGCACATAAAGACTAAGCTCCGCGTTTATAAAACTATAGTAAGACCTGTGCTGTGCTATGGCTGCGAAACGTGGACCCTGACCCAAGCCTCCGAAAATTTGATAAACACTTTCGAACGGAACGTTCTACAGCGGATTTTCAGAGCTGTTCGCGACCTAGATGGATGGCGCATCAGGTACAACAATGAGTTGTACGAACTTTACGATGAGCTGGAAGTCTCCAAAATCGTGAAACTTCAACGGATACAATGGGCAGGGCATGTACGACGCATGGATGACGATCGCATGCCAAAACGGGTCATGAATGGAAGACGAGTCGACGGAGCGAGGCCAAGAGGAAGACCCAGAGCTCGTTGGGAGAGCTCAGTGTATGCGGACGCCGAACAACTATTGGGGTTCCAAGATTGGAGGACGCGGTCACGTGACCGAGACAATTGGAGAAGCTCGATCCAGGCGGCCAAGGCCCGACGTCGGGCTGTTGTGTCACGTTGATGATGAAAGAAATCAGCCTGAAAATCCCCAAGAAATCGGAAACAAATACCATATACAAAATATCATATCATATATACATCTTTCGAAGCTCTACGTTTTAACAACAGAAGATGTATCGTAGCGTCAAAATTAAATCAAGTCTCGAGAAATTCTTTTAAGTTCTCCTATCAAAGAATGAAAAAGGGTATATGAAACGCACACGCTTTCTGCCATCTAATGTGTAAAGCCTACCTCTATCCGCGAGATAGACAATTCCATGCTCTTGCTCGTAACGTCAGATGCGAAGGACTCCACAATGGTTGAAGCTGCAAAAAGTCGAGATACATCCTGCGAGCTAAGAACTTAAGGAAAACATTTGCAAATTGATAAGTGAAAATCTAACTGTCGTTCTAATTCTCACGTCGATTGTCATGGAATTCTCGTGACAAGAAACATCACTCATCATCTTGTCCCTACTGGCAGTCTCAAGGGAATGGAAGCAACTGCTATGAAAACGAAAACGAGCTTTATCGAATTCGAATTAGTTTTAGCATACCCGCCACCAAGATCACAGGAGAGCATTGAAGACCTTTGTGCATTCTTCAATCACGTAGGCGCAGTGTTCCTTGTAAGAGATTTTAATGTATACAACTGCCATTGGGAATCTGTGGGAAGTGACAAAGCTGGGATCGACCTAAACAATCAAACCTGTATATACTAAATGAGCAAAATTATAAACCCTTTACACAGCTACGCATTAGATATAGGGATCTCGCATGGAATCAACCGGCACGTTCATGTCTACGTCCTTGACGAGCTCTCATCTCGCCAAAAACCGGACCTCTTTCGAGTGGAAAAGATTCACATTGACGACCTCGTAAGAGAGAGAAAAATCATTGACTGCCAAGCTTTTCGAGTTGTACTAGCCAAAGTAGTCAGCTCAGAAACAACCTTAGCGGCCAGGGCTTTAGAGGAATTAGTAGATTTTTTCGCCATAGCCAAAGAGCAGGTAAAAGTAGACAATGCAATCACAATCCCCGGTAAAGGACGAACACAAGTACTTAGGACTCAACTAGACTCAACTCAAAGCCGATTAAGTTAATTATATGGAGGAGAAAGAAGGCACACACAATTCCAAGAAAGCATATCATTCGAGGACGATCTAAAGTATGAAAACGATGTCGAACGAGTGTCAGAAAATTTTGCCATTTCCGAAATTTGGGAGGCAGAGCATTTAAGGTCTGACCGTAGAAAATTGAATACCTTTGTGAAAAGACTGAACCGACGAAAACCGTCTGGGATAGACAACATAAACAGCATTTGCCTGAAACACTTAGTAGACAATACACTACAAACCATAACGAACATAACAGTATACTTCGACTGAGGAAGTATCAAGATGCATGGAAATCAGCTATTTGTATATGTGTGGCGCCTAGCTCCTCTAAGCACTCAGGCCAAAAGACCCATTGTACTCATACCCTCTGCCTCCTATAGCTTCCAACTTTCAGGATCAATGACAGGGGAAAAGAGGCTATTTTCTTCATACGTATCACATCCAAGTCAAAGCATTGGTATCTGAGACGCGCAAACCTTGGACATTCACAGAGGAAATGCTCCCCAGAGGCAATCTCTTCTAGGAAGCTACTTGGCCATGTACGGCCAAGTATTTAGGACTACATTTCGACGATTAACAACTTCGACGGCTCATATACAAAATAAACGCAGCAAGACTAAACCAAATCAACAGGCTACCGATTTACAAACAAATATTAAGACTGATATTACTATACAAAAGCCATGCATTCGTACAAAGCTAAAAGATTAATAAAACCTAAAACCTACAGACCTACCAAAATCTCGCACTGCGAAGAATTTTTCGAATGCAATTTCCTTTCTTCTCCTTTAAATTAAAGAATATTTAATCAAGCTATTACCACTTAAAATATAGCTATGAGTTTCGGATAGAATAGCATTATTTAAGAACTCATACGCAGGCGTTCCCATTTCGGACCAGAAATTTTCTTAGCCAAATAGTCATATATTTTGGAACAATTTTTTCAATGTTTTTACCTAGTGTACTATGATTAACTAAGAAATTATATAGCTGTTGTAAATGGCGATCAGTATAATTAAAACATAATGACAAAGCAATTATTCAAAAATCATAACTCATTTCAGCAGTTGCTAGTGTCGCAACGAGTACGTCTTACGCTCATATTTGAATGCCTTAAAAATATTTGAAAAGATAATTTAAAGTCAAGGCTATTTTGATAAAATATCAAAAGCCTAAGAACAGTTTCTGAATTAATGGAAGAAAATCTGTAATTTATTTTTATTACATGGACCTAGCACATAAGATAGATTATATAATTTGGCACGGACTAATAAAAAGTTTGCATAAATATTTTGTTTATCAACTTACTTTCAGTTTTACCAAAATTTTTTTCGAAAGTCAGAATTTACTGTTATACAACAAAAATTATTACCTTATATTGATTCATTGCTGCTTCTTCTTCAGCCAGTGCCTGAGCCTTGATTGTTTCATCGATACCATTCGTATGTGAATCGAATCTTGTAGAAGCTGCAGCTGTACCAAATGATGAGCTAGTAGAAGATAGGGCAGACACACCACTTTTTACGTTCTTCTGGTTGCTATTTGTTTGTTTCGTTCATTTGTTTTGTTTGTGTGTTTGGTTCAATCGTTTTTTTAGATATCATTTTATGATGAGCAAGAAATGCAGTGGTGTGGTTGTGTTCGAGCATTGGTGTGTTTTAGCCATTCATACAGGAGGATAAAGAATGTGGGATATTTTTGTGTTGTGTGCATTGTGAATGTAACATTTAAATTTTGTGTGAAATGTATCAATAATTTCAAAAGCAAATCATTGAAGCAATCAATTACGTTAGAATAAAATAAAGCAATTCAAATAGCAACAAATGAGTGCGATCAAATAATTTATTTTCAAATTACGTTACAGTCGGATTTTCAAAAATATACGTGTTTCAAGCCAATATTCAAATTACAAATTTCAATGAACATAAAGGCCAAAAAATTTCGAAACCATACAATATTATACATATCATGTTTATTGAAATGCAAGCAAAAATTTATTTTTAAAAATGCACACACAGATTTTATTCGATAATATTTTGAGAGATAGGAATGAAAGGAAAAGTACAAAATTGATAGGGATAGGGAAAAGAATAAAAATTAAAAGAGAAAGAGAGAAAAATATTTGATTACTAATGGTGATATAAAAATATTCTGAAAATTTGATGATATATGTATTTTCATACTAAATAATAATCTAGTCTAGCAAATAAATGTATATACTGAATTTAATGAAACATATCCTGCTAAATTTGTATACTATACATTTTCGAAATCAAATTAAAATGAAAGATAGCCAATAACAATGTCTATGCACTTCAAAGATACTATCTATGTTTACTATTTAGCAGCGCTTAAGAAAGTTTCAATCTTGATGTTCAGTCATAGCTATAGACGAGAAAATAATTACTTGCAAATATAAAAGCCTGACCCTGTAATTGTGTTTTCCAATGCTTCAAAAACTATGAAAAAACACAGGTATATAAAACATACTCTTTTGTTACCGTTATTGTAGATTTATTTTTTGAGATAGTCTTAGAATAACAGCGGTGTGAAGAAAAATTTGTTCTTTTCTTAATAATTGGACTATGGATCTACAGAATGGCGTATTTCGCGAAAAATTTTAGTTCTGAAACCATATAAGATTCAAATAACACAGGAGCTAAGTCATTGGATCATTCGAATTGTTGTACATTTGCCAATTGAGTCAGAGAGCAACCAATTGATTTTTTCCATCTTTTCTCATGAAGCACATTTTCATGTGGTTAAACATAATCTCTGTGGGCGTGAGGAAAAAGCCACGATTGATTTATAATCAAGCTTTACATCCTAAATGAGTCATTGTTTGGTTATGGCCAGAAGGTGTCATTGGTTCATTTTTCTTTGAAAATCATGATGGCGAATGTGTAGCCGTGAATGGTCTTCAATATCATTAGATGATAAGAGAATTTTTATGATCTGAATTGAATAATAATTTTTTGGGGGACATTTGTTTTCTGCAGAACCATACAACCTTTCACACTGCTCGTGACACCATTGAGTTGCTGCTGGAAAGATTCTTGGATGAGTAATTTTCAGAAACGGTGTTGTTCATCGTAGTGATGTTGTTTTCAAAAAACGAAAACGAACTGTTTTTTGAAGAAAAAAAAACTTAAAACAAACATTTTCTTAAAATGTTATGCTGTGCGACAAAATAAATATTTGAAGGAGTCCAATTAAGTAATATCGTTCCTAGTTTGAATAATTTTCAATTAATTCAGTTCAATGAATTTTTACGTATTATGTGTTTTTAATGTATATTTTATGTATTATGTCTTCCTGCCACCATCGTATCGTAAACATTCATTGCTAGTATTAAGAGCTTCCAAACGAAATTGATACTTGTATGGTCCCAATTTTCCAATATATTGTTTACTTGATCAACCGTATAATCAGTACACATGGTCTTAAAGTATCAACATACATGGTCGTATGCCATCGAGAGCTGGTTAGAGTAACCAGCATTCTAAACAACAGCAGCTGTTATTGTTTTCAATGCTACCTACCCTAACCAGCTCTTGATCGAGACTCAAAAATACACATAATAAGTCGTACAACCTCGTATTATATGTACATAGTTTACCTCTGAAAATCTGTTTTCCGCAACTAAACAGTATTCCATAGCCAAACAGTTTGTCGTTAAAAACCAGTCTGCCGATTCGAAACAGTTCGCCACTGCCCAACAGTGTTTCCCTGCCAAACAGTTTGCCGCTGAGAAACAGTTTTTCGTTCGCAAACTGTTTTCCACTGCCAAACAGTTCGTTTTAACAAACTAATCGTTTTATAAAAACAGTTCGTTTTAGAAAAACTGTTCGTTTTAGAAAAACGGTTCGTTTTAGAAAAAAGGTTCGTTTTAGATAAACGATTGGTCTTAGAAAAAACCATTCGTTGTAGAAAAACGGTTCGTTTTATAAAAACTGTTTGCCGCTATTTGGAAAAACTGTTCTTTCGTTTTTGCAGCCAAACGTTTTTTGCAAACTGTTTGGCGTATTTTAGCCCATCACTAGTTCATTGACCACCAAGATCATATAATTTGACACTGTTGCTCTATCTTCCTTGGGGTTATGTTAAACTGACTTTTATCAAAAAAAGCTCAAATTGTATGATAATCTGAATGTGTGCAGCTCAAGTAGGTTACGTTGATAACGTCGCAGCAGTGTTCACTGCATATCCACATTGAGAGGTCAGTAGCTGTGTTACCGTCACTACCGTATGCTCATAACTGCATTTGTTCTTCATGAGTTGTCTAATGAGCCGGCGATTGGGCATAATACCTGCGCTCTATTAATTGTCACATAATAACTTTAGCGTTGACTGGACAGCGCTCCAGAGCAGTGTGGCAATTAAAGTGCTTAGAATGGAGTAATTGAAATAGACTTCTCCCACATGTGTCTCCCTACTGCCATAGCTAATCATACGCTTCAAATGATAATCTCCTGAGCATTGGCCCTATCATAGAGAAAAAAAGATCTGCCGATTTCCCTTGACTTAGGTTGAACCAACTCATGAAGAGGGAGGAGCGGTTTATGACCGAGCATGGGCTCCGGTTTCAAAGACAAGTATCGACATGCTGACGAGGCGATGAGCTTTCATACTAATGATAGTTGGCTTCGCCGAGCTCCAAACCAGCAAGTCGACCAGATATCTGAGAGTGGGTCCGGATACCAAACTGACCTATTAGGATAATATATGCAGAGCATGTGATAAAGCTCTAGGAAGTGTCACATTACTGAGTAGACTAATGACCAACATTGGCCGGCCCAGTGAGACGAAGGCTCCTGATTGCGATGGCCAATTATCGCTTACTATACAGGGTCAAAATTCGAGGGGCGGTGGAAGCCTTAGTAAAGAAATATTCACGGTATTTAACAAGAAAAAATTGGAGCTTCTTTCGGTGAAATGAACACTGTTTCAGCACAAGGACTTATGCCAAAAAGAAAAGTTTTTTTCCATTTTTCAGAGTCAGGCAAATTTAATGATCGTCATCGTTTCAGTATAATCCAGTCTGGAGGTAAACGATATATTTTATAAACACTTAAGGAAGAATAAAAACAGGTTTCGTTGAATATTTATGTGCCCAATAATCACACATACTTGACAAAGTCTATCTTATTAGATTACTATATAAACACGCGAAACAATAAGATCTTAATTGTAGCCAATGTAGTATTTTAACCAGCTGCGAACATAAAACAAATGCTGTGAAACTAAACAACACCTAATAATTAAGCTTATACGAATTCAAAGACGTATTAAACGCACTTGATCAAACCAATAATTGAATTGAAATTTTATTATGTAGATGTGTAACTTAAATCAAATATTTGTTTCCCGTGTATATTAATTAGCGACATGAAAATAGAATCTACACAGTCGTATAAATAATGGCCTGTAGTAATATTTTACCGTACTAAAGTAAAATATTTTCAAGCCGATAGTCACACAGAGATGGTAAAAGTAAGGTGTTTGTTCTTGGTTTTCGCAGTCTTTGTATCAAAGGCAAATGCTCAAAATTATTGTGCTGCAAATTTATGCCCTTCGGGAAGTCATATAGCATGTGGAAACAATGGTGTGAGTAGATAGTAAATATTCAATAATTAGATCTAAGAAAAAAATTTGCAGTGAAAAATATTACGTCTAACGTTCAACTCTACAGGCTTTTGGATCACAATGTGGAACCGGAGCTCAAGTCGTCAACCTATCAACAATGCAAGGGTTTATCCTAAAAATGCACAATGTGCGCAGAAACACAGTAGCCGGTGGCAGTTTAAATGGATTTCTTCCGGCTACGCGAATGGCAGAAGTTGTAAGTGCATAAAATTAATGTAAACATGACAATTTTTTAAAACATGCCTCTTGCTTACAACTTCAGACCTGGGATAACGAACTAGCTAAAATTGCTCTCTTGAATGCAAAAAGATGTTTCATGCAACATGATCAATGCAGAAATACACCTACATATCCCCGAGCTGGCCAAAATATCGGAATGACTTCTTCAAGGGGAATGCCGAATCAATTACAGCAACATTTGATCACTGTTATTCAGGGCTGGTATCAGGAATATAAAGACACTAACATGAACATAATCAATAGTTTCAGCAGTCCAAAGTATGCAATTTTATAGTTTTTTTTTTCTTTTGGTATTTATTGCCATTTCTTATCCATAGGACCGTGGGACATTTCACACAAATGATGAGTGATCGAGTTACTAAAATCGGTTGCGGTTCAGTCCGTTACAAAAGCAACGGACGAGACACGTTACTAACCACTTGTAATTATTCTGTTACGAACATTCTTAATAGACCCGTATATAAGACAGGAAGTACTGCGTCGGCTTGTACATCTAGAAGGAGTTCAACATATTCCAATTTATGTTCGTCTAACGAACCGATAAGTCCAGCAGCTATATAAAAAATTGTGGTTGGTTTTCTAAATACCTAACAATACGACGGACCTTAAGAATTAGCGATCGAATTAGGAATTCACCTTCACGAAATATACAACAATTAAAACCAAAATGTGCCATTAAATATTTTTAGTACGTTATTAAGCGCAAAGAATGAAGTATTCAAAAATTTAAGTATTTTATCAAGATCACTGAATATGAGCTTAATTAAAAAAAACTCCTACAACATACTGGGTACCCAGAGTAGAGTCACGATTTAAAACGATTGTTTAAAACAAAATGACGCACGCTTTTTACTGACTTTCGAAGAAAATTAGCATTAAAATCGTTTCGCCGAAAGTTCATATTTCTTTACTACATTATATATTTACAGTAGTGTCACGTTAATCCGAATTAATTGTTGCAAGGAGTGGTCCGGATTAGCGAATATTCGGAGTAACGCATACATTAAATTAAACACACAATTATGCATAAAATAAACAACAGCTTTATTTTATAATGCCAATGGATGTATTTTTTATTTATTTCTAAATCATGCACACAAAAAAAGCTAATATAGAAAGAAAAAATGTTCATTCATTTCTTCACGCACGGTAAATTCAATTTTATAAATTCTTCAAATTTTTTTTTTAAAAAGTCGGTAATGAATGTTTGTTTATTCTTTTCTGTATTGACGGCAGCTAAAACGTTATCTTTGACATATGGATCGTTAAAATTTCAGCAGCAGAAATGTCATTTTAACGCACCCATTATAATAGAGTTGTTATTGCCTGGATAGCATCAGCATGCTTAATTTTAGTAGGTTCGTTTTCAAAACAGGTCTCGTCCTCCTCGACAGTTTTTGCAATTAGTTCTTCAATGTTTTCATTTATCCAATCGTTTGTTCCATCGCCAGTTAAATTTACTCCGAATAGAGAATTGATAATGATTGCAACTATTCGTCACGGCTAGTATTTCTTTCTGTTATAGGCCTAGCTAGTGGAATGATGTCCTCTTCATCCCAGCCTTCCTGCGTGTTGCGTGCTATTAACGGTTTCCCACATTTCATTATCATTTCACTGTCTAAATCAGCAAAAACATTGGCCAAGAAGAACATTGCTTCTTTTAATTATACATTTTATAGAATGGTACAAATTTCACCTTTCCTCACGTTGACAACATATGGAAGAAGATTCTTCTTGTATATCATTTCTATTATTCTGATCACATTTTGGTCTATTGATTGGATCAGGGATATGCAATTTAGTGATAAAAATATTGCTGTGATATTGTCATCTTTAGTTGTAAGTTCATTTGGAGGCGGGTGACTCGGAGCATTGTCTAGTACAAGCAAAGCCCTCGCATGCAGTCCATTAGCACGCATAAATGCCCTTAAGGTGTTATGACACTACATTAATAATGCCATTAATAATCCGAGTAGAGAGAGACAATGAATAAACATGGATATGTGCATTTTGTATGAGCGAATAGGCCTCACTAGCCAATAATGTTAAACTGTTAAATATTAATGCCATAATTAATGTGGTGTGCTATAATAATGCGGCCGGCTTCGCATTATTCAGCTGCTAGCAGCTGAAATTTTGACAAGTCGGAAATTGAATGTGTCATATTAGAATATTTGACACATTTTAGCCTTGATTTAAGTCGATTGAATTGTTTTGGAAATGGATACCAATATGCAATTAGCTTGCATTGCGAATATACAATTGCTGAATGCGGCAATTTTACTAAAAAAGAGAAAGTTAATCGTCACTGTCAAAACGAACAGTTGTTTTGAGTGCACTCACCTACTTGTCTCTTTCACACTAAATATTTCGATTTCTTTTCTTTTCGGATTAATAATGGGATGATTAATGCGGAAAATAATGTAGTGTCATAACACCTTTACCTACAAAATTATGGTATACATTATAGCACGTAAACTCCCTTACCTGGGGAACAAACAATTTAAAAAACCAAATTTTAAAAACTGTTTTCGTCATCCAAGCATTCGCAGTAGAATTATATTCTACGGGTATACTAGACCAGTTCGAACCAAATGATCGTGGTCTCTTTGATTTTCCTATTACCAAAGGTTTCAATATATGATCTCCAGTTGCGTTCGTGCAGCCTAAAAATGTAATGCGTTCTTTGCTTGTTTTTCGTCCAGTGGCTGTTTTTTCGGTAGAACCTACTAGAGTTTTATATGGGAGTAGTTTTCAGTAAAGTCAGCTCTCGTCAGCATTATAAATTTGAGTAGAAGTCAGATTTAATTCCGCTACTTTGTTGTTAAAAATATCCCGGAAAGGCAAAACTACTTCTTTATTTGCGGATAGAGTTTCTCCACAGACTTTTAATTTTCTGATTCTTTGCCGAAATAAAAACTTAGTATGTTCTATGCATTTCCATGATAAAAAAAAATTGGGAATGGTGAACCCTATGTGGGCACTGAGTGTCTAAAAGTAGGGAAGGATATATTTTTAAAATTTCGATTTGTCATAACTTATGACAGAAACATTGAATCATCGTGAAATTTGCAGTGCAGATTGAAATTGACTAAAGCTATGCACATATTGTTTTTCAAGACTGTGCGGCAGCCCTGTAGCTACGGCACGCACGTGTAGAAAAATGCTCCAAATCATCGACCTTCCAAGAAAATTTTTGCTTTTTGGCAAAAAATTCCATTATTGTTTTAACCTTTTTCCTCATGTCAATTTAAAATTTTCAAAATTCCGAGTTGCACAAAAACGGCAACCCATCAACGATATACCTCTATTTTCAGAGCATTCAAAACTTCTGTTCACGAGAACTGACGCTCGCACAATCCGATCATTATGAAATTTACAGGACGTGTTGATATTAACTAGGACCAGGTCTGATAGAAGTGATTTTGAAATGCGGGTAACTTTGATGCAGTGGTGCCGACATGAAAAATCACTACAAAAAAATTAAAACGAAACTCATGTAGCAAATGGAACTTATGGTAAGCCTAATTCCGTAGAAATTTCGCTGAAAAATCGTGAAAGGGCTGCCGGCTAGGATAATTTTTGTAGTTTTCTTTACTAAGCTATTTTGTCATAGCAAGTATGAACGATTCTGCAGTGACATTTAACAGGAAATATTGATGTTTCGTAAAAATTTGAAAAAAAATTGCTGGTGGTAGCCCTAAAATTTTTTTCACCCCTATAACACCCAGCGCAATCATTCAATCGAAACGAAATTTACAAGGTGGGTTTAATTTGATGTGAAGCAGATTTGGTATATGTTTGGTTAGGCTAGTAACACAGTGTTGCCAGCACCAGTCATTTTCGTTGATATTGCGCCAACAGATACTTCCATTATACACTGCGTCTCATATTTATAACCCACCTAACTATTTTCAATTATTTTCATGTAAAATAATTGTTCAACACAAATATAATACAAAAAAGAATGAGAAACTATGTGTATTGGTTTTTCTGACAATGACTTCTCATTGGCGTTATGTTTTACTGCAGTTCTTAGATATTCGTCATTCTTGTGCGTTTCATATTTATAACCCACTTGGTAATTAGCAGAATTACTAGTCGAGTAATTCAATACTTTCAACTGTTGTTCACAAGAGTGTGTGGTAACAAGTTTATCATGTAAAATGCCTCGAGGTACGTCATTAAATGAAGTTGAAAAGCGTGAAATCTTGGCGTACAAAGAAGTTGGTTTGAACATCAGGAAATTTCAAGAAAAGTTGTACGCAGTCGCCTTGTAATTAACAACATTTAAAAAAAACCCTGAGTTATATGAGAAAACAAAGTGAAAGGGAAGAGAAAGAAAATTTTCTCCGTGGGAGGAGAGGAAAATTATACGTTCAGCCAATAATTCAATAATAAGCTGTAATAAAATGGCAGCTCTTGTACAAACAAAGGTGTCAAAAGCAATGATTTGGAGAACGCCACAACGTGATAATAACATCAGAAGAGCTAAACTGAAGAATGCTCCACGACTATTAGATAGCCATAACAAAGCTCGGTTGGAATTCGCAGAAAAAAATATGGCTACAAATTGGTCCTCTGTAAGAAGTACTGGTTTTTTATTCCCCCTTTGTTTAATTCCAAAAATTTCATTTCCAGATTATTTTCGGAGAAAAAAAAAGGAATTTAGATGCGCCTGATGGATTAAATTCTTACTGACGCGATTTGAAAAAGGAACCCCGGTATTTCTCGAAGCGGAATTTTGATGGTGGCTCCGTGTGTTGTGGGTGCATTTTCTACATCTGGATGCTTGGACATAAAATTTACTTCATCGCGTATGAGGAGTAGAGACTACATCCAAGTACTTAAAGGCAGTTTACTGTCATTTCTGGCAGCACATCCTGAAAAAAACTGGACTTTCCAGCAGGATAATGCCAAGATTCATACCATTCGTAAAACAATGAGATGGATAGAAACAAATTCCATTAAGGTAATGGATTGGCCAGCGTGTTCGCCTGACCTGAATCCCATTGAAAACATTTGGGGGATTCTTGTCAGACGGCTATATGCTGAAAATCAGCAATATGAATCACTGGCGGAATTGAAAACGGCGATTCTTGATGAATGGCGGAAACTCGAACCTGAATTATTAGAAAAAGTGATCAATTCCATGAAAAAACGGATTTTTGATTTGATTAATTACTAAGCTTTTGTTAATAAACATTTTTTTTTTTTGTTGGAAACTTTATCTGGGTTATAAATATGAAACGCCAAAAAATGCCGAATTTTCCAGGACTGCAGTAAAAAATAGCCTTAACGGGAAATGAGTCTCAGAAATGTAATTCTACACAGATTCTCAAACAGTTTACCATTAAATTTGGAGTGAACAATTATTTCAGTCCAAAATAATTGAAAATTGTCAATTGGGCTATAAATATGAATATGCAAAGCGTTGATAATAAAAATAAGGAGCCAATGTTTAAATTTTCCGAGCATTGGAAATTTTTCGGATGGCACCCTCAAAAATCGTTATTTTGCTGAAACTTTCGATAAAATTCCCGGATGAAAACGAAATTCAAAGAATAGGTTGATGGTAGCATAAGCCTGTTGTGGTAGACTTATTGCTGCTTCGTTGACAAAGTGTTGCCAGCACTGAACATTTTCATCATTTATGTTATAAAAGATGCTGTCGGAAAATGGTTTTTCTTGCTTTGGGTAAGAAATGTTTAATATGATACTACAAAAAGTGTATTACGTCTTTCCACACTTTTTGGTCACACCAGGACAATTTCTTCGAAAATCAGTTTAATAGCGGTTTTGATGCACTAGAGTGTTTTTATTATTTCAATAAACTGTTTCTGAAACTACTTACACGGTATTTTATTTTCTGAACTGTCATTACTGAAATTTTCTTAGCGCTGCTACTTTTGTCTAACTAATCAACCAAATCTAATTGTAAACGCAACCAACTTAAAAGCTTTAGATAATACTTTTAAAATCTTAAAAACTGAAATTTGTGCCTAAATATTCCAATCGACTAACAACAATTAGCTACATGTTGTCAAAAAAATAGTGCTTAGTGAAAGCTAACCTCACTATCTGCTTTTTTTTACAAAAACAAATGAAAAATTATGAGTTATATTTATTGTGCTGCTTATGTAAACGTACCTGGCCGATTGTGTTGGAGTGTTTGCTGCTGAACCTTTTTTTCCTTCCAGTGTGGCTAAGTGTTGTTCCAAGGCTTCGAGCAATGAACTTGGAGCTTTTGTTAGATCGGGAATGTCACCTTTGTCGATGCCAACATTCTGTAAATTGAAATAATTTTAGAATAACACTCTGGCTCGAAAGGAAAGCTTAAGAAAATTGCTTACCTCAGCGACTTTCAAAAATTCACCCACTCGATCCATCCGCACTAAGAATTTTTTGTAGAGATCAAGAGCATCACGACACTGTTTCTTATTCATATCGAAGTATTTTTCGAGTAAATTTATGATTCCGTCATTGTAGCAGGCAAATAAACGAATGAGATCGCGAAATAATAACATAAAGCACATGTTGATAACTCCTTGAATAGAAAAGAATAGAACGATGATTAGTTTTTTTTTTCGTGCAAAGCAGAAAACAGTTTAGCAAATATGAATTTCGTTGTCAAAGCTTGGCCTGTTATGAGAATTATAATCTATACTGTAGTTTAGCACTTAACTACATTTATTCTACTACAACACTTTCCGTCATAGTACAGCAAAAGAGTAGTACGAGGTAGAGTGCAACAACAAATTTTTAAGAGTCGGCTTTGCAGTAGAGGGGGAGAAGAAAGAAGATTGATTGGTTGAACATACAGGCACTAAAACCATTTCGGCGTTTCCAAAATATTGAAACCACCAACACATAATGTGACAGAACGTTTTGTGACCCTGCAGTTGAAGTGGGAATACTGTTTTTATAATTTAATATGTTTGTTGATAACGAAATCATCAACAATACTACCCAAGAAATCAATCTTTATTTCACCAAAAAGAATACTATTAGTAAAAAACAAACTTAAAAAAAAATTATAGGTATAAAAAAATTATAGGCATAGGTTTTCAAATGATGATGAGTATTGTTGCCATGCCTATTGCGGATATGATCTCTCAAATTAGATTTAAAGAGAAAATCCAGAAAAAAAGGTTTAATTTTATCTTGATTTTTTGCGGAGTTGTAAAATTGTGGAATTTGGAAACTGGAACCTTAAGGAGATTAAAGCGATGCATTTTGAAGACTGATAAAGATTTGTTGGGACAGTTTAGACAGGCAGTACAAATCACATTTCAGAGCTAATTGTTGGTATCTATCATCTTTACATTCTAAATGCTTGGCTGTGACACTGAATGCATTGGCATTCAAATTGTTTTTATTCCATTATTGGGTTATCAACATGGTGAGATCAATGCACTTTTTTTTTGCGGGCTAACACCTTCAACACCTTCATTCCTACCTCTAGTTAGAAGCACGACAATATGAGCCACTGGTCGGAATACGTGGAGGAGGAAAAGGGCTAAACTTAACGTTTTCTACGTTTTCCTAATAGAAATGTGTTTCAACTGAATTCATAATAGAAAAAACACGTAAATCTTAAAGCATAAATTTGTATCATTTGATTAAATACTTTTATCGCAATAAATAAGTCGTAATTTAAAGTAACGTGTGTCCTTTTTTATGTATCCATCATGATTTCAAACCGCTGATTGTATTTTGAACCATGTCTCTTTATTTAGACAAACAAACAAACACAAACAAAATCAAGGTGGCAAATTACTGGCATCATTTTAAAAAAAATGGACTGGAAAGGTTTAGAACTGTGTTGTCAGAGCTCCGACGCCAGAAAATTACACATAAATTTCCCAATCCAAACTTAAGCTGACTTCATATCAACCCAAGTGTTTACCCAGCATCTAAAACGCAGGGCTGAACTAAAGTATACTTATATGTGTAATATTGCACAAATCATATAATATGGTTTATTGAAAGCTAGCATGGGCAATAGAAAAAGTTTGATAAATATTACCTACCATTTGATAGATCATTTGCAGTACAATCAAATTCTAACAGTGCATCTAATTGCGCTTGTAATACAGGTAAAGTTTTTAATAGTTTATCTGCGTTCATTGTTCTTAATGAACCTTCCTCCTTTCTGTAATTTAACGAAAACATATTATTTGGCTCATAATTCACATTTATTTCAAAATTACCCTCGTTTCACTTTGCAGAAATCAAATGCAACGGTGCGGTATGAAAGAGCTTTCTCGTTCAAGTACTTGGCATATCGTCTAATAAATGGCGACATATCATAACCTAAAATTTAGTTAGAAAATTAATATGTTGTTTTTAAGAAATAAAAGTAAAGTCTTCTTCTTTCAATAAAATATATGAAGTATGTCTCCTTGATTCAAAACATGTGATTCGATTCTGTTTATTACGTTTACCAAAAAACAATGATGCTTTACGCACTTTTTGCATCTATGATCGAATTTTGTTGAAAATTAATTAGATTTTGGTATAAAATTTCGGTAGAAAAAAATCACGGAAAATATTCGACCAATAAAACTCCAACTTATGGCCAAAAATAAAATAATGCATATATTCGCCAAACACTTCACAAATTTTACTGAAAAATTGTAACTGCAAGTTATTATACTAAGCTAGTTTTTGGCATTAGTGGTTTATGCAAAATATAAAGATAAATATGGAAATGTTATTTCGTTTAGTATAACTTACCTAGTCTGGCTCCAACCGCTCCTGTATTTATTTTTAAAGAGGCCAAGAAAAAGAGCAATTGGTTAGAATTAAAGTAAATATGGTTTAGTAATGAAAACAATGAGTTTTAATGATATGGTTAAGAAAGCTCAGAACTATCAGAGAACTATTTTTATATTTCATAGGATTTTATTTGGAATGTGGTAGCAGTTATAAAAAGTTTGTGATAACCTGGCATTTGAATACCTTAGAAAGTCATTTTCGGATTAAACAAATGAATTTCTCCTGAAGAAGAATACGCAAATTTGATGAATCACAAAGGTAAACTCCATAATTTAAGTAAATGAAACCAATTTAATTTTCCTCTCAAGGAATATCAATTTTAAGGTCTAGTTCATGGCTCTCTACCTAATTTGTATATTAATGTCGCCTAATTCGCAACTTTTCATGAAAAATTAGTTAAAAAGGATCAACAATTTTCTATATATTTCTAATTCTATAAAAACTCAAAACGCTGTAGACCTTTTACATATTCATCCATAATGAGATCTTTCTAATACATTTATTATTAAGATTCAAGAAATAGAATCGAAACTTATACGACCTAGTAGTTTGATAAAAAAAAGTTATTTAAGGGGACATTTTCAAAAAATCGATTTTGAGATTTTTATTTTTCAAAAGTTGCCTCCTAAAATTTTATCAAGAAATTCGTAATAGAAAAAAAGTTACAGCTAAGGTAAAAAAAAGTTTGCGACTTTTTATTCAATAAAATTATGTTAAAATAAACTTTAAACGCGTTTTTCTCGAAACTACCTTTCTCAAACTGGTAGGACATTTTTCTCCAAATCTACTCGACCGATTTTAAAAAACCAAAAAGCATTCGATTACTCATTGAAAATAGTAAACAATAAGCCTCTAAAAGTTTCAAAAAATACTCCCCCTTTTTTTTTACGGGGATGACTTACCCCCAAAAAATGCCGTTTTTTCGCATTTTTCAGAAATATACATACAAAAACTTCAAAATATGAAAAAGTATGACTTTTAGAGGCTTATTGTATAGTTTTGAGTCTCAAGAATAGAATCCATTTGGAATTTTTCAAAAATCTGTTACAGGAGGTCCACAATATGTCCTACCGTTTGAAAAGTAACTTTTGGATGACGCCCTCTACAGCAGCCAAGGGAAACTAAAAATGAATTTTATATTTAATTTTATATTCTTTAGAGACTGTTTAACAATGTCCAAAAGAATTTTTGTCAATAAATATAATAGTTTTTTCATAATAACATTTTTAAAAAGTGTTTTTTTTTTCAATTTCAAAGGCGAATGTCCCCTTAAAAACAAATAGGTTTGAAAGAAAATAAAATAAAAGATTTTAAGGAGATAAAATAAAAGCAAGTAAAGTTTCTTTAGAAAATAGTGTTCTTGCCGGAATAGTTGGGTATAGAAAAACAATTTTTAGTGAGTGATGGCAATTAAATATGATTCAGACACTGAAGTGGGACAGTGAGTGGATCGGATGCTATTTGTTACTTATGACGATCACTTTTTTGTTCGTCACTCGCTTACTAAATTTCATAGCCTCCGTGTTTTAGTCTACTGTTGGAAAATTTTTTGGGCTATTTGATGGTCTTGGCCAGATGCAATTTTATTGTGCTATAACTAATGATATTGTTGGGGTCACGAGTACAAAATCGTAGTCTAAAAGCTCGGAGCCTTAAAGAAAACTTGCGTGATAGAGGTCGCCACTATGGAAACCATTTCGGAAGCACTCTTTCTTAATCACTCCACACAAATGGAAAAGATTATGGGGCACGTTAGTGTCCTTTCACTTTTAGACTAATGTGCTGATATTGACACCAGATTATGGATACCACTGTATCAATAACTTGGAAGGGTGATACACTATACCTACGTGGTATTGTGACATCTTCTGTCAAAAGTGAAAACTGTCAATTTGAGTGTAGAATCAAAAGTGAAACGGAATCAAAACGAACCTGTATTTTTACCTGTTTTAAATTTGAGGGATAAAATTGTTCTTTTTTTCAAACCGAAATAAAAAAAATGACACTTTCAAAATATAACCATTCAGTGACATTTGTCAATGATCTGTATTGGAAAGTTAAATTACTACACCAACCACAGGCTGGAAATTGTCTATGCTGGCAGTAAAATCTTCGCTATACCGGGTAAAATTCTCACGGCATCAATGCCGTGAAACTGCATAAATACCGCGTAGATAGTCAACATGAACAAAACTTGACCGAGCTGGTATTAGCATAGAACAGCCTGATACACTGGTGGTATGGAGGATATCATGGTGTTAATAGCAGTAGTGTATCAGTAGTATAATCCATAGAGAAACTGGAGAGATTCGTGTTTTCAATCAATGACAGGAAGCACCGAGCTTAGATCCCATTCCCAGCGTAGCAATAAGGTTACGTTTCTCACCAAAGACCAAACTTGCTGAAGCGCATGTATAAAGAGTATGGTGTACTTTTTATCGGATGAGCCTAGTTTGTATCGCACTGAAAGAAAAATCTTGGTAAAACCAACAATTTTCCTTAGTTGTTTTTGCGTCAACTACGGGCTATAGTTAAAACAACCATAAAAAAATAGTTGATTACTTTTATGCACCATGACGCGTGGTTGATAAACAACGTCCGTGGTGCAAAAAAAGTAAGCAACCACAAACAATGGTATTCCAACCATTGTTTGTGGTTGCTTACTTTTTTCCATACATAGTACGAAATATAGGCAGGGGAGGCGTGAATGCCGCAGTTGAATTTGGTGAATCACAATGCACCGACAATGTCGCTGTCAATGCAACCAAGGCACCAACCAAATTCATTTTTTTTTCTTTTGTATTGCTAAATGCTGTTGTGCGAGGATTAGGTTGGCTTATCACAATAAACATCAGCCATCGCTTGTCTATTCCACCAGATCATTCAACCTAATTCAAACAGATTTAATTCAACCTAAAGGTGATGCCAATCTATGGTAGGTATCACTGCTAGCGGTGCGGCAAAATCAGATATTTGGCAAATTCTGCCGCTGCCGCAAATTCGGCCGCAGCTATTGTGCGCGTTACAATACAAAACAGTGCCTTCTAATTTTTTGACTGCGCGTTGCCGCAACCCAATCCTATGCCACAGCGGCAAACGCTGTATTGTGAACCAAAGAGCGTCGTACAACGTAATATAAAGGCTTCACAGCATAACATGAATATGAATTATATCGAACAGCAAACCGAACACAATTTTGCCATGTAGCATATGAAACTTCTATGATAGAATAGGAGTATGAGTATGAGGAGTATGAAAAATCAACAGTTTTCCTTAGTTGTTTTTGCATCAACTAGGGCTATAGTTAATACAACCATAAGAAAATTGTTGATTACTTTTATGCACCATGACGCGTGGTTGATAAACAATTTCATTCGGAGCATGAAAAACATCCAAATGTTGAAACCATTCTACTTTGCGTAGAGTAATTCCAAAGACGTTGCTCACTGAATTTCGTTTGTTGAAATCAACTATTGCGAAGTAGTTTAAGTACCATAAAAACTGTTGATAATTCGAAACGTTGAAGCTTTGAGTGAATTGATGAAAATTTTTCTATTTATCAACTAATTTTCGTGGTTATGAAACAATTAAAACAGTTGATTTCATGAACGTTGCGATATTTTTGTACAACCAGAACCAACTACTTTTATATCGTTAAATTAACTATATTAACATAATAAAAATAACTATTTTCCGTAGTTCGTTTAACGATTTTGAATGAATCGTTGCAATACTATTAAAAATAGTTGAACCAACCAAGAGTTTTTTTTTCAGTGCGCACTTAGTCTTTATTTCGATTTTTTTCGCACTTGTCTTTATTTCGCACTTAGTCTTTATTTCGAGAGTTTGACCATTTCAAATGCAGGACAATTTCTGAAAACTGTACACCTTACTAAATTATCACGAGATAAACACTTTTATTTGACTAAGCATTCAATTTTTTCGTTCTCTTCAACTTTTTATTCGATTTTTTTCTCTTTTCACGTCTATTTTAGCTTGATAATTTGTAGATTGTGCAGCTGCTGCGACTATTGGTGCTATTTTATGCTGTCTGATACTAAGAACTTTCTGACGGAACTAGACAGTCGATAGCCGAAAGAAAACGTTACTCATATCTGTACTAGGCACAGTATTATTAAAGGGAATGGGTCGAGCTGGCATATTACGCCTCCAAAAACAAAAGAAAAAATTACACTGTTTGATAATGTAGAAAATATTTCCAATGAATGTAAGGACCACCGCTTAATATAACCACCTTTTAGTGGGGCTAGTGTGTATAGCAAATGCCACACTGAAATTGCCCGGGAATGAACATGAGGGTAAATCCTAAGAATTTTATATATTCAGATGGCAGCCAGGCTGAGTCTGGACTCACTCCTAACACTTCACTCACTCAGTTCTTCAGGGAGTCAGATTCGGTAGTCCTTAACTTCATGTACGACTGCAATGGAAGAAGGGTACTCAAGAAGGCAACTCTAGATAGTGCAAACAAAACGCAGCCAAGAAGCACAGAGGAAAGGACTGATATTTTCTCTAGACTCTGGAAACCTGTGGAAGCTCTCAATCGCAGGCAACGCAAGAAAATGCCCAAGCAGAGGACAGTGAAGTGCAGCAAAAGTTGCAAGTTTTTTCCACGAAAATATCTCAAACAGATGACAGGCAGTAAAATTACACAACTCGGACAACACCAACTACGTAAAGCTCTCAGCTGTATACAGAAGAGGGATCTATTTATTTATGTTTTCTGATGTAAATTGGGGACCAGATAGGACGCTGAAGGGCAAAGAAGAACTGGATACATCGGAGAATCACATGCCGGCCAGCACAGACACCCAATCTGTCCAACACTAACTTTGAAATTATCCATACCCGAAGGCATTAAATTTATTCAGCTCAACTTGCAGCATGCCAGAGCTTGGTGCTTTTTTATAAGCGAAAAAGTGGCAAAGCTTAGTAAAAGAGCCATGGAATCGAGAGAGCAAGATCTGCAGCTCTATTATAAAGGCAAATATATTTTCTGATAAAAGGTCAACGAGGCCGGGGAGTAGCGTTTTGATTTCTTGCTTGCTTGATGCAACTGTAATCAGATAGGTTTCAAGCCATGTCCTTCCAGCGGTCATCGTGCAGTACCGAGAAACGAGTAGACTGAAGCACGTGATTGTTTCTTCAGCTTATCTTCCTTTTGATTGCTTGCTATCAGTGCAAGTATAGGAACTGCACTTCTGGTTCAGTATGTTGAATCGGAGAGACTTGAGCTTCTGGTGAAATGTGATGCTGACTCCCAGCAAAACAGTTGGGGCAGCAATATATGCAAGACTATGTAGAGGTAACAGAATTTTTGATAGCATAACTTTTGCGGGGCTATTCTTGTCCCTAACAGGAGTAGATACTATATTTGCCTGGAATAGCTACATCAATAACTGAATGAGGTCTCACTCTCTGATCAAAGCTAGGATAAAGTCCCCAAAATCAATAGAAGTTCAATTATGCATTGTGAGTCATATTAAGCTGCTGTGAAAAGGCCTACTGCATAAATAAGCGTAGATGCAGCAAGATGGTTCCTGGGTGGAATTGGGCACTGCAGAAGCTCAGAAAAGACGCCAGGAAACTCTTAAACCGATCTTGTAAGAGCGACACAAAGGATGATTGTACTGCCTATAGCATCGTACACAGAACCCACAAAAATCTGGTGTGGATCTCCATTCAGACCTCAGATAATGCAGGAGAGACCTCGAGGCTGCATAAGCTACTGGGAGAGGACCAATCAGCTAAGTTGGACCCGAACCGCTTTGATAGTATTTTCAGTTCACGAAGGAGTTCTTAGACATTTTACTTTGAAATAACTTTCCAAGCGCTTCGATGATTGCAATGCAGCCACTGACCAAATCACCGGTACGAAAAGCTGGGACACAGTTAGATCTGTGGTTTCTAGCGAATAGATCAGAATTGTAATAATGTCTTCTGAGAAATTCAAATCGCCGGACCGAGGTGGGAGGGGATTGACTTGGGGCAGACCTAAAGAAAATCGTTTGGCTATGCCTAGTCTTGGGGTTTGCTGCATCACCTTTACTACAGATGAGGATAGTATTTTTATTAAAACCTGGGAGAAATGACTATTGACTGATTTTTATCGTTGTTGGAGGCGACGAATAGATATTCGCAAATAGATGTCCTATCACCAATCCTGTGGAATATGTTAGTCGACTAGTTGATGAATGAATTGGAACAGGAATGGTTTCATGCGCCAGCTTTTGCTGCTGATTTTTCCACACTTGCAGTCGGTAAGAATGTGATTGTTTTGCGTAAAAATACACAGTATGCATTGGATTCAATTGACTAATTGGTCCACAGAATAATTCAACTAAGTCTATGGGTAGAGTATGATGACATGGTACGATTTTAAACGACATGGTACGATTTTAAACGACATGGTACGGTTGTAAACGACATGGTTAGACTCTGTTCTATTAGAGGTATGATGCAAGGTATCTCTCCAGTTTTCGCGACGCCTTTGTATGCTCGAGTGACACTACTCGACAACAGAAGAAGATGCGAGTTAATTTAATCGGCTATAAACATCCAGATATCTGCACGAATGGTTGCTCTGAGGTCTTCTTCACGGATGGCACGATTTGGATACTTTCAGTGTAGAGCAGGCGTCTACCTGCAGTCATCGAATAAAAGATGGGTTATTTTCTTTCGGGGAGCATGCTTCTGTTTTTTAAGAAGAAGTATTCGTCATGTTGAGAGCTACTTGCTGGGAAATGGATGAAAGGTAGAAGGGAACGCATATGGAAATTTTCTGTAAAATCAATCTCCGGTGCTGGCGCTGAGCACAACCTTGACTACTTCAAAAATTTACTGAAAATACAGGGCACGTTTGGGCTCTGTCGGCAGATTCAACATTATGCATCTGCTTTTGAAATCGGTACATGCGGTGTTGAAGGAAACGAGATTTCTGTACCACGAGATCGAGATTAAGTAAGGCTCGATGCTTCCACTACAGGGTCCAGAATCTACCATAGGATTGCCAACCTCAGCTGATTATTCCACTCTTCGGAAATGGCCACTCGTTATCCACAAAGAGAGATTTTTTTTTGCTGATGTAGCTAGGTACACAAAGACCTTCTCCTCAAATCCTAACTATAGAACTCCAGTCAAAACCTAACCATACGACTCTCTCAAAAAGATTAGGAACATTCCTAAAGCCATGATGGGCCCGTATGCATGTTGCGCCGGATGATATTTGCCTGTGCTGCTTAGAAGAGGTGTATGCGAGCATCAGATAACAATGCTTCGGTTAGGATGTTGCACAAATGCAGGGGATCGCTTCATGTCGCCACTCATTTATCCTGGACTTAATAAATTCGAGAAAATCTAGCTGGCTGGTGGTTCATTGAGTACAGGAGGCCAATCTGGCCTGAGTGCTTAAAGGGAATCAAGCGCTTATCCTCAACCTACACACACCTTGTAAACAATCTAGACTAAACAGTAGTAGTAGTGGTAAATGATTTCAAATATTTTATTAGGAAGGATTTTTAAGCTCAAAGACATTTTGAATATTAAATATTGTCCGCATCTTGCTCATCATATTACGCTACGATCAAAAAGTTGATCGGTTCGAAGGAAGATAATTTGAGGAATCCGAAGTCACTTTCAAATATTGACGAGTACTCCTTTAAGCAAATAAGCATCAATCCATTTATGTACTTATGCAAATAATATACGATGTGAGGACCAAAAGAATTTATTTGGCAGACTCTATGGTAGTGAAACTTTTGAAAAAAAATATTGAGCTAGTTTTAGCAATTCGAAACTAAATAAGAAAGTGAGCTTTCCCACTTTATATGCATGCAACTATGCCTGAAATTTATCACCTCAAGTCAATATTACTAGACAAAACTGCACTAATATTCCTAGTTTATTCAATCCTATTTTACATTAAACATCAGATCTGAGCGGAAAATTGTACAAAAATATCCAATACATGGGTTCCACAATTCATTTAATAATGGTATTTTCGAGTGGAGGAATATTTTGTACTTTACACCACGAAAAACGAATTTGTCGACAGATACATTTTCTAGGACGATAATTAATATGTTAGCTTATCTAGACATAGCTTTTAAGGGCACTACCGACAAACAAAACTAACAAACAGTAAACAAATACACTAACAAACTTGATTTCATACCTTTAATTTGTTGGATTCATTTCATTCTAACTACTCTGATAGCTCCATCAAATTATATTAAATGCGTTGTAATTTATTTCTTTATAAATTATGTATCATATAAGACTTATTACGATTATCAGATTACAATATAAATGGTAAAATAAATTTGATGTGCAATCACTCACCTTGTACACCTCCCTTATCCAAAAAATTACTTAAATTAAATGTGGAATTACTAGAAGCTAAATATTGCATGAATCTCTGAAAATATAAATATAGTTAGCTAAAATGTTAAGTAGAATGATAATAAATAGTTTAGTTACCTCATTTCCATACGCAAGTAAATGATGTACCGTGATGAGAGCTTTATATACTACAACCCAATTTGTATTCTGTGATCTTTCAATAAGTAAATTGGCCAAGTGTGGTATCGACACGTTCGGTTCATTTGTACAGTGAACAAGATCTGAAAGCAGAATAATTGTAGATGATTGAATTATTTATGCTTTAATAATGATTTGGCGATTTATTTAAATTTATAGTATATTTGATTTGCATAAATTACAATGGTCAGCAGTGGTTTTGTTGCCCTTGATATAATAATAATTTTAAGTAAGATTACATCAACAATTTCTGAAACTATGAATGCTTTTAACATATTGGCTTTAGTTTTTTTAATCCTTATTTTCTTATTACACTCTTAATAGCAGAAAAAAAAATGAAAAAATAAAACAAGTGTATTCTATAAAATCAATTTTTTATCGAATATATTACTTAATGTTTTGTTTTAGCATTTTGTTAATTTACACAGAAGTAAAATGTGGAAAAAATAGCAAAAATTATGTTATACTTCTGAGAAACACCTTTTATAAAATTTTCTTTATTAATTTTTCTTCGGGCAATCTCTCTGTAATGACCAGCAGTAGTCTTCCATCATGTGACGGTCCCACCTACCCTGATACCTTTCCTCCATTACTTTGAGGTCTTGATGGAAGCGTTCTGCCTGCTCCTCACTGTAATTTCCCAGGTTATCAGGAAATCTGTCCAGGTGACGGTGAAGAAAGTGTAGCTTTATCAACATCTTTTGCCAAATTTCTCTGTGATTTAGTGCTTTACAGGTTAGGTTAGGTTTAACTGGCTGGCACATGGCCACACATAGATCTATTTGGTCCGTAGCGATACCAGATAAATGGACCCGGAGAAGGAAAGTTCAGTCCAAACGGCCATCGAGGGCCCCGGACTTTTTTGCGAACTGAAGTATGTCCTTCAGCCTCTGCTCCGCAACATTTGAGAGATCCACCAGCTAGGGCTCACCGAAGCAGCGCTGCCTGGTTTTCCCCAGTGCTGGACAGTGGCACAGAAGGTGTTGGATTGTTTCAGAGACTCCCGGCACTTGACACTTCCTACATGTGTCGCTGGTTAGGAGCCCCATTTTCATGGCATGAGCTGCTACAAGACAGTGGCCAGTTATGATACCGACCACCCGCTTGCAGTCAGTCCGCGTTAAATCGAGCAGGAACTTAGTCGCTACGTGATTATATGACCCCCACATGATTTTGGTTAGCTTGCAGGTCTGAGTTGCACGTCATCTGCACATCGCACCTTGCATCATATTGGAATCGATAGAGTATTTGATCGTCTGGATTGGAGTTAAAATATCAACCGATCCTGACAGGGGAAGGCTAGCTCCGTGCTTGGCTAGCACATCCGCCTTCTGGCTTCCTTCAATGCCCTTGTGACCAGGAACCCAGAAAATTCGGACTCTACTGTGGCTGCCCAGTCTATTCAGGGCCTGAATGCAGCCAAGTACACACTTCGATTTGTATGTGTAAGACATCAGAGCTTTAACTGCCGCTTGACTGACTGTAAAGATGTTGATTTCCTCACTTTTGCTATCCCTGGCGTATGCTAGGTCTGCGGCTTTACGTATCGCAAAATCCTCCGCCTGAAAAATACTACAGTGGTTAGGAAGCCTGAAGACTGCTTTAATAGTTGTATCTGCAGAACATGTTGCAGCACTCACTCCGGCAGCCATTTTAGAGCCGTCAGTGTAGATGCTAAGAGTTGCTGCGCCCTTTTGCTGATTCCACTCCTGCCCATCCCCCACAGTCGCTTGATATACCCGCTCGAAGCACAGAGTGGGGACCAAGTATTCGGTGCTACCTGCGTACCCCCGCTCAATTCTGCTGTGGCCGAAGGATCGTGACTCGAAGTATCCCGATTCCCTAAGCCTGACAGCAGCTTTTGCGGCAGCGCCCCTAACGAAAAAGTCAAGCGGAGGGAGATAAAGCAGGACGTTCAGTGCAGACGAAGGAGTTGAGGCTAAGGCATCTGTGGTACAGAAAGCCGCCAACCGCTGGACTCCGTTCGTCATGCTGGCAAAGGTAGTCTTATTCACAGCTGGCCACCAGACTACGCATCCGTAAGCAAGGATAGGTCTGGCTATCACCATATAGATCCAATGCCTTAAAGCAGGACTTAGACCCCACGTTTTACCCAGCACTCTCTTGCTGGCGTAAATGGCATTGCTTGCCCACTTAACTCTCTCTTCTAAATTCGCATTCCAGGTGATTTTGCTGTCCAGAATAAAACCCAAGTACTTAGTTTGTGACTTGAGACTTAACCTGGCGCCGCTCAACCTGATTGGGGCTAATTCAGGGATTTTGTACTTCCTAGTGCTTTATAGTTACTAGTGCTTTATAGTTACCCAAAAAAAAATATTCTACAACCAACACAAAATCCCTCCAATCTTCACTCTCAGAATAAGTCATAACTTTTATGAAGTTTGTGTGTTTTAGTAACGTCCGAATTTGAAGGCCATCGAAAATTCCAGCTTTCAACTTCTTCATACATAGCTTAGGAAATGTTTGACAAATGTATTTAAAGCATTCTCCGTTCTTGTCCGGCGCATTGAAGAACTGTATTATCATATCTTACTTGATATGGAGTGGGGGAAGTATGATTTTTGCAAAAGCATATTTATTACATTAGCTTTACCAACAATTAAAGGTTCTCTCAAAGGCCACACATCTTGTTCTCAGTGAATTAAACAAAGTTTGTGATATTTCGTGTCTGTTTTGTTGTTTTATAAACACCACAAATGTAGCAAAATACATCAGGGCTATATTTCCATTTTCTTTGCGATGAACTCATATTTCTACGGACAAAAAATAGTATTCAAATCAAAATTCAATGAATAAAACAAAGTATTAAGCCGTATATTTTTTCATTTCCAGTTAATTAAATGAGTTTAAATTGTTATCAACAACCATTTAAAATTTAATTTATTTCGGTAGAAGTAAATAATGTTTTAAATTTACAACATGTTTTAACAACAAGCAAAACATAAATTGACTGACAACTCTCTATATAAAAATTAAATTATTTTTTTTTACAAACTTCCAACATTTTTCACTTAGCCTACTTGATGCACGAGGGGCGTTTGAAAAGTCCGTGCAAAAATAAAAACTGCTTACGTGTTTGGGGTAAACCTTTTTTTTTTTGTTTTCGGACTTAGTCTCCTTTTAGGCTTATACACTTCGTCCAACGATGTTCTAGTTTGTTGATCCCTTCCGAATAATAGGAGTTGTCCAAGTCTGCAAAATATCCATTAGTGTCTACAATCAACTCCTAGTTTGAATAAAATCGTTGTCCCGCCAGCCATTTCTTGAAATTAGGGAACAAATAGTAGTCCGAGGGTGCCAAGTCTGGAGAATAGGGGGGATGTGAAACGAGTTGGAATTCTATTTCCATTCATTTTGCGACCACAACTGCTGAGGTGTGTGCTGGTGCGTTATCGTAATGGAAAAGGACTTTCTTTTGGGCCAATCGCGGGAGTTTTTCTTGCAGCTGGGTTTTCAGAGGGTCCAATAGCGATGAATAATATGCACCTGTAATAGTTTTACCGCTTTACAGATAGTCGATGAGGATTGACCCTGACGAATCCCAAAAGACAGTCGCCATAACCTTTCGAGCCGAAGGAACGGTCTTCGCCTTTTGTGGTGCAGATTCCCCCTTGGTAACCCATTGTTTGGATTGTTGTTTGGTCTTAGGAGTATAATAATATTCCATGTTTCATCCACAGTGACGAAACGACGCTTGAAGTCCTCTGGAACAGCTGCAAACAATCCTTGCATTACTTCACACGATTCCGTTTTTGATCAAGCGTGAGCAATCGCGGCACCCATCTTGCGAATAGCTTTCTCATGTCCAAATGTATATGCAAAATATTATGTACCCGTTCAGTCGAGATGCCCATAGCACTAGCAATCTCACGCACCTTAACTCTTCTGTCATCCATTACCATATCATGGATTTGATCAATGATTTCTGGAGTCGTAACCTCCACAGGCCGTCCAGATCGTTCAGCGTCACTTGTGCCCATATGGCCAGTCCGAAAATTTTGACACCACTTATAAACTGTTCTAATCGAAGGTGCAGAATCACCATAATGTTTATCAAGCTTCTCTTTAGTCTTCTGAGGCGTTTTGCCTTTCATAAAGTAATGTTTAATCCCCACACGAAATTCTTTTTCGTCCATTTCAAGATATGCTACTAACTAAACATGACATCGATACGCGCCGGTGGTGCCATCTCTCGGACTTTACACGGGCTTTTCAACAATTTTTTCAATCAGGTATGCGTAATGTGGACACCCAATTTGGCTACAGTATTCAAGAACACTACGAACGAAGGAAAAAAACTGATATAGAGGAGTGGAAAGATTAACAAAACGTTTAGAGGATCTAATGATGAAGCCGGACAAACGAGAAGCCTTGGCAGTGACGTGTAAAATATGTAAATCAAACTTCAGCTTGGAATCGAGGTCCTTGAAGCTAGTCACAACATTGAGCGGGGAGCCGAGGACAGAGTATGAGAAGAGAAGTGGGGATGTTTTGTGGGTGAAAGACATTTGATGACATTTCGAAACATTCAAAGTAAGAGAATTCGCTGCGCACCAGGTAGCCAAAGTACCCAAATCTTTCTGTAATAACGAACAGTCACTAGCGGATTCTATCACCCTGAAAATTTTGAGATCATCAGCGTACAAAAGATAGGGTGAGCTAAAGAGGGAAGGAAGATCATTAAAAACATAAGGAACAATAAAGGACCAAGAATAGATCCTTGCGGAACTCCTGAGGTAGGAAAAAAGGGTGTAGAAGAGCAAGAGTTGACAATCACAACACAAGAGCGATTACAAATGTAGGAGGAGAACCAAGAAAAGAGGACACCAGAGAGACCAAACCCTGCTAACTTAGACCGAAGAATAGCATGGTTCACAGAATCGAAAGCCTTGGCAAACAGTATATAAAACATCTACTTGCTTTTGCTTGTCGATTGCGGAAGCAACGGTGTTTGTATAAGACAATAAGTTTGTAACCGTTGACTTACCTTTAACGAATCCATGCTGTTCACTGGCCAACAAGGGCTGAATAAAACGGTACACTCTGTTGTAAACTACTCTTTCGGGGAGCTTACTAAAGCATGGCAAAAGGGATATGGGACGGTAATTAGGGATGGAAAAAGAATCACCAGCTTTATGAATAGGAAATATATTGGCAGAATTCCAAAGAGCAGGAAAGGTACCGGTAGAAATACTAATGTTGAAAATTATTGACAGAGGAACACACAAGGAGGAAGACAGTGATTTGGTGAAAAAATTCGGAATGCCGTCAGCACCGAGGCTTGTACTTCCATCGAGGGACAACATTAATGATTCGACTTCTAACGGATTAGTTAAAGCAGTGGAAAGGGTACGATCAGGTGTGGGAAAAAATGTTGAAGGTGAGGAACTATTGAGATGGGAGGTAAAAGAAGAAAAAAATTGAGCAAAGAGCTCGCAGGAATCCTGAGGTGAGGACGCAGACTTATCATGAAGATACATGACAGAAGGAATGCCAGAGGAAGTTTTAAGGGATTTGACATAAGACCAAAAAGGCTTAGAATTGTCGGAAGTAATGGAAGTTTCGATATGCTTCAGGTAGGCACGCAATGCGTCATTGGCTGCTTTTTTAGCAGCAGCCCGTGATCTTTTAAAATTCAGAAGGTCATTAAGAGAGCCAGACTTTTTGTATTTACTACGCGCCGCATCTTTGGCTCTAAGAGCAACCGCAACATCGACTGTGAACCACGGAGGATCGGAACTTCTTATACAGCGGAAGGAAGGAGTATAGCAGGAAATTCCGTAGAGGAACAAGGCTCGAGCCTGTTAATTGAAAAGAATCTGGTTACAATGTGCTTTCTTGTAGCACGAATACCAAGGTGAGCGATATTATGTTCTGAGTTGAACACCTGTTTCCTGAACGTGTGAGAAATTTAAGGTCGAATGGTTGGGCCAGACACTTCTCAAAAAATGTCGACGTTCATGCCAAAGATTGGTTGTTTCTTTAAAAGAAATTTAGAGTCCTTTAGAATCTTCTGAAACTAGGCGTCCGATGTTTGGGACGTGGCGATTGCGGCAAAGTCGAGAGTACTGGGAAGAATGATTTCTTCTAGACGAGAGAGTGCGTCAGCAACAACGTTGTTGCAACCAGAGACATGCCGAATGTCAGAAGTGAACTCACTTATGTAACTTAGATGTCCAACTTGACGAGGTGTGGCCTTTTCTGGCTTTTGTTTGAAAGCAAAAGTCAGTGGTTTGTGATCGGTGTATAGTGTAAACCTTTGGGCCTCCAAAAAGTATCGGAAGTAACGAATGCCCTGATAAGCCGCTAACAGTTCGCGGTCGTATGCACTATACTTTCTTTGTGCGTCGCTTAATTTGGCCGAGTAAAAACCAAGGGGTTGCCAAGAGCCTTGACATTTTTGCTGCAGAGCAGCCCCGATGGCGGAATCTGAAGCGTCTACGAATAGACTAAGATCGCGTTCTGATCTAAGATCCTGACTCCAGATCAGAAGGTTGCGTGTTCAGATCACGTCGGGGTCACCAATTTGGTATTTGCTGCTTCCTAATAAAATGTATATTAAAATTGTTTCATTTCCAGTTAATTAAATGAGTTTAAATTGTTATCAACAACCATTTAATATTTAATTTATTTCGGTAGAAGTAAATAATGTTTTAAATTTTTTATGTTTTAACAACACTCTATATAAAAATTAAATTATTTTTTTTACAAACTTCCAACATTTTTCACTTAGCTTACTTGATGTACAATTTTTTCGTGTAGTGTGTTAAATGTCAAGTAGTGTGGTGAGTAGTGAATGTATGAATGATATGTGTATGTGTTTGTGTATCCACAAGTAACTTACCTAAATGCGCGTCGTGTGTACTCTAATCTTTTAAATAAATGAACTTTTGGCGGATTCACGAAGTGCGAGGTCACTGGCACAATCACGTAAAATACGTATTCGCGAAAAAAAATGCGTACACAACTCGAGTACCGAGGAGCCGACGTAAATTGTTTATTATTTTTAATATTCTGAATACATCAATACCATAAAAACCAGAGCCAATTCAGTACTTTCATAAATATATTCGTAAACGGTGTACTTGAAGCTATAGAAATCCGCAGAGACATCCAGGGCAACAACAAAAAAATTAATTTTGTTGAGCTGTGTTATTGATTATTGTTAAATACCACCCTAAAAAAGTAGAGCTATTGAAAATGTTGTGGAGTTAACAATTATTTATAATTTTGGACGAGGAACACTTCTACATAAAAGCAAAGAGATTTGAACTACGCCACCAGCGATTTGTAGTTGAATAGATTTCTAAAGATGCAGACATACTTTATTTACTCAGAAAGACTAGAATGCGAAAATAAAAAATTACAAAAATACAAAACTGAAATTATAAGGTACAGCAGTTTGAATCGGCCATTAATAAACTCTTTAGATGAATGATATTTGGTTTTCAATAACAAAAAGAGTACAGAAATTCTACTATTCAGAGGCATTTCGAAAAGTTCAACATATTACAACAATTCTTAAATTGAAATTAAGATGGAAAGAATTATTGCGGAAGCCGGAAGTCAAACAAAAATATAACAGGGTGTATAAGCCAGTAGTCGAGTCGAGGCACGCGGTAGCAGAAGGGACATGCGTCTTGTACCGAGGCCAACATAAACATCAAATCGTCCTACAAATTCTTAATGAACTCTGATTTGGTTAATAAATAATTTAGCATCAGTTTTGTAGTTATGTGTGATAGTAATTCCATGCCGAAATTTTCATGTTTCATTCATGAACTTTTCAAATCCTATATGCTGTATATGATGGAAGTGCACAAGTTTATTTTTTAAGAGCTTAACAATGTCATTGCCAATAATCAACTAACCAATACAATGCAAAATTGTCATCTAAATACAACGACTAATTAATTTCTGGGCTGTTTAAAATACGGGCTGCTTGAAGTTCGTTCATTTTTGTTCGTCATCACTCAGAAAATGTGACATTCGTACGAACGTTTACAGAGCGTTCCGAACTTGACCTCAAATATACGAGAATTCTTATTGGCATGCTAGACACGACCTTAATTCAACAAATGTTTAACTTGCACTTGTCCGGTTCTGGCACCTCTTAATTTTTTCCACATCTTGTGCGCTCTTTTAGTATTCAGGCACGTATTGTTCGAGCTGATCACGTCAAATCGAATAAAACAACATTGAATTGGCGTCGGACTATTTTTAAATCGGAAACGATTGAAATGTTTTGAAGCAGCTTCGAGTTAGCACCTTTTAACAATTTCGTACTTGGATAAGTGAGAAATGCAATCAGATGTAAAGAACTGCTTGCGAATCGCAGAATTTTCAGCGAATCATTTTTGCAAATAACAATTCATGCATTGATCTATTGAATCGCTAGAGTAAATATTATGCTTTGACTGAAGACATTTAAATCAAAATTGAAAAATGATTGTTATAAAAACCAGACTAAATAATTTTCTAACATTTTTGAGTATCTTGTAAAGGTAATGTTATTAAAAGATAAACAAATTTTTAACTTTAACTTATTAATGTATTTGATCAATTGCTTTTTTTGGCGACTCTATCGAGGGCTGGTTAGGATAGTAGTATTGAAAACGAAAATTTTGCTCATGTTGTTGTTCTTTGCATTACTACTATCATAACCGCAAAAAAACGCGGCTGTTGACGTGGCTATACAGAGAAATAGTGGACCATGATAATTGCTGTTTAGTGGCGAGGATGAACGATTGACACTCATTGATAGGGGAAAAGGAGACCCGTACAGGTACAGTCCGCTCGCGTCTAGCTGCTCTTCAAGCTAGACACAGTGGAGAAGCCCCTCGAGTGGTTGCTGTCAGCAAACAGATCAGCTGGAGATATATCGTCTGAAAATAGTAGTCCGCTGTTGGAGTCATCTTGGCAGTGACTGGGGCAGTAGCAAGAGTGAGGGAGGCATGCCACAGCGACAGACCGGTCGTTTTGCTGGCGATGCTAGATGTTCAAAATGCCACTTGAGTATAGCTTTTGCATCCCTGATTATTTTTGGTCATACGGGACTATCTTAGGGACTGATGGCAGCTGTTTGACACCGACGAAGTAATACGAAGGAGACCTATCACATCAGGGTCAGCCCAGTGATCAATACTCGGACCTAACCCCTGAAAAATCGTCGTTTACAATGGAAATGCCAATGGATGTATTTTTGATGAGTAACGCTGATGATGTGGCAGCGGCAATCACTTCCAGAACTGCTGAATTAGGTGATTCAGACTTAACCAAGTTGCGAGGAGGGTGGAACGGTTGATGATCAACCATGGTCTACAGCTGGCGTGAGAGAAATCGTCATGCTGACGAAGCGGAGGATACTGAATGCCACCCCGATGAGAATGGTCCCCGCATGGGTCCAGACCAATAAATCGGTAAGTGTCGCTGAAAGTGACGCTGATTACTAAGCTGACTTTCTGGGACCACATTCTTAAGGTATGCGGTAAGGCTGCAAAAGTCATCGGTTCACTAGGCATTATGGTCAAAATTGATGGCCGCGGCGAAATTAGCCGGAGGCTGCTCATGGTGAAGACATCTTCGTATTGCTTTACGGGGCTGAAATTTGGGCGAACGCCCTACAAGTGGAAGAATTTACAGCGCGGGTTACGTTACACGAAACTCCGCAATTTTCTAAAATTAAATTACACTTTAATTGTTTCGAGTTTTTATTTGGCGATGGCAATCGAATTTTGAAAAAAGCAATTCTTTTGTTTTTTCTCTCAAAGTCTTAATCTTGACGTTGGTCAAGATGAATCAGTGTTCAATTTAATATAATTGTATTTTTCATTCAAATAAAAAATAAAAATATTGATAAAGAAATAAAAATTGTGAAGAATTTAACAAGTGTGTTTCTATAAGTATTTGAAACACAAATACTATAAGTATTTCGCGTGTTGCCAGCGTTTAGCGTAGATTTGTCTTGCATATCGCCTATAGCTACCGCTCAGTTTTGGAAGATGTTACATTACTGGTATCAGGCGCAATCCTTATAGACATACTTGCGCACAGAAAGGCACCTCATATGCTCTGAGTCGAATAGATCAGGAGCTCTAGCGCACGGATGTACACGAACACGACAAATTGGAGCCCGAGAAATAAAGGTCGATGGGCGGTGAGACTGATAGGTGTTTTGAACCGATGTGCGAGCCGTGGCCACGAAGAATTTAACTTTTGCCTGTACCAATTCCTAACGGGCCAAGGTTATTTCAGAAATGTCCTTAACAAAATGGGTTAGGTGAGTATATCGTACAATGATGCTCATCATACGGTATGCAAGATTGGCGTGATATTGGCTTGGTCACGCCAGAGTTGATCGTGAATTATGCTCATTAGTCCAAATTAGCTGTTTCCCAAAGTAGTGCGCATACGATTCCAGTCTTTTGTGTACTTGAATAGCTTCCATTCATTTCGTATTTAAATAAAAGATCACCAAAAAAATATTACCTGCATCTTATATTCGGCGGGATCTTGGAAAAGTATTCCTTCGTGTTTCGTCGATTTAGCGAGCTTTACAAGGTAAAAATTGGAACTAATGATATGTCAAAATTGGAACTAATGATGTGTCAAATTCTCACACGTAAACCGTTCTAATCAACTTTTCTACTGCCGATTCGGGTTCTAGCTTTAAAAATTATAAACGACTCTCCTGATATAGGCCAACTATCCAGTTCACCCAATATTTGCTACAGATGGTGCAAGCTAAATTTGCTATGATGAAGACATTGAGGCCCCAGTGGTGAAGTAGTGGAATTGCACCTTTTCGAAGTGAATGCAGAAAGGAATTTAATCTTATCAAAAGATACAACAATTGACCGCCTTATAAAAGTAGATTAAGGTTTCTCAAACATGTCCTGTCTAAAGCATAGTACTGAGTTCGATTTCACGTGAAATGTTCATACAAAATTTCACGTGAAATCTGTTTCGGCGAAAATTTAGCTTGAAAATAAGCAAGAGTGGTACTCTGTTCTTAGCATGAAAAGTTGCTTTGAAGTTGCTTTCGCGTTGAAGACGTAGATGGCACTGAAACATTCTCCAGTCATTTCACGCCAATTAAGTTTGTGCAGTTCATTCTTTCGAGCTAAAAAGTGACATTTGGTGTTCCAATTTGAAATTTGAATTGTGTAAATGTCTTTCCAATAAGAAAATCGATCGAAAATTGAAATTCTTGACATTTTATCCGTCAAGAATGAGGAGCGTCTCTGCTTTTCTCCATTGCCAAAATTTTCGCTCGAAAGAATGACCAGATAATGGAGACATGTCAAAATTTAGCTTCAGGATTAACTCAGTACCAGCCTTAAGGTGAAAAAAGCTTCATTGAAAATGTTTGTGCGGAAGTATTGAAGATACGAATAAAGGCAGTCGCTTCCGCAAACTTCTAAGCATAAATTCTATTGCACCCAGTTGCATACAAAGGTACGACGGAAGTTGGTCTCAAGGCAATCATAAGCACTTAGGTTCCTGATGGGAACTCTCTTTTGTAGTAGTGGGGATACATCATCTTCAGCCTTAGCACTAGAATCAATCATGATTGCAAGGTCGGTTCCTGTTGTTTCTGATGCACTCATTAGATGGGGAGCTCATTTTTTTGGTGAATGAACCAAAAGACCCGGATGCCCACCAGGCCCAGGTAATATCGCCTCGCCACAAATTCAGCTGACAATAGAGCGTGTTGCCTTGGGTCATGGTCATATTTAATGTCTATATCCTATCAGCTCGCGGCGTATGAGAGATGTATTCATCCTCAAGACTACAGAAAGAATCGCACGCTTAACTAAAAGACTACATACCAATTTATCTAAGCTGCTTTAAACCGAAGTTTTTCGAGAAGGCTTATTTTAGATTTGAGAGAGGTTATTGAATGACCAGCGCCTTTAACTCTACCCTGATCTCGAAATCACATTATTGCTATATGAGAGATAAATCTGTCAAATCAGTGCTGCATATCTGAGTGAAGCAGGTTGAAAAAATACATGACTGCAAGGAGCACATACTAGCTGCGTTTCTAGATATTGAGAGAGTGTGCAATAATTTGTGCCCTCAGGAGATTGTGAACGGTCTTTTAGTCCTGGATGTCGATTCGCAACTAGTCAAATTATGAATCAGCTACTTAAAAATCGGGTATGATATTCGTCCCTGGGTAGCACAAACATCACGTGAATAGTAAATACGGACATTCCAAGGGCGGTGTTTTCTCTCCTTTGCTTTGAAATTTAACAGTTAATGAGCTTCTAAGGAATTTCGGTCAAACTGGATGTAAAGTGATAACATATGCAGATGAAAGCGCTATTACCATATCAGAGAGATTTATTTCGACATACAGGAGGAGAAATTAAGTTATTCCTTGCATATTCTCTCGCAATGAACTCGAGAGCGTGCCTAAGTGCTAATTTGAACAAAAAACGGAACTATTGCTCTTCACGTGCCTCGAACTACCGAAGCTCAATTGATGAAATGTACAGACGGAGGCAAAAAAGGGCAATTGCCTCCTCTATTGTATAGCCCCCTTTGAGAAAATAATTTGCACTTCACTGTACTTCAATGCAAATTAAGGAAATTATGTGCAAAATTTTTGTGGTTGCTTCCTCTATTTCAAAGCCCTGTGCACGCGTATGCCTGTAATCCTCAAAAACAAAGTGAAATACCTGGGAGTCATCCTGGACTTCAAGCTTCTATGGAAGAAAAATACAGCAATAGACTTTCAAAGCATTATGTGCTCTTTACAGCTGTAAAAGAGCCATATGAGCAACTTGGGGGGCTGCAGCCTCACATCGTCTCTTGTACACTGAGAAAACACATGGCGCCAGACGCCATAATTTATAGACTTCTGGCGCCATGTACATAGTCGATTTAGGGATTGTGATAAAATATAGCGCCACACGCCATAATACATGGCGAAAAATACATAGGCCTACACGCCATGTACTATAGTCCTCCACGCCATGTACATGGCGTGGCGGACTATAGTGCATGGCGTGGAGGACTATACTGTATGGCGTGGAGGACTATACTGTATGGCGTGGAGGACTATACTGTATGGCGTGGAGGACTATAGTACATGGCGTGGAGGGCTATAATTATAGCGTCTGCTCCTATGTACTATGGCGTGTGGCGCTATATTTTATCACAAATCGACCGAAATCGACTATGTACATGGCGCCAGATGTATATAAATTATGGCATCTGGCGCTATGTGTTTTTTCAGTGCATCTGAAGATGATCCAGTTTGCATCCAACAAAAGGCCACGAACCTTCTCAGTTCGGAGCATCTGGAGGTAGAGCACTTGATGTTAGGTGATGGAATTCTATCAAAGAAATTCCCGAGGGATTAATGACATCAAAGATCATATCCTCTCCTATATTCAAGAAGCTTGCTGATATTTATGCATCTCCTCACACAGCATGGCTGCGAGTTATAATTGTAGTGCTATGAGCCATATTACATGGCTCATGGCACTATGTAATATGGCGCGTGGGGCCATAATTTCTGCGCCATGTAATTATGGCGCTGGGAGCTATACTGCATGGCTCAGGGTACTATGTACATAGCGTGTGGCACAATAAATGCTGCGCCATGTCACATGGGACCACGCGCTATGTAGATTCTGACATTATGGCGCTGGGAGCCATATTGCATGGCTCAGAGTGCTATGTACATGGCGTATGGGGCCATAAATAATGCGCTATGTTACATGGCTCTGAGCGCTATGTGGATTTTTTTCAGTGTATTTACACTAGCACGGTGGAGCCAAATCTGCTGTGCGGAGCAGTCGTTTGGTGGCTATACTTAAGGTTGTAAATTAGAAGATCGGGAGAAAAATACGTCATTGGTTACGAGAGCACTCCGTACTCCTTCCTGGTGCTGCTTCACTGGCATTTTACTGATCTGCTTGTCTTACAACACGCATAGTGCGCAGCGGTAAGACGTCATTAGAGTAACCTTTGACTAGCACAGACGTAGGTCATACTAAAATCTTGTCGCAGAGTATATATTCCAGTGGGCACCGATTATACTATTGACCTATATTGACTATATACTGAAACGCAGATCTCAAGCAGAGAGAAATGAACAAGGGGAGTATCTCTAGGAACAGATGCTGTGAAAATACATATCGATGGCTCCAAAATGACCGGCAGAGTGCTATATGGTGTGTTTTGCGTCCTGAGTGGAAGAATCAACCAGCGTAATCGCAAGACAATTGTGGAAAATTTTTGACATTAACTGCGCTAAGCACACTCAGAAAAATATGTTTCCGAAAATCAAAGAAAATATTTACTTGTTTACGAGATGTGAAATCTTCCACAAATCAAATAAACTTTTATTTGATATCAGTAATTTGTATAAATATCATTGAAAAATTTCTTACATTCAACGGAATACAGTTTTTGCTTTACCTTATTTCAAGTAAGTAATTTTCCTCAAATCTTGTAAATTATGTCTATGAATTTAGTAAATTATGTCTACACCGCGAATATTTTTTTCTATGTTTCAACAACAACCATGCTTCAATATTCGACGAAAAAATTGATAGTTTTTATGACTTCTATCAACTTTTCCTCCACACAAATAAAGGGTCGATAGCTTAGCTCGCTAACGTGTCAATCCAAAGCAGCGATCTACCGCTCGTGGGTTCGAATTCCGCCGGGTTCATGGTTGACTTTGTTCGTCTTCAGTTGTCCTATCTCCATTGATTAAGTGTCACATTATAGCTTAAATTGGAGACTAGGCATAAATAATACTAGCGCTTCAGAAAATAAGAAAAAAATGGCACTTTAAAAAAAGGAAAAAATGGAAAAAAAAAATTTTCTGAGTTTTTGCGTGCCAACAACATGAGATGCTTTCAAAGCGGTCCGCCATCTAAATAGTAACCGCGTCCAGCACTGCTTAACTTCGGTGATCGTACGTGAACCGATTTATGCCAGATGCCAGATGTTCTTAAAATTTTATCAAATTTTACTCAGGGCATATGCGATATCAGTGCTTTGATATGAATAAATTCCTTTCTTTCGATTGAATAAATATTTCTTTGAAACTATACCAAATTATACTCAGGACAAGTTCAAAATCAGTTATTTGAAATTTCTTTCTTTCGATTGAGTAAATATTTCCTTGGCGCAGAATCAGTACCAATTTTCTTTGATAATGTGTTCATTTTTCTTCAAAAAATAGAAGTATTTTTCTGAGTGCAACTTCACGAACTAGTAAGAGGTCCTTCCGTGTAACAGTGGTTGTTTTAGCCGGACATTGTGTATTTGGCAGGCATGCTTTGCTATTAGATCCTCTTTACAAGACTTTTTACTTCAGTTGAAGATGGGAGGAAGAAGAGGAAATAGATATTCACCTCTTACCCGAATGCCCAGCCCTTGCCAGAGGAAAGAAGTAGTCCCTTGGCTCATAATTCTCCGCAAGCCTAACCGCAGTAGCTTGAAGAGGATCATTTATTTTGTTTAATACTCGGGGTGTCTCTCCAGTAAATAATGGTTATGCACCACGCAATGCAGTTTATAGCGGACCCATGTGTGCCTAAGTACGTCTAACAGACTGAAATATGAACAAGTCAAAAGTTTTTGACAGACATGTAAAATACATACGAACACCTAAAATATATTTAAAATCAAATTCATGACAGGTTAGGTGTAATATCGTTAAAAAAACTGAGATAAAAAATTAAAGTTATCATTTTTCTTTAGTGATTTTCCTCATGAATCCAATTCATTGGGTTAGATTTTCCTGGCTTACACAAGGTCAGCATATAACTGTTCATCCTTAGCGACAGATAAGAAGACCTGGAGCTTAAAATTTCAGTCCAAGTGCCCATCGATTTGTATTGAAGGACGCTTTTCAGTCTTTGTTTTTTCTATGACGATGCCAAGGCTCAGGGGATGCCCTATTATGCTACAACACGGTCTTGGTGCAAAGAAAATTAAGGAAAGGGGTGCAGGAACGGTTCGGTTGAGTTTGCAGGAGATAGGGATGCAAGTACGCTTAAACAACTGCGGCAGGGGAAACAGTAGATGTTAGGCTATTTCACAATCGTATTGACTTAGATAAGAAAGAATTGTGAAATTAAATGGTACGACAGGCACTGACCGGAAGGGTATAAGAGTGATACCATTGAGAGGCTGGGGTGTTTCGGATAGGAGGTGCTCTAGAAGGGATCAGACTTGATATTTCACTAGAACAGTTTCCATGGTAATAGCGATAAAGAGAAAGGCAACCCACATCACGGCGACGCTCAACGGATTCAAGACGTTAACTAATGGTTTCATCGCCAATAAGCTTGAAAGCTTTGCGTTGGACTTTGTCTAGTTCCGCTGAAGCAGTGCGGCTTACCCCAGCCCATATATGGGAGTTATACTCAAGAGTCCTGTGGATGTGCGCTGTCTGATGAAGTAAAGTATTTCTTGCGTCTTTGAAGCAAACCTAGGTATTTCATGGCATTTTTCGCAATTTGAAAATTATGGCCGATCTAGCTAAGTTTGCTGTAAATGCTAAAGTCTAATAGGTTTAGCGAGGGAAATACTTACACCAGAATTACCTACACCATCAACGGAAATAGTGTGGCTAGCGGGAGGAGGGTAAAGCTTGAGCGAAGGAAGATAGCATTGGATTTTGGACGCATAAAAAACGAGGTAAACATGAGATTGGAATTGTTTTTGCGGGATGATTAAAATTGAACAACTTTTTATTAACATTAAAAATTTTAATCTACATTGAAAATTCTATTTTGACAAAGTGGTTTCGAAAGTATGCACTGCTTCTCATCAGACACCAGCACACAGTGCATACTTGACTGGCGTGACCATTTGCAGGTGGAAATCATTACATTTTTATTTATGCTAGTTGTGACAAATTTTAACATCTCCGACTTATATCCATGGATATAATTTTACTTAGTAAAGGTAATTGAATTTGATCACGGTTCCCTTCTTGTCTATAAATCAGCATATACAACGTATATCATTTCTACAGCATTCTGATGAGAAGCAGTGCATACTTTCGAAACCACTTTGTCAAAATAGAATTTTCAATGTAGATTAAAATTTTTAATGTTAATAAAAAGTTGTTCAATTTTAATCATCCCGCAAAAACAATTCCAATTTGATTCTGCTTTCGGGGGCTGATTCCGCAAAACGATCAAGTTTCCCGTTTCAATATGCTTGGCTTCGATGCTGTAGAAATGATATACGTTGTCTATGCTGAATTATAGACAAGAAGGGAACCGTGATCAAATTCAATTACCTTTACTAAACATGAGATCTTTACTAACAGAAGCAGCGTTTCCGCGGGAGTCGGCCACACTGTCAAAAGAGTATACGAAGTCAACGAAGTCAAGGGTGCTGTTGTCGGCAAAACTATAAATCAGAATGAAGGTCGAGGAAAGAAGATCGTTTATAAATAAAAGAAGAGCGTCGATGAGTTAACAGTGTCTTGCGGTACCTCGACATTGGTAGTGTGAACACAGGATTTGAGTCCATCCGAAACAACTTGGGAAGAAAGATTTACGAGAAAACTTTCAATCCACTTAACAAGGACGGGATGAAGGCCAAATCTACGAAGATGGCTAATAGAACTGGGTGCCGGACTTTGTCTAAGACCTTAGAAATATCAAGAGAAACGACCTTTGCTTCACCAAAGTTATGGAAAGAACGGTTCCATCTTTCAGTGAGCACATGAAAATAAGTCTCCCGTGCAGCGCCAAAAACGGAAACTATACTGGTGATCGTTGATTAGATGGTTCGACTCAAGATATTTCATTAATTTAGAATTTACAAATGATCCAAATACCTTAGACAGACCTCCCCCTTTTTACGTATGTGCTGAACATGTGCGAGCTTCCACCCGGAACGGAATATTACAGACGAGTATTACAATTAAGGTATTTTGCGCAAAGGTTTAGCTAAGGCAGAGATGCAACACTTTAATACAAGCAGCGAAATAGCATCAAGTCCGACAGATTTGGAAACATCAAGCTTGGCGAGTATTGTCAATATCTCTCTTTAGCGGAAAAATCGAGGCCCCTGATTGGAAGCGCACATTCGAGAGCTAGGATAGGAGGATTCAGCAATGAAGGTGGCAAGTAAGAGTTAGTAGCAAAAATCTCAGCAAAGAGCGATTTAGTAAGCACGTTACCAACGATTTAGTAAGTAAAGAAGGAGTGGCACGGCAGAACCGGAGAAATAATTCTTGATCCTTTTAATCAGCAACCAAAAACTTTTACTTCCTTTCTGGCTTGCAAGTGCTTTCTGCTTAATATTTTGGTCAAACTGGATTTAACTTTCCGGATAGTGGTTTTGCATGAATTGCGAGCAGCTTTGTAAAGTTTTTTTAATTCCTCGGATAGAGATAGATTATAGCTTCGGAATACTGCCTTCTAAATGCGAATGGCCTCTCGACATTTGTTACTAAACCATGAGGTTGTGGTTGGTTTAGTGCTCTTGAAGCTTTGCGAAATAAAAGAAAACATTCAACAATATATGATGCCGGTTATGGTGGAAGCTATATATTCGACGCTTCTTGTTGCAAAGCAATCGGACCAGCCAAACTCTCTGATGTATTTATTAAACGCAGTCCAGTCAGCCTTGTCAGATTGCCAGACTAGCTGTTTAGTGAAAAATTGATTAGTGTTAATTAGAGAAGGGATGTTAAACTGAGCCGAGATCAAATTGTGGTCCGAGTTACCACCAGATACACTGAAAAAAATCTACATGGCGCCCAGAGCCATGTAACATACCGCATTATTTATGGCGCCATACGCTATGTACATAGTACTCTGAGCTATGCAATATGGCTCCCAGCGCCATAATTTCAGAATCTACATAGCGCGTGGTCCTATGTAACATGGCGCAGCATTTATGGTCCCACACGCTATGTACATAGTGCCCTGAGCTATGCAGTATGGCTCCCTTATTATGTATTATAGTCCTCCACGCCATATACTATAGTCCTCTACGCCATATACTATAATCCTCCACGCCATGTACTATAGTCCTCCACGCCATGTACTATAGTCCTCCACGCCATGTACTATAGTCCTCCACGCCATACACTATAGTCCTCCGCGCCATGTAATATAGTCCTCAAAGCCATATACATGGCGTGGAGGACTATAGTGCATGGCGTGGAGGACTATAGTACATGGCGTGGAGGACTATAGTACATGGCGTGGTGGACTATAGTACATGGCGTGTAGGACTATAGTACATGGCGTGGAGGACTATAGTATATGGCGTGGAGAATTATAGTATATGGCGTGGAGGACTATAGTATATGGCGTGGAGGACTATAATACATGGCGTTGAGGACTATGGTACTTGGCGTGGAGTTTTTTTTTTGTAACTGTTTAAAAAAAATCATTTTGAGCAGTTTAACAGTGGACTAACCCCTTAAATTTATTCAGGTAGAGTTTTTCATAGCGGCGAAATTGGTAACTGGAAAAAATGTGATAAAGACAATCAAATCCTTGTAAGGTTTCGAGTTTCTAAGTGAGAATGATGTATACCCACGAAAACTACAGCAAGGTGATTGTAATAATTGAAAGGAAAGTGTATTTGCTTCAATATATATTGTAGGCCTGGATTTAGTTATGACATCTACACTTAGGCAGCTGGCGTAAGTGTATTTAAGAGAGTTCTTAGGCTTCTCCACTATCTACTATTTATTTGCTAAATATAACAAGTAAATCATGCTAAATAAAACAAGTATATTACCACAAGATATTGTTTCATACCCGTCCCACGTGGAAATATAATCTTCGAATACTCCTTTTAAAACCTAGCAATCAATTAATAGATATTAATATTGCAAATCTCTCTATTAGAGCTCAATATACCAATAGTATTAACATAATAAGCTGAGCATGTGTGGCTCTACTGTAAGCAAAAGGAAGCATGCTACTCTCTATCTTGTTATTTTCAGTATTTACCTATCGATTGATTTTCGGGTATGTGGCAGTAGCGCTTCGTAGCGTTCTCATAAACATGAACAATCTAAAAATAGGAACATGCCTCTAAAAATACATTGCCTTGAGGTTTGTTTTGAATATTCATTAAGGTGCACTGGTACTGAGCGATGTAGATACGCCATCAGCAAATAAACACGAAAATTATAAAAGAATGGCGAATCACAGAAAATTGTACATCGCTATACAGTTGTATGTCGGGCGATGTTAAGTTTAGTAGAAATTTTGGTTTAGTAGAATATATAGTTTATTTGGTTTATTGACATTTTCAATGAGAAAAATCGGGTACGATATTTTAAATATTGTTTTTTATTGTATGTATCATAAAGTTAGGCATAATGTTGTTTTTAATTCTTAATTATTTATTTCAATTTAACGCTAGATTTTATATTCTAGTAGCATTGATTATTTTACCAAACCTGACCAATACTTGGAGCTGAAAATAGATATTCAAATACCTACAGATATCAAAAAGTTACCGAGAATCGCAATAAAAACATTCAGACCACCAAAATGATTTTAAATAGAAGGCAGTAAATGTAAATCTCCCAAATATTTTGCACATATTTTTTTCAGGTCTTCATTTTTTACTAAAGAAATATTTGTATCTTTCGATTCCGCCCCCCATAGCTACCACGTATTGTCTGTAAACATTTCAATATATATTTCATTTCGGTCGATTGAAATTCACTTGTGAGATTAGAAGTCGTGAAAGTTAAATCGATCGAGTCTGGTTATGTCTATTGCATGGAACTAATGATAAAAGTGTAAAGCAATTGTATACTTTAGAAGGCGTTATGAAGCACAAAATAAAAATATTTTTTTGGTACGCCCTCTGTTTTGATGATAAGCTATTTCTCTCATTCCCCAAGAGATTTTTTATAGCGAAGCGATAATACGACGATATCCAATTCAGATAAATGCATTCAGATAATAATAATATCGATATATTTATTAGGTTCTGCATTTGAAAGCATGATAACTCTTACTTTTCGCCATTTCATGTAATTAAATATTGCTGTATGTATATAGTCAATTAAACTGAATAAAATATCCATATAAATTTATATTTAAAATTTATCCAGCAGTAGTAATTCATTTGTTATCTATTTGAACACAGCAGATAAATATAATTATATCTACTTGGCTGCTTGGGTAATTTGTATACCTTTGCTTTCAAAGCTGGTTTGTATTCACTGAATCTCCATACACACAATTCAGCGCTTTACGTTATCTATCTAGTACACAGTATCAATAATTTTTTTCACTACTCTTCTTCTAACACTCAATAGTCTGTTGATGAGTGGAGAAGTACCGCAAACACTTTTTCTATAACATACATTTAATATATCGTACATTCCGTAATGAATATGTTGCTTCTATAGTATTTTTCCCCCTGCATTTTTAATTGCCTTCTTTTTCAAGCCCTCGTTCGCTAGTCTAAATAACAAAGTAACAAAAAATATCTATCCCGTATTTTCCTGTGCTACAGCAACACACAATTCAAGTGTCGGATAGCAGAAAGCCGACTAAATGCATGCCTAGGCTGGGATACAGAGGATAATGCACCTGGTCTTTGTCTTTCTAAAAATTTGTAGGATCCAAAATTCGGGCACAAAAAATTATTAAAAAAGGAGGCTGCCTCAAGTGCTCCACAAGTAGCGAATCCAATCCCGGGATCCCGGCTAATTTCTGGTCCTGAAAATCCCGGGATTGATGAGTTCTAATCCCGGGATTTTCGGGATCAGAAATTGGCCTGGATTCCGGGGCCGGGAGTCAAGCATAATCGGCAATCAAATTACGGCAAGACTCGAAAAGAGCAAATAGAATCCATATTTATGAGAAAGCAATTAGCATGCAGGTTCACATCAAAATGCGTAAAGAATAGAGCAAAACAAACCGATGTAACAGTTAACAAGAGAATACAAAGGAGTTTGTAAATAAATAAGTATGGACTGTTTCGCATTTAGTGCTGTTTCGCATTTAGTGCATTCGTTACTTCGAATGATTTGAGGAAATTAATACTAGCGAATGCATACACAGATTAACCAAAATCTTCAAAAACAATCAAAAAAAGGCTATGGGCTATGCAAGAGGGATAAACAAAAAAAAAAAAAAAAAATGAGATAAGACAGGCTAGTATCTCAGGTGAACGGTTCAGTTTGACGTTTGATGAGTGGACCTCGACTGCAAATAGGCGCTATATAAATATTAACATCTACTTAGTAAATTCTTACTGAAACTTGGTGCGAGTAAGGATATCAATGACAGTTGCAAACTACCTAGATATATTAAAAGAGCGTTTCGCTGAGTTTGATGTTTCTCTAGGAAAATACATTGTTACCATCATAACTGATGGGTCAAATGAAATGCGAAAAGTAGGCAGACTTAGTTAATACAGAGCAACATATTTGTTTGGTGCATAGCATCCTTTTGGCAGTTTGCGATGTTCTCTATAATAGGAGATCCATTCCAGATTAAAGAGTTGATGTTGCGTCCTCCTATGCATAGCACGAAGATTTGGACGCTCCTGAATCAGCTTACTACGTTGAACCCGGTCGCCTGCAAGACACGCTAGATCTGACGAAGGACATCAGCGCATGCAGAAAGAAAGTTCGTAAGGAAGTTTTATATTTTAAAAAAGCTCCAACGAAAAATAATAACGATCTTCAAAACTATGTCAAATCCGAGCAAAGCATTTAATTGTCTCACTTACTGGATTGTAAAACAAGATGAAATAATCTCTTGACAATGTTTAAACGGTTTTCCATTTTGAAAAATAGTATACATTAATAGGCCTGCAATATCCAGAGCGATTAAAAGGAACTGAGTTTGATTCAATTCAGAAACTAATTGAAGTTTTGCTCCTTGTAAAATTGACTGTGGAGGCCTTAAATCGCAAAGGTGCAAATTTATGCACTGCTAATACTTCATCAAGATTTTTATTTAGGCTGCTAGGAGAAAAACGGTTCATTTTTGTGAATGCTATGAAAACTGCAATATTGGACCGAATAAAAGAGCGTCCATGTACTGAGCTATCTGGTTAGCTAAGCTATCTCCAGAATCTACATTGTGCCAGCAAAAATTTACCAAGTGAAATAGAATCTCTATTTTGGAAACCAAGCAACGCAAATAATTAAAAAAAAATACTTCAATGATCTAGATGCTGAGCCCTTTGCTTGCTAGCCAAAGAAATGAGGAGAACCCAGTAGATACCCATATTGAATCAGAACAAGATAGTCGTCAATTGATGCTACAAGAAGAGCTGCGAAAGTATGATAATAATCGATCAAGAAATGCCGCAAGAAACTAATCTAATTAAAACCATTGCAAAAGAAATGAATCTTTTCGAAAGTGGTGGCACTCGCATAGTTTGGAGCAGGCGTAACAATATTTCTCTACCGTTTCCGCGGCCTCCAACATCGGGAATAAATTTAGAAGCAGGCTTGGAGACGATACTTTGGATACTTTGCTATTGCTTCAATGTTACTTCCGAAAAAACCAATGAACTTTGGCAGAATTTTTATGTGTTGAATATTTAATTTTTAAAAGTTGTGATTTATTGTTGTGATTTTTTGTCGTGATTTGTTGTTTCAATTTGTAATATTGGTAATTTGAAATATTTGCTTTCATACTGTCAACGTCTCGGATAATTAAAATTATTGATTTTATTTGCATCAATTAAATAAATTAGTAATTATTCAGTAACATATTTTTATACAGTTTTCAGCTTACTTATTGCTGTAGTTTTGAAATGATGGCACATAATATAATCTGTTTATTAAAAACTTGACTTATTTTGTTGTGTTATATTTTGAATCTCGAATCCCGGGATCCCGGGATTTGAGATTTTTTAATCCCGTAATCCCGGGATTGAAAAAATGGTTCGGGATTGGAATCCCTATCCACAAGCCCCAGAATTTTCAAACAATGGCGCTTCAGTGTTTTCCAGTGAATCTCTAAACATATCAAGGGTCCAATTCTAATGCGGGTCTGAGGGCCGGACAGAAAGAATCGGTGGCCAAATGAAGACAAAAAGAGAGGGGCAAAACATAGCTGTTCACTAAAAACAAAGAATGCACAAAATTAATCTAATACTTTCAGCCCCAACTTCAAGTGCTAAGGAAGGGAGAAAGGTACTTGAGGCTCTCGAAACCCTTTTCTCTGTCTCTGATAGCAGATCCTCAAACAAAATTGAGGTTGAGCGGGCGGCCTGAAGACAAAAGAAATTCTTCTTGGGAACTGACATACCCAAGAAAGAGGCCAGTGAAAAGGCGCTTCTACTAATCGCACCAAGGGCCGATACTAAAAGGTCCAGACCCGAGAAGGGTACTCCAGAGGATGCAATAAAACATAAAAAGGTTAAAACATAAAAAGGTTAACCTAGTAAAGACCGCGACAGATAAATTATAGCGGAGTCTTGGAGGGTGAAAAAATGGCGATTATGCCGAGAGTTTTTCCGAAGGACGTGCCGAAGGACCGTCCAGATGGATGAGATACAAAATTCTTTTGAGCCAAAAGTGGTAAAAGCAAATGGAAAGAGGCACTACCCTTTTCTTTTTTAGAATTCCCTACAAAGTAGGCTGTGGGTCCGTGCATTGCTAGGATAAACGTAGAGGTAAAATTCCCCAGACCCTTGTTGGCCACTTTCAAATGCAGCGGACCTGGCAACGGATAGGATCCTGGGATTTGTAGGACACCAAAATAAGAACGTCAATATGAATATCTGGAGAACATTATTCAGAGAGAGTAATGGCAACTGCACTTTGCTAGTTGTATGGCCGGACCAGGCCTCAGCTTCCAAAATAACTAATGGTGTTGACAATACTAGCATCCGCTTTGAGTAACTTAATTTGACCGTCGAAAAGACAGCTGGAAGAGTTCCAGAGTTAGCATTCACTCCAGTCAGATTCATACTGGCGCAATTGATATGGGAACAATACCATGTCCCAAACGTTCTCAACTTACTAACTCAACTTACGAAAAAAAGTTCTCAACTTACAACTTACTACCTCATAGGAATGGGATCCAGGTTCTAAAATGGCTCACAGACCCGGAGATCTGGTCGACGGCTGGATCTCAATTGATTTGCCACAAACACAGAAGGTAATCGCAACTTGAATTGCAATCTCATTCGAACGTTGTTTTCGTTGAAGCAGCACAGGCTTTGGAACAGGTGTTCTCAGGTCAATTTCGTTGCAAGAAAATTGATGGCATGCATTGTTAACATTGTTAGAAAATTATATTTCACGTCAAGTAATTTCGAACAGGTGTACACATGTATATGAGGTATTTGTACTGATTTTCGAAGAAGAATAAAGATTTATGTGTATACAGGTACACGAGCAAAATAGAATAAATGGTATTATATTTGGAGTGCGTGACCCGCCTAAGCTGAAATTTTTAGAGGGACCTGAAAATAATTATAGAGATACCTGAAAATGAACTAAACATCCGTTGCTGCCAAAGGCTTAAAGATATTTTAGTTTCACATCTATTCTTTAGGTTCATAAATATTTCCTGAAATATATAAACGGAATATATATAACGGAATATATAAACGGAATATATAAACGGAATATATACAACGGAATCAATCCAGTCCGTTGAATCAATGATTGTACCCATTGTACCCATGTACCCATTTATTCAGCCCTTGCTGGCCAGTGAACAACATGGATTTGTTAAAGGTAAGTCAACGGTTACAAACTTATTGCCTTTTACAAACACCGTTGCTTCCGCAATCGACAAGCAAAACCAAGTAGATGTCCTATATACAGACTTTGCCAAGGCTTTCGATTCTGTGAACCATGTTGTTCTTCTGTCAAAGTTAGCAGGGTTTGGTCTCTCTGGTGTCCTCTTTTCTTGGTTCTCCTCCTACATTCGTGATCGTTCTTGTGTTGTGATTGTTAACTCTTGCTCTTCTACACCCTTTTTTCCTACCTCAGGAGTTCCGCAATGATCTATTCTTGGTTCTTTATTGTTCCTTTTGTTTGTTAACGATCTTCCTTCCCTCTTTAATTCACCCTGTTTTTTGTACGCTGATGATCTCAAAATTTTCAGAGTGATAGAATTCGCTAGTGACTGTTCCTTATTGCAGAAAGATTTGGATACTTTGGCTACATGGGGCGCAGCGAATTCTCTCACTTTGAATGTTTCGAAGTGTTATCAAATGTCTTTTACCCACAAAACATCCCCTCTTCTCTTCTCCTACTCTGTCCTCGGCTCTCCTCTCAATGTTGTTGCTAGTTTCAAGGACCTTGGCGTGATCTTCGATTCCAAGTTGAAGTTTGATTTACATATTTTACACGTCACTGCCAAGGCTTCTCGTTTTTCCGGCTTCATCATTAGATCCTCTAAACGTTTTGTTAATCTTTCCACTCCTCTATATCTGTTTTTTTCCTTCGTTCGTAGTGTTCTTGAATACTGTTGCCAAATTTGGTGTCCACATTACGCATACTTGATTGCTGCGGTTGAATCCGTGCAACGCCGATTCACCCGCTCATTGTTCTATAAGTTCAATATTCCGTATTGCGATTACAGTATGCGCCTCTCCATCCTTCAAATTCCTCCCCTTGAGTCACGTAGAGTGTTCCTCGACGAGTGCCTCCTTTTTAAACTTTTCAACGGCTGTATATTGGTGTACCCCAGCATTCACCTTTCTGTTAGAGATTCGGGCCGTCCTAATAGAACATTTTTCAAATTTAATGTTACATTTGCCCGTACTGACACCTATTTCTTTTCCCCCCTTTTGCGTTTGCCTCGTCAGCATAATAACCTTAACCTTGGTCCTCTGCCTCGAACATTAGCTATGTTTAAAAATATTTTAAAAAATAACGTTCTATCTGGTACATGAAATTTGTCATAATTTAATCTTTTGTTGTATCTTTTTTTTCGGTCGATTTTGCTTTTGATTACTTTTCGTTTCTGAATTTCACTTAATTTTAATTTTTCTTTCCTTTTTCTTTGTATATATATATTTGTTTTCTTTTTTTGTTATGTCTAATCTATAATTGGATTTGTTCTGTTGATTTGGACATGAATAAATAATAAATAAATAATAATAAATAAACCTAAGACTAGCCCACACACAGCGAATTTCGTTGCAGATATCGCATATTGCAGATCAGGTTTTCGACGAGATCTTTAGACTGTGGGCCGTTTAAGTAGCAACATAAGGGTATTGGTAGCTCACTGTAGAAGAGAGAACAAAATGCTAATGATTCGTAGTGATACCAATGCACACCAGACGGCACAGGGAATTACCAGTAATTTAGCTATAGCCAATAAGGACAAGGCGCCCATGATGCTGACTGTGAACAATGAATAAAACTTAAAAAAATCAGACGTCAAACTAGTTTCAAACAGTGCAGAGCATCTAATGAAGAGGTGGAATGTTCTAACAGTGCAACCAAAGGTATATAGGACATCTTTGAACTCTAGGTGGAGGCATCTTGACATCATTAGGGGACAGACTGGCAGTGCTGTTTAAAACAACCTTTCCAGGGTGCAAAATTATTGGAGAAAGGACACAAACGCGCTTAGCGAGGACTTCACTCATCACTGATCAAACAATTCATCTCGTATGAACGGGTTGAGTGGGCAATCAACTTCTTTAAATAATTTGAATCACCAGGACCAGATGAGATTATCCCGGCTTTGCTCAAAAGGACCACAGGGAAACTGAAAATCTTGCTGGTACACATTTTCAGAGCCAGTTTGAAACTCAGCCACACACCAGATTTAGGAAAACTGGCACAGGATGTGCTCTTCATCTCCAAGGGAGGAAACAAACCGGCTGACCTACCAAAATCATGCAAGACTCACATTCTTCATATTGAAGGCCATAGAAAAGTTGATCGACCTAAACATAAGGATTGATTTTCTAGTAAAGTTCTGACTACACCAATTTCAATTTTCCTACCAAAAGGGCAAAGCAGCCACCATATCAACTACACATAAGTTGGCACAAATGTATAGAAAACACATTGAATGTCAGGAAAATTGCAAAATGTGCCATCATCGACATAGAAGCACCCTATAACAATGCAAGACACGAGCCGCTTCACCATGAACTCCCGAGGAAAGAAGTCTCGCAAGAGGTACTTACGAATAAAGTACTAAGGTCGCAAAGAGTAATCGCGGGGCTGAGGGAAGTAAAGCTAAGGGCGGCAACTTGGAAAGGAGGTCTACAAGGAGGGATATTATCCTTCTGCTATGTTCTTTGCTGGTTGGCAACCGTTTTGGGACCCTCAGCAGTAAGGGCTTAACCGGTCTCGGCTACGCGGACGATAACACGGTAGTAATAAGGGGCCCACACTCGAATGTCTTGAGCTTCAGAGTGCAAAAGGCACTAAATGAAGCAATACAATTGTGCGAGAATAAGGATTTATCTATAAACTCTCATAAAACTAAGATAGTGCTATTCACCAGGAAAATACAAATCGAGATGAAGCCAATACAAGTTAGAGTCAAAGTGGTGCGCCTGCAGAAAGAGGTACGCTATCTAGGAATGCATCTACAAGGCGTGTTCCCAACGTTTCCAGACTTTTCAAAAAGTGGACGAACCAGTAGCGCTACTTATTTGTACATCTTTCACCGACAATCTGCCAAAATTTCATGACATTTGGATAAATAGAAGCGGAGTTATTGCGCCTAATGTGACCTAGTGTTTTTGTTGTCGGTCGTAAAATGAGCATAGAACAAAGAGCTAATATCAAGTTTTGTTTTAAACTCGGTAAAACTTTTACCGAAACGCATCAAATGATGCAAAAAGTTTACGGAAGTGATTGTTTATCCCTTAGCAACAGTTTAAGAGTGGTTTCGGCGTTTCAAAGACGGTCGGAAAGAGAAGCCATAAACGAATATAACATCGAAAAAGTGCGTCAATTTCTCAAAAATGAGCCAAAATCATCGGTGCGATACATGGAGATCGAATTAAATTTGTCCGTAACATCGATTTTTCGCATTTTGATCGAACGTTTGGGCCTCAAAAAGGTGTGTTCTCGCTTTGTTCCTTGTGGCTGATGCCGAAAAAGACATCATTAAGGAAGCTAAAAAAAAAGACCCAAACTTCCTGTATTCCATCGTAACTGGTGACGATACAGGCTGTTTTCAATACGATCCCGAAACCAAGCGTCAAAGTGCCAAATGGAAGGAGCCAGATGAGCCAAATCCCAAAAAATCGCGAATGGAGAAGTGAAAAATCAAAACAATGCTCATCACTTTCTACGATTCCAAGGGCATTACCCACAAGGAATTCGTTCCACCTGGCGAAACGGTTAATGCTGTGTTCTACCTAGGTGTTATGAGGCGTTTGCTTCCCCGTATTCGTAGTGTGCGGCCAGAATATCGGGAAAGTGGAAGTTAAGTGGAATGCGCCGTCATCTCATCGATCGAATTTGTTGACCAATTTTTTGACCAGAAATGGCATTTCAACTATCAATCACTCGCCATATTGGCCTGATATGGCTTCCTGTGATTTGTACTTGTTCAATAAATTGTATTTGGCCATGAAAGAAAAGAGATATAAGGACATTCAGGACATCTAAACGTCGACGACGACCAAAAAAGTCATTCGATATGCTTTTGGAACGCGCAAAACTCTGTATTGAAGCGAAAGGATTCTATTTTGAACATAATAATTGAATTTTGCAAAAATATTAATTTGTTGTCTTTTTTTTTGAAAAGTCTGGAAACTTTTGGAGCACACCTTGTATTTTAGAAACTCACCTGGGATAGTCATCTACGACATTGAATGCCACTAAGGCACTCTTGGCGTCAAAACAAATGCTTAGACGCAATTGGTTAGTATCTCGCAGGCAGACTCTCTGGACATACAAGCACATGGTGAGACCTATCATTCTATACGGAACAGCAGTGCAGTTGAACAGGCTCAACAAGCTTCAAAGTAAGCTGCTGATTACATGAGCAATGAATGGCATGAAGGTACTATTAACCCTTGAATTGTTACACCTGAATATTGAAAAGAAAGCGGCAAAACGGGCTATTATTCTATAGCTCGCTTACAGGTACAAATCAAGAGCCCTTAGAGGCGAACTTAGTATCTTGGAGAACATCAGGCCTGTAATGGAAACGTAGAAATTTAGCAATCAAATAAACATTAAAGCAACTTTCGTGAAAAATTTCAAAATCCCCATATCAACAAGGAACAAATGGAAAGGTTGCCTTAAATGAAATAGGAGCAAAGAATATCCTCGAACAAAAATGGATCAAATCACTTTTGTATTAGCGTAATTTAAATGTAAAGGCGGCTTTAGATATGCGGTGTTTGTCAAACACCTCCTATTCGCCAAATACCGAACACCTAGTCAACTCATTTGGCTTGGTGATTGCGAAATGACAAGCACATTGAATTAGACATTCGGGCATTGCCGAATGTTTGCCAAAATTGGAACATGTATCAGCTGCTCGTCGTCGTTTTTCACTCCCGCCATTTTATTGTAAAAAATAACGAAATACTTGCTGCATCTCTGAGTATATAATTAAATAAATTTATGTCATTTAATATGGATTTGACAAACGCAGAAAAAGTAGCTGCATATGTAGTGGTAACTTGTGCTGGGCTTACTTTGCAAAATGCAAAGAAAAGAAGAAATAGAACGACGAGCGTTAACAAAAGTAGAACAGTGTATTTTCTATTATTAATTATTAATGAAAACTAACTAATTGGATTTCCTGAAAATAGTGATAATCAAGTCATGCTAAGCGGTGATAAATTATCGCCACAAAAATATTCCACCTTCAAAACGACATTACGCAAAAAATATGTTGCTTACCGTGCCAGATTTGAAAATTTTTACTCACACCACACAGTTTGACACTTTTCAGTATTTATCAACAACCGCAACAAATACCGAATGTCTAAAGCGGGGATCCGAACATACCCAAACACATTGCTCGTCTACTTTGATTTGGTTGAAAGTTCCACAAACTACGGGAATAGCGAGCACCCGAATGTTTGTGCTTGGCCTAGGGCAAGAACTAGGCGAGCAACCCAACCACACATGCGAAGTTTGCCAAACTAGGTGCTCGGTATTTGACAAACACCGCATATCTAAAGCCGCCTTAAAGGAAAGCTTGCTGTTTTCGACGAATCCGAATGGACGAATCCTTGGTATGTTGCAAATTGGCCTGAATAAATCTACAGGGGAATAAATATTTTCAGAGTGAGTGTTAGTGTTAGCATCTGTGTTGATCGGTATAGAGTTCTCCGGTGTAGCCGAGCCCTCTTTGCTCTTCAGCTTTAATTTTTATGTCCAATCTACATTGAGAAGCACCGACTCTTCTTTTTCGGCTCAAAGCTTTACCCGGTTGGAAATGTTCATTTTGTGTGATTTTGCGACGAGTCATCTGTTCGTTATATTTCTGCTCCGAACTGACATCTACTATTTTCTGGCTGTTTCAGATAGGCTCAGGTTCCACTGTCAGAATCCAGTTGTACAGGGAACACTTGTAACTTTTGCTGCATTTTTTTTGCCCTTCGACTTTCGCCGGCAGTTTTCCCATTTCGCGCAGCCACGAGGAGCCACTATAGAACACAGAACCTGTTGTAACGGATTGAGTTGAGCGTGTCGGCTGCTAGCAAGTATGGTCCCTAATTTAAATAGTAATTCTTTAAATTAAATTAAATAGCAATATGTAAGCCACGAGCGAATAAACCATGAACATATGACAGATTTCGAATTGACGTACCTATGCGTAGATAGCTAAACATTTGTTTAGCGGTAACGATAATGGCCGAAATGTTAGTTTTGCTGAACAAATCTCTAATTGCGAAAATGAATCACGTAAAATGTGTATTACGAATGCGGTTTTCTTATATTACTGTACTATTTAGTCCAAAAGCGAAGAGATGAATATTGTTTGTAATTATCCAGCCTATGGGGGCGTTTTGTTCTGAAAAACAATCAAATCGCAAGAGAAATGCGCGTGGCCAGTTAACTTTTGTAAGCTAATAGTGTCAATGCTAAGAATATTTTCAATTGCCGACAATTGAAAAACAGATAACGGAGCACGAACAACTGCTCTGGAAGAACGCTTAGTGAAACTAAGATCTATCTATCGATTGCTACATGAACACTACTGTCGCCAAAAACAATACATAAAATAAGTTACTTAAATCTTTTCTAGAGGGCCATTTTAAATTATAACAGAAACTATTTTCTAATGATGGTACTTCATCATAACAATTTGAAAACTTCGATCATAAATCGATATATTCATCTGGGTTGCATTCAACATGTGAACTCAGTTCAGTCGACTATAATAGTGCTGTTAGAATGCATGTAGCATAGCAGCGTCATCCAGATACCGAGCGAATTTGCATATTGCATGCATGCATATTTTAGGTACATACACCAAGTGCTTATTGTAGTTGCAAAGACTTTGTAATTTCATTTCTGAGAAGCACTTTGGATTAGACCATAGACGGTTGGTTGCTTTGTTGATTTCGATGCTTGCAAATAGTTGATTACCTTGCCACTTGCAAGAAACTATTTTCATTGCCTAGCATGCTTTAGTTACAATGTATCGATTCATGGTAACCTGACGCTAACGGTTCATTCAGGGTTTGGGGAAAATTTCAGTAGATATTCATTAAAGATCCAAATGTACCGTTAGCTCGTCTAAATTTTTTACAATTACACAAACTATGCAAAACATCGGAATTGTAGAGTCAAATGCTATTGAACTCTCGGAATTTTTACGTCGAACTCCAAATTCCAAAAAGCACGTTTGAATCTCTGTACAGCGTGAACTGAACACACAAGACATTTTCATTAGCACTTGACCCACTCGGAATTAAACAACATCGTCAACGTATAAATTGCTCTAAGCACATGTCCGTAGGCAACATATCAACCTGGCACTATTTCAGTGTACATCGTCAGCACAAATGAAAGAAACAACAATCATCTCAAGCACAAATATTTGATAGAAGGTCTAATTGGATTAAAAGCGACAACGCTGCAACAACTTTTTCCTTTCTTACTTTACCATCATAACCTCTGAGCCTGATCAATTATAATTTGACTGTCAATGTCGAATGCAACGTTTTTTTCTCGCCATATCTACGCTTGAGGAGATAATCTGAATGATTTTGTTTCATTTTGATGCTAATTTTATTTTATTAATGCCAGAGTAGCGAAATTATAATGTTTACGCTATCAAAGAAATGCGAAAAATATGTGTTACTGCAGCCGTGAAGGTCATTATGTAGTAATTGAAAAACGCGGCAACGCATCGTAACCGGTGAGCTGATGATAACGTAATACGAAAATTTTGAAAGTACAGACAATTTGCATTATCGAAATCTTGTTCACATTTGTGATTGGAATACAAGATATTTATGATGGTTGCATAATAATTTGCTTACAGTTTTGATGTGTTGCAAATTAATATACTTTATTGACTTTAAATATTGTTTAGGAATATATTTTTTTGTAATTTTATTATAACTAAAATTTTGATATTTGAAATTTTAGAATTAATCTACCACAGTTCAATTGCAACAATAAAATTATAAGGACAGAATATTTTAGGTTACTACCATTAGTCGTTCGCAGCATTTGTTCAGCGGAAGTTTGTTATATCGTTAGCTATAATTAGTGTTTTTGATTGACTTTTTCGGGACGTGTCTTTTGATTTTTATTTCCAACTTATTTCATATATCACAACTAACACTTGGTTTGCATTTTATATTTTCAGAAATAATTGCTAAGCCACTATAGCTGATGCCCTCGAAAGTACAATACAAATAAATGCAAGTTAAATGTACCTCAACAAACTTCCAGATCGGTTAGTATTCTATTTTATTTATTTTCTAGCAGTACGCAGTGCGAGGCATTGGACACTGAGAGTAGAAGAAAAACGAATACTGTCAGCAATTTGATGGTAGTTAGTTTGATGATAGTGTAACATGAGAATGAGCAACCATGGATGTCACAAGGAAAATTAACTAAAAACTATGATCCAAATCATACCAAGAGAAAGTGATGAATTAAAGATTCAGAGAATGATGAATCGATATTGAAAAATATATACTAAAATCCTCAAAATAATTTAACGCCTTCCCCGTGGGAGTTTGAATAGCTATGTGGGCAAAGCACCGGTTGATAGCATGATAACGCATCTGCCTTTGAGTTAAGAGGGTATTCTGGTCTAGAAATTTGATCAAATCAATTTTTTTTGTTTGCATATTTTCAAAGATTAGACCTTTAAGGATAAGCTTTTAAAAGGATTTTCGGAAATTCAAATTATTTTTGGAGTTACAGCTATTTTTGTGACACGCCAACTAACTGCCCTAAACGAGACTCCAAGTTTTAAACGCGTTTTTCTCGGAACTACTTTTCTCGATACGGTTGACATGATATCTCTAGTTGTAATGAACCGATTTACGTGAAATTTTGCACAAACCCTCTCAACGCTATTAGTTATCGTCTGACGTAGGGATTTTTCAATTTTTTTTCTACTATTTATTAAAAATTCTCAAAGTTGAAAAAATGAGGCAAAAAAATGACTTTTTTTTTACATGGACGCCATTTTGTGAAAAAAAAGTGTTTTCGAATCGCCTACGTCAGACGAATTTCACATTTTTTCTTATTACAGAATTCACCAAAAATTTATGTTTCAGACCACCAAGAAGGTTGGAACATGTCAACCAAGAGACAAGTTTTTTTTTGCGCCTTCATTTTACCGGCCTGTATCTACAATTTTAATTTTTTTATTTTTTGAATACATTTTTGTGCTTCCAAAATGTTAATAAAATACTGGTAAAAAAATATATACCAAAAATGTTTATGGTTTTTTTTATTGCGTCCGTAAAATCACCTGAAAATCGAGCCTCTAGACCAGAATACTGCCTTAATGTAAATTAGAGTATGAATAAAGGGGTAAAAATTAGGGGTAAAGTGAGGTATGAAAATGATCACTCTACACTCATATGCATTGACTGTGAATCAAGTCTGCACCAACTTCAACCCGCAGACCTGAAAATGGTTTTAGTGGGACATCTTTAATTTTAACGCACCGTGGAGAGAAATATTAGACCAGACAAGGTTTAGCTGGTGCAGAGGACGCCCGTGCTAGTTGGCGTTCAACTTGGACATTTTTCTATGCAGCTATCAAAGGAATGTCGTTATAAGTTCATTATTGCATCATCTACTACTATTTTTGCTAAATAAAATCATAGGCGAGTAAGGATGTTTATTTATGCATATTAAATTAATTTTACAGATACAATTCGACTTAAAAAATTGAGAAACATAAAAATATGAAAAAGTTATATTAAAATAATTCATGTCCAAACAAAAATGAATTTGACTTTAAATAAATTCAACTAAGATATTAGGTGTACAAATAAGTTTCCGCCGTTTGACCAAAGATGTCCCCACCAGAAAGTGGTTAAGTGCCCTCGTGTCCTTCTTTATATGTAGGAGAAGCAATCTCCTCATATGTTGAAATTGTCAGAAGTAAAACGTAATATCATTAGTTTTGACATTTGGTAACAACATAACCTTAAAGTAGCTGTGTTTAATGAGCTGCTCTAGGTTGAGCTAGGTTGAGATATCTCAACAAAATGTGTTTAATGAGCAATTCGGCTGCTCTAACTTGCCCGAAGGTGCTCTGATTTGTGTTTCATGAGTCTGCTCTAAGTTGAACTAGAGCACTTTAGAGCACGATTTTTACTCTACTTTTTTTGGTAGAACAAGTTCGGGCAAGCAACCAGCTGTTTTCCAACTGTCACGGAACCAACTTTCAACAAAAAATTGTTACTGAAGTGCAGTTTTTTGTTAGTGAATTGACAGGTTGACCTTCTGACAAATAATGAATTTTGAGAATTGCCTCTCAGCTGCTCTCACTTGCTCGACATTTTTCTGCCTCTCAATTGCTCTGGTTTACTCGACTATTTTTGACAGCCGCGCTACTATAACTTGCCTTGAGATGCTCTGCTTTTTTTCGTGCTCACAGCTAATATTAGTGACTATCAGCATCTCAGAATTTTTTTTCGTGCGAAAATGTCAAGTTTTGTGCCGAATAAGCTTCATTTGCGGGGACTTTTGATTAACTTTTTTAATTTGAAGAAATCTGCTGCTGAGGCGCATCGGTTGCTTGTAGAATGGTGAAGCTGCTTTAAGATATGGTGAAGCTGCTTTAAGAGATCCAAGTTGTCGTGAGTGGTTCGAAAAGATTAAAAACGGCGAGTTTGACGTGGAAGATAAAGGACGCAGTGCAAGGCCGAAAGTGTACGAAGACAATGAATTGGAAATATTATTGGAGGAAGATTCGTCCCAAATTCAAGAAGAACCTGCACGTACATTACAAGCGCCTCAGGAAGCAATTTCATATCGTTTCAAATCGTTGGGAATGATTCAGAAACAAGGAAATCGGGTTCCATATCAATTGAAGCCGAGAGACGTTGAGCGCCGATTTTGCATGTATGCAATGCTGCTTGCCAGGCATAAAAAGGGTTATTTTGCGTCATGTGATGAAAAATGGATCCAGTACGTTAGCCCAAAGAAGAGAAAATCATGCGGACCACCTGATCTTGCTTCAATATCTACAGCCAAATCGAATATTCATGGAGAAAAACTCATGCTGTGAGACTAGCTTGGTGTTTATTATGAGTTGCTCAAACCGAGCGAAACCATTACTGAAACTCTGTACCGAACACAATTAATGAGATTGAGTCGAAGACTCGAGGAAAAACGCACCCATTACTACTCCAGACCCGACAAAATTATTTTCGTGCATGATAATGCTCGTCCGCATGTTGCGGCGCCGGCCAATATCTATTTGGAAATACTTAATTGGGAGGTCCTACCCAACCCGACGTATTCACCAGACATTGCTTCCTCCGATTATCACCTGTTCCGGTCGACGGCACATTATCTGCCTGAGAAGATACCAAAAGTTGAATCGATTTGTGGATAACATCAAAAGATGAAGAGTTCTTCCGACGTGGTATCCGCATGCTGCCAGAAAAATGGATAAAGTAGTGACTAGGGATGGACAATACTTTGAACAAAAGTTAATGTACCGTTCTTTCACAATAGATTCCTGATTTTTGCTAGAAAACGGGGGAAACTTCTTTGTACTCTCAATATATTTTACAGAAGAGGAAAAATTTAGAAGCAAAGACCCGACCTGGAATTCGTCACGGTTGTTAAGCATTCGCAAAAGCGAATGCTTAGCAACCTCCGGCTCCTTCCCCTCCAGTTGGAAATCTGCTTATTTTTCCCCCATCCACAAGTCTGGAGACCCAAGCTGTGTTTCCAATTACAGTCCGATTTCCCTCCTTCCTTGTTTTGGAAAAGTTCTCGAAAGAGTGGTTTCTAACAGGCTGCTTCCTCTCCTCCATCCCTTCCTTGCTCCGGAACAGCATGGTTTTGTCAAAGGGAGATCTCCCACCTCTAATCTTATTACTTTTACTAACTTTGTTGCTTCTGCCTTAGACCAACGGAAACAAGTGGATGTCGTATATACCGACTTCTCAAAAGCTTTTGATTCTGTTGACCACAGAATTCTCCTTGCAAAGCTTCGAAGTTATGGGGTGTCGGGTTCTCTTTTGTCTTGGTTTTCGTCCTATGTTTCTGGTCGTTCTTGTGTTGTATCTGTGCAATCGTCCACCTCTTCCCCCTTTCTGTCCGCTTTCCGGTTTTCCTCAGGGCTCCATTTTCGGTCCTTTATTATTCCTAGTATTTATAAATTATCTCCCTTCCTTATTCGTTCTCCGTGCCTATTGTTTGCTGATGACTTCAAGATTTTCAAAGTAGTTGAATCTACCAACGACTGCCTCCAACTCCAAAACGATCTCTGTACTCTGTGCGACTGGTGCTCGAATAATTCACTTACTTTGAACATATCCAAATGTCAGCAGATGTCCTATACGTATAAAATGTCACCCTTAATTTACTCCTATACTCTTTACGGCTCTTCCATTACGGCTGTGAATGATTTTAAAGATCTTGGTGTGCACTTTGATCCAAAGCTCAAATTTGACCTGCACATTGCATATATAACCGCCAAGGCCTCTCGTCTGTCCGGTTTCATTCTTAGATGCTCTTCTTTGTTTACTAGCATCGCTACCTCTTTCCATTTGTTTTTTTCACTTGTTCGTAGCATCACTGTTATTTAAATTCAAAATCCCTTACTGTGGTTATAGTGATCGTCTTTCCTTATTCCAAATTCCTTCATTAGAGTCCCGACGAGTGTTCCTTGACGAGTGCTTACTTTTCAAGCTACTCCAGTGCCCTATGCTCTCCGATCTTGGTTATATGCTGTGTCTACGTAACGTCAATCGATCAGATAGATCCCAATTAATGTTCTCTCTTCCCTTCGCGCGTTCTGAAGTTTATTTCAACTCACCGCTATTGCGTATGCCCAGGAAGCATAATGATCTTCAGCTTGGTCCTTTTCCGCTAACGTTCTGTCAATTTAAGTCCCAAATTAAAGACATAATTCTTAATGCTTCTTATAATGATTGATTTTCTTTTTAATTTTAGTACTATGTTTGCACTTTCTTCGATGTTGAATTGTACATTAGCTTTAATTTGTTGAAATTCTAATATATATATGTCTAATATTTTCATTTATTAATTAATTTTTCTATTTTCTTCTTTTGGATTTATTTAATTTTTCTATTTTTGTAATTGGGCACAAGCCTGTTAAAATGGATTCAAATAAATAAATAAATAAAAAGACCGTTAAATAATTTGTACAGAAAACATTGGTCAAGGTGCTTTCTATGGATGCCTACACTGAGAAAAATTCATGCTGGAAACAAAGAAAAGCATGCTTGAAATAAAGTAATTCATTCTTAATATTGACGTATGCACCAAATGCTTTAGATAAAAAATGCGAATCTTCAAATAATGAATAATGCTCAAACCAAGCAAATTCACACTGTATGTTAGATATTCCACTCTCAACTACATAGCTAAATAGCTCTGTATGCCCTTCATTCATGAGTGAACATGCTACAATATAGATCACTTCAAAAAAAAATGCATCATAGTTTTGAAAAAATGCTGACGTTTAGATGCGTCATTCTTAACTACAAAAATGTATCAATTGTTAAGCAAAATTTTGCTTCCCATGGGCCTTTCCACACTTGTATTCTTGATGCACTCCTCAAACCGGTTTTCTGGGCAAGATAGGGAAGAATCTACTTTTTGTAGAGAATTCCCCTTGATTTTTCCATCTCTTGCCCAGAAAACCGGTTTGAGGAGTGCATCAAGAATACAAGTATGGAAAGGCCCAATTAGAGTAGACATGCTAAAATTAGGAATTGTAGTTCAAATTTTAATTTAAGCAGAATAAAACTTAATTTTACAATCAAAGATTGTTCTCAGTGTAGGGAAGGAAGATTCAACAAGGCGCTCTTCAAAGAATTATTTATATAATAGGCAACTAAACAACGAGTGAACTTACGTAAACTTACTCAAGGATCCAACAAACTAAGGCGGTAAACAAACGAACACACGTGCAGATATTTAAGGAGAAACGTGAAAACCAAAAGACGAAACCAGCAACTGTTGATGCCCTAGACGTATTATAAAATACAATCAGATCAAATTTCAACTTCACGTTGAGTACAACAGTGAGATCTTTGTGCTGATCTACATGAATGCCAGGAAATAATCAAAGGATAAAACTTTTAGTTTGATGGAAAAAAAACATCACTATACATTTAGATACATTAATAGAGGGTGAGTTCCTGGTAAACCATGCATTTAAGGCTATAAAAATCCATCATTAACAGACGAGATTTCACGTAAAAGCTTAAGATAGTCCGCATAAAGAAAGCACTTAGATGAAAATACAGAAGGGAGGTCAATTATAAAAAGAAGAAATAATAGAGATCTAAGAATGGATCGTTGTGGGACACCAGAAGAGGGATACAAAGGAGAAGAACAATTATTCATCTCAATTTTGCAGGTACGGTTGAGGAAGTAGGATAAAAACCAGGAAAGAAGGGGACCGGATATGCCAAACCAGGTAAGCTTACCAGGCAGAATGTAACGGTGGACCTTGTCGAAACTTTCGAAAAAGTGGTAGATATGTATTACGGCAAATTGATGCCCATTGTCAAGAACATAAGGCATAAAATCGAAAAATTCGACTAAAATAGTGGAAGTTGAGCGACCCACGATGAAACCCTGATGTATGTTTGAAATTTTACTATATAAAGCATACTGATCGCGTAAAATTTTTTCAATAGTTTGGGAAGCTGAAAGGAGGGATATTGGGCAATAGTTGGGAACGTCTTCAAGGTCACCTGTCTTTAATATCGGGAAAACATTGGTTAATTTGCAGTATGAAGGGAAGGCTTAGGCTAAAAATTATGCACAAAGGCGTACACGCAAATATGTTGGATATACTGATTACGGTCTTCGCACTGGCCTGATTATTCTGGACCTAGTCATCTTCTGGTTCAGTAGCGTCATAGTGAAATTTGCCTGTAAATGGCTTTGGATCAACATTATCATCTTTCTCCTAACAAAGCCGCGGAGGTTCTCAGAAAATGCTCTTATTTTAGTAGCCGTTGGCCGTGTACATTAAGTTCAGATGAGCTCCTGATTGGCAACAATCCAAAATGGAGCACTGGCTTGCAGAAGGTATTGTGCTAGCCCTTGCATGTCTCCCCTGGTCTGCATAGACAGCCGTGGAATTATTCTGGTGGCTATACATTTAGGCTAAGACAACAGCTCGGAGTTTACACCGAACAGCATTGATGTTTCCTAAACACAGAACTCCAAAACTTGTTGAACAGGAGAGGTAGCCAGAAAGCCTGCTCTACTGTTCACGGCCACCCTGTCCGTAAATCTACCTAAGGACTTTAGAGAAGTGGCTTCCGAATCTGTTCCACGGGCACCTGGCAACCACATCCCCTTTTCACTTTCCAGGTCAGTCTCTCATAGTACAGAGGCAACATAATCGAGCAATGTTGAGACGAAGAACCCCGATTATACCAAGTGGAATCCACGACGAACGGCAATCAAGCCGATATGGGCACTCTTTGCAGGTAACTCAGGTACCACCGCCGCTACAGGCAACCACTTCTATATTAACTCTGCGCGGGAATATAGAATCCACGGAACGCCCCTTTGAGACACCGATCGACATGGTCAAGGCAGCCTTTAAGTGAGCGGAATTAAATAAAGAAGTTCGTCTCACAGTTTTGGTTCCTGCAAGATTGATCGCTTCGAAACGGCAAAAGTCACCTTAATAGTCAAATCAGCAGGAGTCAAAAAAACGCAAGACTGTCCCAACGGGAAGAGCAAAAAGTGAAATGAAACAAAGAGTGTTTGGTTGGGGGAGTATTAAATAATATTAAAACCGACGGCATGACCTCACTGAATAGCTGGAAGTTGGTACAAAAGGTGCTTTTAGTTGGCGTTAAGGCCTTGCTTATAGCAAATTTTGGGTTATCATTGTTGAGACGCGTCGATGTCGCGTGGCATGATGCGAATCAAACTGATAGTCGGTCACGATCAGCGCTCTGCAAGCGGCAAGCAAATAGAATGAGATATAGCCTGGCGCAATTTGAAGTGGTGCTAAAGCTCCAGATTTTGAGTAAGCCTAGATCGAGGACATGGATTCGCGTTAAAATTAAACTTAGTAATAGTGACCTTCCAAGTCATTGCGTGCTGTGTACTCCTGTTCAAGAGTCATTAGAACAACTTGGGGGCTGCAGCCTCGAATCGTCTCTTGGATTTACACTAGAATATTGAGCCAAACTTGCTATACGGAGCAATAGTTTGGTAAACGCTGTAAATCAGAAGATAATAGAAAAAGTACGTAAGTTAGCAATTTTATTTAGAATGGAAGCGCTCCGTTCTACCCCAGCAAAAGCACTCATGATACTGCTTTAGTGACTTCCTGCGGATCTGCTTGTCTGGCCACACACAAAGTGTGCAGCGGTGAGACTACAAAAAATTTCATTTTTAGTTTCCCTTGGCTGCTGTAGAGGGCGTCATCCAAAAGTTACTTTTCAAACGGTAGGACATATTGTGGACTTCCTGTAACAGATTTTTGAAAAATTCAAAATGGATTCTATTCTTGAGACTCAAAACTATACAATAAGCCTCTAAAACTTATATTTTTTCATATTTTGAAGTTTTTGTATGTATATTTCTGAAAAATGCGAAAAAACGGCATTTTTTGAGGGTAAGTCATCCCCGTAAAAAAAGGAAGGAGTATTTTTTAAAATTTTTTAAAATCGATCGAGTAGATTCGGAGAAAAATGTCCTACCAGTTTGAAAAAGGTAGTTTCGAGAAAAACGCGTTTAATGTTTTATTTGCCATAATTTTATTGAATAAAAGGTCGAAAACATTTTTTTTAACTTAGCTGTAGCTTTTTTTCTATTACGAATTTCTTGATGAAATTTTAGGGGGCAACTTTTGAACGTATATACACTCAGAAAAATTTCATCACTTAAAATTTAATAGAATCAAATTTAAATCAAAAGTTGAAACACTTTTAAATAAAAAACGAATCTTATTTGAATTAAATAAGCCCCCACATTCAATGAAAATGATTCCACTTTATTATACAAATGTTATTTTCATATCATAATTTTCATGATTGAATGTAAAACAAAACATTTTGCGCTAAACAAGACCACTTTGATACAGCGTTATTGAAATGAAGGCAGATTATTTGAATTAAAAAGAAACGTATATGACGCCAAATCATATTTGAAAATATTTGATTCATATCTAATTTTTTTATTTATACTACGATTTTTTTCTGAGTGTAGAATCGAAATATGTAAAAATCTCAAAATCGATTTTTTGAAAATTTCAAAGGCGAATGTCCCCTTAAATTAAAATATTTCAATAGTTTGGCTAGCGCAAGGAGATATTACGTCGAAATCGTGATCTATTTAAGAATACGTATAATTTAAGGTTGCTTGTATTAAATATTGGATAAGTCATGGGCACCATACATTTCGACTTTTCCGGTCCGATTTCATATAAAGTCAAATGATGTCTGCATGTGCTTTTTCCAGTAAAATCATATTAAGCTCATTTTAGTTCTGCCTTTAAAGTTGGATGCAATCCGAGCTACTGGTCAAACTTTTGTTCACTATTGAACGCAACTTGTATCTGAATTACAATCTAAGACATGTTACTGTTTACTTTTGAGAGGTATTCACTTACAGTACTTGCTTTTTTTATTTCACTTTTTTTGTAGCAATACACTGACATGACGAATTCGCTTTTAAAGGAAAAAAGAAAATAATTGAAATCATCAAATAACATAAGATACCTATCAACGCGTTACTTTGGCTGTCGCCGGGATGTGAAAATACAATATTATGAACCTGAGTGCCATAAAGCTAATATGCTTTTTTACTATTTGACAGCGTAAATCAATTATACGAAAATTAGACGCTAATATTTAAAAACGAAGATTTTTTTAAACAATGAGAATTCACGATGACTGTTGTTCATTGCGTTGCTATATGTTTTTCTGGCAGGCAATTTCATTTAATTTTATCGAATAAGCATAATCTGATAGCAATTTAAAGTTAGAAAATTAATTACACCCCAGGCATAAATATCTTTAACCTTGAAATCTCACAAGCTTTTTGTTTGTAATGTACTAGACGCACCTTGATCATGAACTAACTACCGGATCGTGTCTTTGGAATTTTCTACGTTTACTTATCAAATGAATAACATTCTTCTTCTACTTCCTTTATCAAATTGATAATTTATTGATCAAATGTGTACACAATTTGGAGTCTGTTTTCTTTCAAACCGACAGCCAGGGTAAGTAAACGCATTGCCAGAAAATTGTATACACCTTCATATTAGATGAAGCAAATATATTGGGACTGGCAATTTGTGGAAAAAATCACTTTTTCTTTTCATCAATTCTACAATTTACTTGGGTAGATTTATAAATTAATGCCTGTCAAATAATCTGATGCAAGTAGTGCAGTAGCTATTTTATGCATAGTCTTTAAACCGTCCCGATTTTCAATATGACGATTAAAGTAATCCTTTAAGCAAATAATTACACAACGGACTATGGAATAGTTCTAAATGGTTTTAGATAAGGCAGTTCGACTACTACGAACCTTGTGATGCTCGCCTCAGATGTTCTCTGTGGCCTGGAAAATCTACACACACTTCAGCAAGGCCTTTGAATGCGTCGACCACGATATTCTTTGAATTAAACTACAGAAATTTGGTACCTCGGGTCTCTTATTAAACTGGTTACACTCTTATTTTCGAAATAGGACGCAGTAAGTTAAGTTTCAGGGTATCTTATCAAAAAAATAGCGTAGTTATATCAGGTGTACCACAAGGGAGTCACTTGGGACCTCTTTTGTTCAATATTTTCATTTCAGATTTTTCTTTAGTTTTATCAGACATTCCTCAACATTTTTATGCAGATGATTTGAAAATGTACCTTACAACCAAACCGAAATCAAACTCAGTTTTCTTTGAGCAGTGGGCAAGCAAGATAATCTTGATATTAATGTCAGTAAATGTCAAGTCATTAGTTTTTCCCGCAAAACCAGTAGTATAAATTTACTGCCTCAATAATTTTTCAATAAATAATGTTGATAGTATCATCGACCTCGGAGTAACTTTGGATAAAAGGCTGCGTTTTAATTTACACTATGACAAATTCTTAAGCAAGGCACCAAGCAGCTGAGATTCATCAAAAGACGTGCGAGTTCAAAAACCTATGGATCACGAAGTCTTTATACATAGCCCCAGTCCGACCGTTGCTCGAATATGTATGTAAATATTTTCTGGCACTAGAGTTGGGTCGTACTCGGATTTTCGCATACTAGGTATTCCTAGTACGAGTAAAAAAAAAAATACCTGTTCCAAAAATACTAGCTAGTATTTTCTGAACTATGTACATATATATGTACATACAAGTACATGCGATTTGCAGTGATGTAATGAAACGGTATGATATGCCCTCCCCCACCCACCAGACACAAAGTTCCCAGGCTAGAATGGTGATGGTGCAGATCACCGTGAAAGGATACCGAGTTATTCGTCCGTGTAGCTTGTCTGCAACTTTCCAATGGTCGGTCACTTATTTGGCAAGTCTTTCTCCAATCTAGGAGCCATCTAAAGAAAAACAATCAAATTCAATCAAATCAATTTGATTTTCATTTTATTATATTCACAAAACACCTCCTGTATTCGTTCAAATTAACAATGTCGAATAATGTACTAAGGTAGTACCAACTAATCCTGTTGCCATCTATATGACTTTTCATCGATCGATCTCTGATACCAAACTTTTCCTGGCTAATCTAAAACAGTTGGTTTTCCAGTTCGCCACACTGAAAAAAAAATGTTTCGCCTATTAAACATGCACCAACTAGGGGGCCAACCTCTTCGGTAAGGCTGTACATGAGTCCAGGGGCACCTTACCTCCCGTGGTCTCGTAAATTTTACAACCCCGGAAGGGTTGGACATACTCTCGTGGCGACCTGCAGTGACAGCCGGAGAAGCCAACTGGCGAACCAAAAAGGATCTCAACATTTTCCTCGTTAGCACTTTTAGTGCTACTTTCAGTTTTCCTGGATGGTTTTCCGGCGGATTTCATTTTGCCGTATCTTCGAAACTAGGCCACTTTTTCCCAGATTTGTATGAAAATTTCGCCCGAAACAATTCAGAAAGGTCCCCGAATTCATGCTAGACCAAAAAAAAAAATATTTGGAAAAAATGGATGTTTTTGCCCAATTTCCCCTATCAAAAATGTTTTCGTCCTTGAAATATCACTATTATACTCCCCGACCACTTTCAATCATCGAAAGCGCCGTAAAGGCAGTTTTTTCCCAAACTATGGCCAAAAACCCCTTACTCCCCTGCAAAACCGAAATTTTTGTATCACAGCAATAGGTCTTGGCCCGTTATGTCCTAAACCACTCTAACCTAAAATTGGCCGATTTTGTCCGATTTCAGCTACTTTTGTCCTAAAAACTTTTTGAATAATTGAACAAAATACTTGCAAGTATGAAAATACTCGATACGAAAGTACGCGATACGAAAATACGCGATATGAAAATACTTGCAAGTACGAAATACTCGTGAGTATGAAAGTATGAAATACGAGTATGAAAGCACTTGCTAGTATGAAATACGAGCGCATATTAATATTAGGATACTATTACGTCACTGTTTGATTGAAATGAATCAAATGTAAGAAATTTATTGGGTAAATTCTTGATTACCATGTATAGATCACAAAAATACTCGTACCTAGTATTTTTGAATTTCGTACTAAGTACTGGCTGTTCCAAAAAAATACGTGTTCCATATACCTGTTCCAGTATGTACGCTTCATCTCTCTCTGGCACCCTAACTTTGATGTCTATAGCGATAGGCTCGAATCAGTGCTTGCTGTTTGGGTTGAGAGATCTGTATAATCCATATGAATTTGCTAATTTACTTTCATACAGATACATGCTAAATCTTTTAAATCTATCAATTCTATCTTCGCGGTGGATAACTATATGATCCTGTTTTACTTTTGATGTTATTAGAGGCTTGATCAATGTTGTGTCCCTGTCCAATATGATAGCCTTCAACGAATCAGTAAGGTGGAAGAGGCACATACGTTTACTGAATGAACACGGTTTACGCCAACAATGAGCCAATCAACAGCTCTGATTAATGTGCTCACGTCATAAATGCCCCTATCCAATTCCCTACCAATGATGGTTATATTTTACTAATTTTTGTTTTTTATTTTGCATCATGTACATTTTAAATGTATTCAAATTGTTAAATATTAATTGTAAGTGTTTTTTGTACGACTTGTTTAGTTAAATCAATAAATATTTTTTACTGATTACTGAAACAAGCTTTGATAATACAGATCTACGAGCATTGCAGCATCTGAAATATGTACGTGGCAGCACCGTAGCATTTCGAAAAAATATATCTCACGAAAATGTAATTGAATTTGTTTGCAATAAAAAAAATTATTTTCGGTGTTTCCATTGCACTTGTCTTTACCGGAAATACCCTGAGTCATTCATTTTTGTTTTCGTGTTAACAATAAATATCTAGGCACTTGTACAAACAACCACCAGGTAATGATAATACGAGTATGTAAGAAAGATGACCGTTTTCATCGCGTTAATATTTAGAGCGAAAAATTTAACACACATATGTAGTTGAAAGCATACCAGACGCTATATTATGATCCGAGTAGAGCGTCCAGTTCGTCTTTGCATCACTTTTTGCAATACGTAAATTTCTTCAGTGGATTTGTAAATCTTTTGAGATTTGTGATATGCGATAGAGTATATGGGTGCTGGGCCGGTTTTTACATGCATTTGCTGTCCGAAAACAATCAAAATGGCATTTGACAGGTATTGCAGTCCGTGAGTCGATAAAGGAAAAATTATCTTGCAACGTACCATCATATCACATGCTTATCATATTACGAAGTGTTGTCCGTGCTCATCTATTTATGCCATTTTGATTATGAAACATAAATCACGATTGGGTTATTAAAAAACGACATTTCACTTGGACGATGGTGTTCACGTACTTCAGCATCAGTGCGAAAGTTTCGGTTGAAAATTACGACATTTTTATAGAATCTTACCTCATACTATAGAAAATTCTCTGCATCTGTGCAAATATTAAAGTAGATAGAAACAAGTATGGCTCCAACAGGAAGTTTAAGAATTTGAGATAAAAATAGTTCAAGTTTATTTCATAGATATTTTCAGCAGCAAACAATCAAAAGGAATATGTGTACGTGAGTAGTATATGTATATGTATACATAACAGAATGGTGAAGAGTGCACATAAAACCTTAAGACAGTACACAATACAAAAGAACACCGGTAATCAAGCTACTAAAAGTGTTCAAAAATTTGAATAAATGGCGAATTGGCATCCTAGGAGAGTTCGAAATTTGAAAAGCTAGAAAGTAGAGCATCTATTTTGACATGGCACAAAGCCATTGATTTGGCACAAAGATATCTGCAATGGTCCGTTAAAAATAAATTATTTGATCAGAAGGAACTACTTATTGGAAAAGGAATGCGGAGAGTCGATTAAATTAATAACAAAACAGTTTCGAATAGACCAGAGAATTTCTTTTTTAATGTGATATACATAGATATGTCTATCGTCCTCTGATTCCTCTGAAAAATATTATTTAACTTATCTTGTAAAAATTATCATTAAAAACTACAATCCGCCAGTAAGCTGTTATTTTTATGAGTTTATGTAATTTATTGAAAGTCAAAGAAGTAATGTTAATTCAAAATAAAATTAGGTTTTATTCAAGTTGATGTTCTATGATACCAGTACACAGGCTGACGGCCACGAACGAAGTGAACGAGAGCATGAGTGCAAAACTAAATATAGCAGTAAAACAGGTTTCATGTAAAATTACTCTAACTAACACTGCCTCTTAATTTTAACAGAAACATTTAAATTATAGTTCTATTATGTGAATGCACTCAAAACATAATTAATAACAAAATAAAAGTTATACTAAATTCAAATTAGAGCGATGCTTCAAAAACAAAATTTTTCCAAGACCTTTAGTCATTATATCTGCTATTTGTTCAGTAGTCGGAATGTATTTCAATTGAACAAGTCCTTTTTCAATGGTTTCTCGCACAAAATAATATTTAACCGCTATGTGTTTCATTCGTCGATGGTTTTTCGGTCTTTCAGCTACCTTGATACATGACTGGTTATCTTCATTAATCGTTGTCGGTTCATTTGGTTCAATGTTTAGCTCGCGAAGCAACTGCTTTATCCATTCCGCTTCATTCATTGCCTCAGCGACTGCAATGTATTCTGCTTCTGTCGATGACTGACTCACTGTGTGTTGTTTATGTGATGCCCAACTAACTGTATTGCCAAACAGTTTGAAAACATAACCTGATGTTGATTTTCGGTCGGTATTATCACCAGCCCAATCGGAGTCAGCATACCCGACTAATATTTCAGCCTCTTTGTTCTTTCGATATTCTAATTTCAGATCGGTTGTGCCCCTAATGTAGCGTAGAACTCGTTTTGCATGTGAAAAGTGTTCTTCTGTATAGCAACTCTGGAACCGGCTAAAGTAGTTAGTCGCTGCACACAAATCCGGTCTTGTAGTTAATGTCGCATAAGTTAGACAACCGATTAATTCACGATACGGTGTCTCATGGCTCCTGACTTTTCCTCCAACAGTCAGCTGCATACCTTTCTCAATTGGAGTTGCCACAGCTTTGCATTTATCCATCCCAAATTTACGCAGAACATTTTCCAAATATTGCTCTTGGCTCATTTTAATGATTCCTTTCACTCGATCGTATTCGATGTGCATTCCGAGAAAATTACCAGCGTTTCCGATATCAGTCATTTCGAAAGCACTTTTCAGTAAGCTCTTGACTGTGTCAATTGTTTTCAGGTTGTCGCATATAATCAATAAGTCATCAACATACAAAAGTATATAACAGCGAATGCCTTTGTTGATTTTGACGTACAAACAATAATCTGACGCGCACCGTTTGAACCCAATGCGTAGAATAAAGCTGTTGAACTTTTCATTCCACATGTGCGATGCTTGTTTTAATCCATATATTGATTTTCGCAATTTAAAAACTTTCCCATCTTCATTGTAACCATCAGGTGGTAGCATATAAATTTCTTCATTTAAATCAGCGTTAAGAAATGCCGCCTTTACGTCCATCTGATGCAAGTACATGTTAAATTGGTTTGCAATCGCCAACAAAATTCGTACTGTCGTTAGCTTGGCTACAGGTGCATAAGTTTCTTGATAATCAAATCCATGTTTTTGCGAATAGCCTCTCGCAACCAAACGCGCTTTGTATTTATCGATTTCACCGTTTGCTTTACGCTTAATCTTGAAAACCCATTTACTCGATATTGGTGTTCGGTTCTCTGGTAAGTCACATAATATCCAGGTTTGATTTTTCATCAATGAGGTATACTCATTTTCAATGGCCCTCTTCCATTCATGCCAGTCTTCACGTTTCCTTGCTTCCGCAACTGATTGTAATTCACTTGCAACATATTGCTGCGCTGAAAACGCGAAATTCGCTTCCGTCGCAGATTCACCATATCTCTCCGGTTTACGTCGTTCTCGTGTACTTCGCCTAGCAGCTTCATCATAGTTTTCAGCATTTTCATTCTCAGTAGTACTGTGTATACTATTTTCATAGTCATTATCATTTTCATAGTCATAATCTTTGTTGTCACCAGTATCCTTCATAGTGACACTGTGATCCAGCGAGGCTTGTTTTTCCGAGGTGAAATTTTCATAAGGCAACTGAAGTTCACAATCATTTGACATAGCCTCTTCTTTGATCGTTGCGCCATCCAAATGCTCTTCCTCATTGCCGCCATAGTTTACATCTCTTTTCGTTAGAATATCTTTCAAGTTTGATCGATTCAAAACTGATTTTTCGTTAAATATAACATGACGACCAATAACCAGTTTATTTTCTTCAATATCCCAAAGCCGATAAGTATTATTTGATGCATAGCCGAGCATTAAACATATCGTAGCCTTAGTTTCCAATTTCGAACGTTTCGCTACTGGAATGTGGTTGTAACACACTGAACCAAAAACACGAATGTTCGACAAGTCTGGTTTCTTGTTGAACCAAATTTCAGCCGGTGTTTTGTCTTTAAATTGTTTACCAAATGCACTAGTTGGACAACGATTTCTGATGTAATTTGCCGCAACTATTGCCTCATTCCAATACTTTCGATACAAACCCGCAGCCATAATCATTGCAAGCGCTTTTTCCTGTAAAGTTCGATTTAGCCGTTCTGATATAGAATTCATTTCAGGATTGTACGGAACCGTGTACGAAATTTGAATTCCTTTTGATATACAATAATTTTTCATCGCATTTGAAGTATATTCGCCACCATTATCAAAACGAACTTTTGCAACTTTGCAATTGTGTTGTGCCTCTGCCATATTGACATATTCCACGAATTTATCGAACACTTCACTCTTTTTCTTTATGCAGTAAATCATTGATGCTCTAGAATAATCATCAGTAAATGATACAAAGTACATAGAACCATCCAAACCTTCCTTTGACATCGGCCCACAAACGTCAGAATGAATCAATTCCAAAACTCGACTTGAGCGAATGTTGTTACGCTTCGAGAAATTTTTCCGTGAACTTTTACTTAATGCACATGTCTCACAAAATTTTTCACTAACATTTAAACTGACTCTGTCTATGCCATCAACCATACCACGGCTGATCATTTTCTTCATGTCATAAACGTTTAGATGACCCAATCGATGATGCCATACACTTTGTGACACTCGCTCCAAATTAGCATCACTTGTTATTCCAGCAAATAGATCCCGTTCAATATGAAATACGACTTCATAGAGCTGTTTCTCAGCGTGCGCCACGGAAACTATCTGATCATTCTTCATCACATATGCACAATCACCTTCAAATATAACCTTAAAACCCTTCTTTGTCAGAGTTCGAATTGACAGGAGATTACACTCTAGTTCGGGTACATATAAAACGTTTTCTATTGTTTTCTTTAATGAATCGCCGTTGTGAAATGTTTTCACCGAAATATTTCCCTGCTCCTTAGCAGTAATTTTCGCATTTCTTTTAGCAACTGAGATGCTCAATTCCTTGATGCTAACCAAATTGTCGAAATATGCTTTATCATTGACCATGTGATCGGTCGCTCCAGAGTCCAACACAAATTTAAGTTTCGTTGGGTAATCCGATTTCAATTTCGACACTTGCACTTGTTCATTTCCACATGTTGCATCACCACTGTAGTACGCACTGTTATTGCTGTCAAGCTTACTGCAATCCATGTTGTGAAATGCACACATCGTAAATGCTTCTTTCTTTGTGTCTTTCAAGACGCTATTTGCACTAAGCTCCTTCGATGAATTGACTTTCTTGAATTTAATTTTATTTCTGCACTTCGATTTAATGTGGCCCTTTTTACCACAACCAAAACAAATTATATTGGGATTTTTCGCTTGCATTGCGTAGACTTCATTCGTTTTATTCTGCACTGACCCGTCGTTCCGTTTTGCAAATTCATCCAAAAGTCGACTCTTCACGTAATCCAAAGTCAGCTTTGATTCGTCTAAACCTTCCAACGATGTCACCAAAGCATCATAGCTCTTTGGTAGTGTAAGGAATAAGCTAACAACAACATCAATATCTTCCATTTTTGCTCCAGCCAGTCGTAATTCACTGATACAGTTATCGAACTGTACAAAATGATCGCTGATGTTGCTCCCATTGAATTTCATCGTAAGTAAACGACGTCGTAAAACAACTTGACTCGCGACACTTTTACGTTGAAAAACACCAACTAACGCATCGTACATTTCCTTTGCCTTAGTTTTACCCATAATATAAGTGAGCTGCTCGTCGTTCACCAATGCCGCCAGTAAACTCTTGCATTTCGCTTCACGAATGATGAATTCACTTTCTTTCTGATTTTCATTTTTCGTTGAAATCAACACACTTAAATCAGTCTCGACGAACTTTTTCATTTGCCTTTCCTCAAGCAATAGATCCACCCGGAATTTCCATTGTGTGAAATTCTTGCCGTCAAACTTTGGTATTTGAATTAATTCCTTGTCACTCGCCATTTCGACTTTCAATCTAGTGATCACAAATTAGCACGATTCAAATTCTCTGGGATGCTGGGATACTGGGCCCATAACCTATGAGTTTATGTAATTTATTGAAAGTCAAAGAAGTAATGTTAATTCAAAATAAAATTAGGTTTTATTCAAGTTGATGTTCTATGATACCAGTACACAGGCTGACGGCCACGAACGAAGTGAACGAGAGCATGAGTGCAAAACTAAATATAGCAGTAAAACAGGTTTCATGTAAAATTACTCTAACTAACAATTTTTCCACTTGGGTTCTTTTCTTTTCTTAAAAATACTTTTTTAAACATAATGTTTAACTACTAGCACTAACAAAATTATTTAGCCGGAAAAGTGACTAAACTTTCTATCGCGACACACCTCTCTGACGGCCTACTGCCTCGTCGATGATGGAAGCTCAAGGCAATGGCTCACCAAGCTACATGTGTCTTAATAGGAAAAGGTGCCTTACTAGAGACAGACATCCTGATTCAAAGGCCAATTCTTGAAGAAAATGAAGGGGTGAAACAGGCCTCAGGTCGCAGATATTTAGCGACTGCAATGCAATCTAAATTAACCTGTTGTCTACCAAAGTAAATAATGGTACAAGGGATACTAATCAGAGCAAAGAAGAGCTGGAATTGGAGTCGGGTCTTGTCAGGAAGAGTTCCAAGCTACAATGGTTCTCACCCTCAATACTAACAGAGGCAAACAGCTCCGCTAGCTAAGCAAAACTCATGCTCACGGGTACTGGGTACACGTAGACTTGAACTCAGAAAGAAGCGGAAGCGCAGGCAGTGCTTCTAAAATCTCCTGAACGAGATAAAGAGAGAGACAAGCCCAAGCCAAACAAATAAGGAGGGAAAGCGCTGTCGATATACAATGCGGCGCTGTGACAAACAATCCCATTCCGCGAACGAGAAGGAACAGCTGAGCCGGGTTAAGATGACAATGGGAAATGGCCGCAAAAACTTTGTCGACAAGAATAAGCTTGTACTGAAGAACTCTGCCATCCATAAGTAGGTAGAGTAGAACCTAGCAGCAAAAAGTCGGGAGTCCACAGAGGGCAAAACACTTTCGATGAAGAAGCCACAGAATGACAATATTCGTCAAGGGGTTCGACAGCCGTCCATCTACAAGCGAAGATTGTAAGGACTATTGGCAAAGTAGCCCCTAATCGTAGCATTAGTTGAGGACCAATTATTGCTTTGGACATAGAAGATCGTAGAGTGAGACCATTTATTGTCTCGACGTAAGGCCAATGCGATGATTGACTGAATGAAGGAGCGGGATAATCAAGGGCAACAATGAGTTTATTTTACACAGCTATTGCCTGCAATCTTAAGAAGGAACTCTTTTGGAGGTAGTGGATAGGTAGAGCATTCTGACACTATTCAGAGCTAAGGTTGCAATACCGCAGGTATTGGGAACGGTTGCTGCCCTGAAGGTTGTTCCAACGCATTTTTAGAATATTCTTTACATCAAAACGTCTTTGACACAGCAAGAGGGTAGGTATAGATACTCCAAATAAACAAGGAGTCTCACGACATGCTGTATTCGCGGCTCCATAAGATGACGTTCAGTATAGGTAATATTTACTTATGACTGATCAAGTATCACCCAAAAGACTCCAAAACGTCAACAGCCTGGAGACCGACCAGATTGGGGAATTCGAACAGAAGGGAACGACCGTGAGATATCAACAAGACGCAGGGCAAGAAGGATATCAAAGACAGCGCTATAGGTAAAGCTTGTAGAGAAATCTACAATAAAGTTAGCTGGCTTCAGCCAAACTACTTTTCACTCTTCAACAAATTAAGTTCAGGGACCTGGGATACGCCTGGAAAAATGAGGTTTTTTTTCACAGAATCAGATTTTTTCCACAGTATACAGAATTCCAATATTTTTTTCTCCACTGCAGCAGCCAAAATTAGAACGGCTACATCGAGGCAAAATATTATTGCTTATTTTCTAACTTAAGCGCTTATTTAACTGTCGTGACGTGTGCGAGTAACAATTAGGAGCATTTACTCTCAGCATGCACCTACATGGCACAAGACAGTACCGCTCTCCCGGAAGGGTTGGCAAAATTCGCAAAGGAGTTTTTTGTATAGGAAAAAATTACGACTGCCAATGGGATCGGATGCCAATGCAAGCAATGCGTTTGGGCAGTAAAAAGTGATTCGAAAGAGGTGATTTTTTCTCAGATTTATTATCAACTGCAATCTAGTCTTAGCGAATTGGGGAAATGTCCTTACCTATAGGGGACTTCTCAGCAGAAACGTGCTGGACATCATCCTAAACAGTAGATCCAATGAATGATTGATACTAAACTCGAGGGTTATTGAAATATCATCATTCTCTAATCAGGGATACATCCGCTTCACTCTGAGATTTAGTTTAACTTACAGTTCCCACTTATTTCGTTACCGGAGAAACACAAACTGGGACTGATTTGAATAGGAAGTTAAAGTGTCGGCTCACCTCGAAAGATCGATTCTGTAGCACATCTGAAGAAAGCAGTGTATTTACATTCACGGATAACGTCAGTAAGAGTTTTATAGGTTCCTACCTTAAAGTGTGTCCTAAGCGTAACCCAAAGCTACCATAGTGGAACAGGGATTTAAATAATCGTAGAAAGCAAGAAGAGGAACTCTTTAAATTAACCAAAGTAGCTAATTGCAAAGAATGCTGGGCTGCATACAAGGACGCTTTGGTGCTCTATTAACCAGAAATACAGAAAGCTAGTTACAACTCCTGGAATGAGCGTTGCGGTAGAATTGAAGGAATTTCCGAAACGGCGAGACTTAGGAAACTGCTTCTTTAATGTACAAGTCAAATGGTGAATGGACAAGTAACATAGTGGAAACGTTGAAGATCCTTAATGATAGGAAAGAAGTAGGCTATCATGACCATGCTCAAACTAGTTTAGGTATTCGACTGCTTTCAGCCTTTCAAATCCCCAATTCGGGATAAAATTTTGCCTGGGCATGAATAGGGCATGAATACTCACTTGATCTTAGGTAATACTTTACAAAGGTTGCATAGTGCTAAGCCATGTACCTGGAGCCTGGAGTATCGCTTAAGTTGTATTTATAACCCAAGCAGATAGAAGCAACCATGTGTATCCGAAAGACTTCGAGCCAATCAGCCTAGCTTCCATTTTCTTCTTACTACTCGAAAAACTTTTAGATCTTCACATAAAGGAGAGATTAGGATCGCAAACTTTATCGAGAGCCCAAAAAAGAGTACACAAAAGGTGAATCTATTGAGACGGTTTTTCATAGAGTAGTCGGTAGAGTATTGAGACGGTTCTCCATACCACTACAAAGAGTACACCTTATGAGCCTTTTTGGACACTGAAGGAGCCTTAAATAGTTTGCAGATTCCGCCATCTGCAGCTAAAAGAACAGCATGCTTGAGCAAAGGCCCATTTTAATGGGATGGACGGGACCGCATATCATTAGGAAGAGGTACATCCCAGGGGAAGTTTTATCTGCTCCCTTGTAGAATCCGTTGGCATACATGATCAATAGGTCGAAGAGCAAGTGACTCATGGTTTTGTCATATGCTGATAACATGGTGATCGGGTGGGTTCTCGCACACTCTTGGCCTGCTAGCCCATATAGTGTAGTCTGGTTAACGAGTGTGTATCAACTCCGATAAAACTGGTCTTTTACACGTCACAAGAAAATACAAGATTCCTGAAACAGACCCAATCAGGTTGGGCGACGCAATAGTAAGTCCCAAGCTACACACCAAGCACTTGCGTTGTATTTTTGACAGCAAGCTTGCGTGGAAGGTGAATCTAGAGGAAAGATACAAGTAAGAGCAAGCGATAGCAAGGTCGGACTTGGCCTACGACTATCTGTTTTGGTTTCCAACAATGGATAAAACCGTTTTTGCCTACGTAGCGTAACCACGACTACATCATCTGCGTTAAAAGTATTGCTGCATTTTCTCTCACTTGACCTCTCTGATAGCAGCTCGGCTGCAAAAGCTGCTTTCATGCTGAAGGAATCAGTTTACTACAAGTCCAGATCCTTTGGACACACCAGCTTTGACGGGAACACAATATGCACTGCATAATTAGTTTCCGACCTTTGCCTGAACCGAAGATATAAAGGATCGTAGAAGTTACCCAGGAATGGAGTCAGCTAATGAGCACAGCAGCACTTAGCATCTACAACGAGGAATCTAAAATAGCTGCAGGAGTAGCTGCTGTAGCATACTTACTTTAGATTTTCCAGTCGAAGGTCTTTGCGATACGCAAAGTGGGAAAACTGATATACTTCATGGATACTAGAGACGCTATTTTTTCACAGACAGTGAAGCTGCGGTAATAGCACTGATGTCTCAAAAAGATAAATCTAAGTCCGAACTTCATTGTATTCAGGCCCTGAGCACCTAGTCGACTATATTTGATCAAAGAACAAAAGAGTAAGAATCTACTGGGTTGCTGGCCAAGAGGGTACTGATGGGAATCAGATAGCGGATGCGTTAGCCAATCGTAGCGCCAGTCTGCCTCTATGTGGATCGTCAGACGTTCCAAATCCTATCTAAACTGCAAATTCCTTGATTGTCTTCAATATAATGCAGGTCGTTGTGTGCAGATGGCGGACAATTCAAGCTTGCAGGGTAACCAAAGTTATGTGGGGGTCATACGACCTCGCCAAAAATCAATTCTTAACCGCGTTAAGCTGGACTGACTTAAAGAAGCTGATCGGGTCCATTACCGTCTTGTAGCAGCACATGTCATGCTTCTTAACCAGTGACACCTATAGGATGGGTCCTATAGGTATCACTGGCTATGAAGCCAGTAAGGGGAAAACATAACAATGCACCTTCTATGAACCTTGGCTGGTGCACCTCACGCACGTGGTGCAGTAAAAGCTGAAGAATATTCGCAAAAAGGTCTGGGGTCCCAATGGCAATTTGGATTGAACCTTTAAGCGCCAGATCTTTTTATCTGTTATGTGCGTTTGCTTGGACTGAACTTTTAACCTCGAGGTTTTCTAACATGACCTATCATTTAGCTTAAAAATAATTACACTTCCAAGCTAGTACTTTTAGTGATATCATTTTGGCTATACATTTAAGGAGATTACCATATATTCCCACGTAGTAGCTTTTGGCGATCAAGACAATGGTGAATGTTGCTAGTTGCTTCTATGTGAGACATGTTTGTGAGCATAGGAATGAGGGTTCCTCTGCGGTAAATGTTCGCAAAACATGGCTATGAATTTCAGAAAGACGTACCCAGGCTAGAATTAAAATTTGATGACATCTTGGATGGATGATTTTTCAATATCCATACAATAAGTAGCTTAACGATATTCACTACTGAACATAATTCAATCAATCGATTTTCTTTATCAACGCGATCGCATATCTATCTAGCACAGAAAATGTTGCTAGTGAATTATTGAACGATTATAGGGAATCTAAGTTTACCTTTTCAATTTTGATATTTGTTTCCAAACTTGAATGTAGTATCGATTTTATGTAAAAACATTTCGAATGAAAGAATTATTTGCGTGGTTCCTATACAATTTATTCAAATCGAATCTCTCCATTCAATCAATATATAATTTCATCAAATACTTACATCTTTTGCAAGCTGATTACATTTTAAGGCCTGTTCCGAGTCCTGATAACAACTAGATTATTGTACCGGTTTACTTAGAATCATCTTAAATTGTCTTCTGAACAAATGCACACGCTTTATCCACAGAAACCTTAAGATCATTATTTACCATCACGAACAAGATTTAACGAGTCGAAAGAACCTCGAAAATCTCCAATATCAATCCGTCTATAATAACCGAGTAATCTATGCCACATTGCGAAACGATTAAGCACATACAAATCTGGTTAAGAAAAAACAGGTTTTCGTTTTCCAGATTGCCGGTATCTAAACATTGGATACAAGTTTTTTTTGTATATGTACAGGGTGACGTGCCATACATACTACAATTGTACATAACAAAGTGGCGTGGCTCGTTAGATAACCTCTGTCATCATCCATTCAACTTCTGTCGTGTCGTGCCAACAATACTTGAGACACCCGGCATTTTTTGTTGCCAGAATATTTTTGTTTGGAGAAAAATGCCGGTTGGGGAACGGCTTGATGGTAGTCGTTTGAGGTCTCCAAAACCGTCAAGAAAAAATTCCCGTATGTATAGTGTAGATGTTCATTGACCGTGCCAAGCGTCGACTTTGTTTGTGGTGGATACACACATGTGTTTCTAAAAAAAAACAAACAGACGTGTTCTTCTTGCATGGTATTTGGTGCTGAAAGGTATATGCCAAATTCTAGCCTTCTTTAAGAGCAGGTGAAACACCATCGCCGCAGAGCATTTTTCTCAAATTATCGGCAAGACGAAATTGATGGACCACGAGTCAAATCTGTATCTGACTGTGAGACAGATCTGAAGATCATTCGTCTTCTAGTTGTGTAATAATGTTAATATTTAGTAATAAGAAAGATAGTCTTAAAATATTTTGGAGGCCAGCAAAATAATTTAATCGTTAAGTTTAAATGAATGTTAAGATTAATCTTTAAGTAATTTTGATTACGGAAAACTTTTTGAATGGGATAAATTTGTATAATTTAGATTTAATTTGATCAGAAAATGCGTATTTTTTGATGTTGTCTGTAAAATTTCATCGAAACTGTCTTATGCCAGGGCTATATATTGTTTAGTTGCAGATTTTAATGAACTTTTATGAATAATTACCATTTTGGGTTTGAGCTTCACTATTTTCATTCTTACTAAATTAGTATCAATGAAAACCGCAAATAATCGACTTCAAGCCTGTCAACGAAAGATTGTGTGCGATCCGCATTCGTGCAAAGTTTTTTAACGTTTGGCTCATTAACGTGCATGCGCCTCCTGAAGATAAGGAGGCAGTGAAAGATAATTTTTATAACCTTGTGGAAAGGCTATATGATTCTCTGCCATCAAATGATGTGAAAATCTTGCTGGGCGACTTCAACGCAAAGGTTGAAAAGGAGGAAACACACCGCGGAACCACCGACCAATTTAGTCTTCACGACCTATGCAACGATAATGGACAACGACTGGTCGACTTTGCGAGTAGCCGAAATCTCATCGTAAGCTCCACGTGTTTCCCGCATCGTGACATTCATAAAAGGACATGGGCATCCCCGGACGGCCGCACCTTTAATCAGATTGATCATATTCTGATTCAGAAAAGATGGGCCTCCAGTATTTTAGATGTGCGAACCTTCCGTGTGGCCAACTGCGACTCCGACCACTACTTATAGTCAAGACTCGATATCGATGTCGAATATCACTGTCGTATGAAGCCAGAGCAAGTTCAAGACGCAAGTTCGATGTCGACAAGCTTCGAAACAAGACGATGGAAGCCGAGTATAGATCTGCTCTGGAAATGGAACTAGCTTCCACGCCTAACGCCACGTATATCAACGATGTCTGGACTACTATCAAAAGCGCAGTGAACGCAGCAACCGAAAAAATAGTGGGATATACAGCTGGGCAACGCAGAATGAATGGTTAGACGAGGAATGTCAAGCCGCGTTGGATGAAAAGAATGCGGCCTACAAAATCCACATTGAACGACCGACTAGAGCCAAGAAAGAAAAATATGACAATCTTCGGAGAGTAGCTAATGGAATAATTAGACGTAAGAAACGAAAGCATTTTGACACCATGCTGAATAACATGAATGACAACTTTATGGCTAACAGCACTCGACAAGCGTACAAAGTAGTGAGGCACTTAAGACAAGGCTTTAAGCCACGAACTAGCCTATGTAGGGCTGCCGATGGAGGCGTCATAAGTGGTTCAGAACAGGTGAAGGAAAGATGGGCGTCCTATTTCCAGCAATTACTGAACGGAAATGTCCCTGCACCTGACGAATCGCCATCATTAATTGGCACATACCTTGACAGTGCCTCATCTCACCCTCCTACATTAGATGAAATCCGACAGGCCATGGACCGCTTGAAACCCAACAAAGCACCGGGCATCGATGGGATTCCCGCGGAGTTCCTGAAGACAGGCGGGATTTCCGATTTAAGAGCAATCCATGGATTGGTGACAGGCATCTGGCAACAAGAAACGATGCCGGATGAGTGGCGAAAAAGTGTTATATGTCCTATTCACAAGAAAGGAGATAAACTGCTATGCGAAAATACAGGGGCATATCACTACTTTGTACGTCGTACAAGCTCTTGACAAAGATTTTAGAGTTAAGGATTTCCCACCACGCTGAGAAAATTCTTGGTGAATATCAAGGTGGTTTTAGACGAGGAAGATCGACAACTGACCAAATATTTACGGTCAAACAAATTTTGGAAAAATGCTGGAAATTCAACATCGATGTCCATCAAATATTCGTCGACTTCAAACAAGCGTACGACAGCATCAACCGAACTGCATTATATAACATCATGCTGCAGTTCGGAACCCCAGCAAAGTTGGTACGACTGGTGAAAATGACCATGACCGACTCCACGTCACAAGTGCTGATTCAGAATAATATGACCAACTCGTTTTCTACGAATACAGGGCTAAAACAAGGGGATGGATTAGCTCCGGTATTCTTTAGCTTAGCACTTGAGTATGTTATCAGAAAAATCCCGGTTGACACGAGAGGAACTCTATTATTTAAGTCGACACAGCTAGTAGCTTACGCTGATGACATCAACATTATGTCACGTTCGTTCAACGACGCCAAGGAAGTATTTGTAGCTCTAGACAAAACCGCCAAGGAAGTTGGTCTTCAAATTAACGAACAAAAAACAAATGAATGAGCGACAATCGAATCCCAAAATAATCTCTCAAGGGGCGAGCGAGCAGAGCCAGGCCAGTCGGTAAGCCACGCAAGCGCTGGGTGGATTCGATAGATGCTGACAGCAGGTCACTTTTGGGAGCACCGAACTGAAGGACGCGGCCACTGAACCGAGACGAATGGAGGCGAAGCATTAAGGAGGCTAAGGCTCGATTCGGACTGTAGTACCCCGCTAAATAAATAAATTAAAATGTTTCTCAACTGTGATGAAAGTGTAGCGTGAATTTATGTTCCTTCGTCCTTGCGAGGAAACGATGATGAATGAATCCGAATATGCTTCCAAAAAAATTATATCAAATTAGAAGTTAGACCTGTTAGCCACTTTAGTACCAGCGCTTCCAATAAAATTAAGAGTTTGGTGTTGATTTCGGGATTGTGTTAGCGCCTGACACGATGATGCATGGTTAAAAATTCATAGGAATAAGGCTTTTGAGGACATATACCTTTCGCCTCCGTTTTCAAGTAATAAACTGTTCCAGGTTCGAACAACGATAATCTCTGCGTCAGCAATTTGGACTTAAGTGCTCCAATGTGTATGAGTCGTTTAACAAATCTTTCTAGGCATTTCAGAACGAAGTGAGGCTGATTGGGCCTTAAACAGTAAATTGTGTTGGGCCTTAAACAGCAAACACAAATATTTTTCCAGCAGATTCCTGTCGCACTGATTACATTGCCATCGCCAGCACCCACCAAGCTGTTTTCTCGGAAGCTGCGCTACCGATGAAAAGGGCAATAAGGGAAAAAGCTGAAGCTAAGAGAAGACATGAAACGTCATGAAAACGTATAGAGAAGAGTTTTCTTCAAAACACGGCGTAGTCTCTGTCATCGGGCAACAGACTGGGAAGCTTTTGTACCTTGAAGTGATATCCACAGTATGGCGGAGCTGCTCTTCCTAAAAGAGACCTAAAACAGGAGACGAATATGAAGAATGGAAAGCCTGACATGATAAAGAATGTTCCATTAATCACGATGGGTCAGCTGGTATGATGGAAGTATAAGAAATAAAAAGAGTTTTCAGGAATAAAGATAATTTTCAATCTGAAAAGAGAGGAGAGGAGGAGAGAAAATTAACAGGTAGAGTCATAGACAAATTAGCCCCTTTATACGACAATCCCATACAAAGCAGCAAGTCTGTATAGGAGATGCAGAATAAAATCAGGGCTATCAATTATCGTAACAGGATTTTATCTGTAAAAAGTTTTAATGAAATATTCTTCCAAATTTTCTTTCAAAATCCTAAATAGAATTGTCTTGCAGGTAAACTGATAGTAACCCACAAGATATGTACCAACCGTTAGGAAATCGTCAATCTCTATAGTCTTCATGGATGCGATCAAGAAAATTTGCGCTGATCTCAGGGATGACTTTTTGCCGTCGCTTTGTATGGGTGGATTCACCCGAAATCCAAACGAGTCATTAAACTCACTTAGGTGAAAGAAAATATCAAAAAGCATTTTTTGTATACGGGCTGTTGTTGAAAATGGGACAGATGATGCAGTTTTGACATTCAATGACGAGCAAAAAAGTATACTTAGTAAACTGAACGAACTAGGAGTCACTACAGGAAAGTGCCTCACAGGCTGAGCCAATAACATTAATAAAGAAAGAGTGCCAGAGACGCACTATCTTCCTTCGATCAAGGAAGCCCGAGTTGCCGGGCTATTTAAATTCAAAATAATAAATGCCTGTGAACTTATGCCAAATTTTGAATGTATTTTTCGAAAAGTTTCTCTTGCAAAATTTGCGCACAAGTTTGTGCAAAATGGTAAGCGTTAGATGGATCATTTTTTGACAACTTGCCTACAAGTTGGATTCGTGGAATACCTTTTGCTTTTCAAAAGTAATCCCACGACAACTCTTGTCGAGTCTAGGGGCTGACGCTGGTAGGAAGCTTCATTCATAAATTTACAAGCAATATGAATACCAGTGTAGAATGTGGAGTTACACGACTCACTTTATTCCGTACCTATTCAGAGCTAGGTGAACTCAAAGTTTAGTGTGCGATCCCTCAACCGAACCTAGGTTCAAATCAGGGACCCCGGCTAACAGAAGCTAGTATTCTATCCACTAGACTACAGGCGCTTATCTTTTTGTTTTTGTTCATTGTAAAAAGGCGTGGTTTTTGGTATCATTATAGATTTTGATCCGGTTCAATTTATGGGACTAAAACTTACAATGGGACTAATATCTCACAAAAATTCACTTCATTATCTGTAACCGTTAGCATGAAACTTTGCACGGATTATATTGCTGCCTATTTATAGTTTCCACGAATATCTCTTCAGGCTTCTTATGAATCTTATAGAGACATTTACTATGTCCCTGTTAGTGTGAAGAGGAGAGCCAAAGAACTCTCATTTCCGTCTCGCTAATGCTGGACATTGTGTGAGAAGATGTTCTACACACTCTCCTGTTTCCCCAGAGTATCTCCAACAGACGTCCCGTTCCTTACCTATTCTGTGCTAGGAAGGTGGCCTGTCAATGATTCACATAGGGTTCTTATGCCCCTTTTAGGGTTCTTAGGCCACCGCTTCTTTTGCTCTTTTGTTATCGAAACCAAGTTATTCAAACCTCAAGATTAAACTAGTAGCTTTTGATATTTTTCTTGCTCCATGTTTAAACTTTTTTATACGTGTCTGTCTTTGTAATGCCGCAGTATGAAGAAGAACTTGTGAAGGGCATTCTTGCTCCTTCTTTGTATCAGCTTCCTCGTTTTCTTGGTGAATCTCATGACCTTATTCATATTAACTCGAGGCTGTTCTGTGTCCTTATTTCATTTAGGGCCTGTTTCACCTCTAAGAGTATAGTTAAATTTATGTGATCGCGATTGATAGCCTTGAGAACTACTTGACTATTTGACTACCCTTTCAGTGTTACTTATATTTATTATATGTGAGGCTCTAAGTATAGGAGATGCGTGGTAGATGGTGGCCTCCTTTGGGAGAGGGAAATACATTTTGCATTTGGGACCTACGACCCCTGCTCCTACTCCACAATCAATCTTTGAACGATCCGTATACCACATTTGCGCTCCTTTGTACGAGGGAGGTGGGCCATCCTCTCAGTTATTAATTGATGGAGTTGTGACCTTGAACCTCTTCCCGAAGGATGCTTTGGTATTTATTTGGTCACTGAAGTTCAACATATGCATTACAGACCTGAAGTGCTCCAGGATTATTAGGTAGCCTTTTAGGTCTCCTGATTTGTAGCTGCAGGCATGTTGTAGGCTAATCGGCTCTTTCGCTGCTTCCTCCTTAATTTTGAGATGAAGCGGTTCTAACATATGTATAGAAGGGCCTCCATTTCTGCCTGGGGCGGTGCTCATTGCTCCTGTAGTCAGCAGGCAGGCCATAATTTGAAGCTTATTGAACCTATTAACAACAGTTTTTTGTGTGGTTTTCTTCCACCACACTGCAGCTCCATTTAGGATTATAGGTCTCACTATTAGTTTGTATGACCATAGGGCTTGCCTTGGAGATAGTCGTCAACTGCGTCCAAGCATGTGTTTTATCGCCTAGTGTCCTTCAATGTAGTTTTATTGAGATGATTGTCCCAGATGGCTTTCCTATCTAGGTGGATTCCTAGATATTTTACCTCTTCCTGCAGACATACGACGGTGCCCCTAATATTTAGGGGCACAGTTGAATGTCTGCAATTAGAGAGAAATTGAATCCAATTTCGATTTTCTTCTTTCTGGTGAATGGTACTATGCTATTTTTCTAAAGATTAATGGACAATCCCTCTTCTTCGTACCATTGGATTATTTCATTTAAGGCTTTTTGCATTCTGGATCTCAAGGTAACCATGTGTGAGTCTCTTATTACTACCGTGATTACTGCCTATTGAGGATCATGAGAAGGTCATCAACTAGTAGGGACCGTCGCAGGGGGATAGTAGCCCTCCCTGTGAAGCTTGAGTAGCCTAGTGGGTAGAGCACTGGCTTCTTGCGTGTGGGGTCCCTGTTTCGAATACAGGTCCGGAGGAGGGTTCGCGCACCAATCTTTGAGTTCACCTAGCTCTGATTTGGTACTGAATCAGGGGTAAAGTGAGCTGTGAAACTAATCACTCCACACTCGTATTCACAATGATTGAAAAATTGTAATGAAGCTCTCTACCAGCTTCAACCCCTAGACCCGTACGAGGGTTATCGTGGAATTACTTTTCTGTGAACATCCCTTCCTAGTGTCCGCCCTTAGCATTGCCTCCCCCAGTTCCGCAAACAAACATCGATGCCTTAGTATTTTATTCGCCCACTTTACTACTTCTTGAGGGGCATCCTTCCTCTGAAGAGCGTGATACAGCGAGTCATGTCTTGCATTGTCAAATGCTCCTTCTATGTCCATGAAGACGCATAGTATGATTTCCTTGCCATCGAATGCCTTTTCTATTATTTACACCAGCTTATGTGTAGCTGATACAGTTGATTTGCCCTTTTGGTAGGCAAATTGAAATTTGTGCTTACCAGAAGATAACTCCTTATGTTGCTGAGTTCCAAGCTCGCTCTAAATATGTGTACTAGAATGGTTTTAATTTCCCCGTGGCTTTTTGTACCAGAGCTGGGGAGATTCCGTCTGGTCCTGGAGATTTAAAGAGTTTAAAGGAGTTTATTCCCCATTCGACCTTTTCATACGTGATAAATTATTTAATCAAAGGTGAGTGATGTTGTCTACCAGGGTTTTCCTCTTCTTCCTCAGCTTTACCGCTGCTTTGAATTTTGCACCCTGGAAAGCGTGTTTGAAGCAACACTTTCAATGTGTCTCCAAAGGTGGCAGTCATCCCTCCGTCTGGACTTCTCAGTAGTCCTGTATGCCTTTGGTGACCTTTGGACAGCACTTTCTGTATCATGGTATTCTCTGCGATGCTGTTGAGACTTTCACAGAAGGTGCTCTACTCCAAGCCTTTCTTTTGGATGTACCAGGCTTTGAGTTGGCCAAGCTCTCAATAAGCACTTGAGTTAACTCAGGTGTCAAGTGAATCGTGGAACTTATCACTCCACATTCGTATGTTGTGATAGTGACTGAAGTCTCTACCAAATTCAAATCTGAGTTAATTAATGGTTGAACTATTTGATTTCAGAATGATTTTTAAAGACGGACTCTTCAAAGACATTCGACAATGTGGACCAAGACATTTTCTTACTAGCGTAGGATTTAGTTCTGAAAGAGTGATTGTTGGAAAGTTTAGCTAAAGTGAAAGGGCGAAGAGGATAAAATTACCAAAATTGAAATGTGAGCATTACTCTGTATTCTATAAAGAATTAAGAAAGTTAATCGTTTGCTAATGTAACTACAATCAAAAAACAAGTGATAAGCGAGAAAAAGTACAAGTAAATGGTAAGAAGAGAAGAATAAAATCTACATTTTCATCCCTAAGTAAAATTTGCTCAGTTTACTATGGATAAGCTGACAAACTTAACTTAGTGTACAACTTTAAATAGTTTATATAAACACGCCACCCTTACACATTGAACTAATATATGCAATAAAAAGCCACGCGCTCCAAAGCAACTAAGCAAAACTACAACATTTGCCATGGCATGGCATATTATCCATGTAGGTATATCTTTATTAATACGAAACAATCTACGAATACGTCTAGGAAAGCAATGAACGATAAGTCACTTTGTGCGACTTACGTAGCAATATCATTAGCACTATATCGTTAAAAACACGATTATCATCCAAAAAAATATTATGTTTATAAAACCATCCGTTCGATTACTAAACACGACTTGTTGGTTATTCACGTAAGAAAACGTAAACCATTTGACCAATTTTCGGACAATAAAGCGAAGAGTAACGAGTGAACAACAAAGAGTACAGACCGATGAGATAAGAAAATCTAAGATACTGCTTGTACTTGGAATGTTCGGGTGTAATTTTTCATTGTTGTTATCTGTGGAAAATATATTAATAGAATTTTCAATTGGTAAACATTACATTGTTGGAATACAATCTATGTTCTTGAATCCATCCAATTGCTGGATTTAAATTTATCTATTAAAGCTACCTTTTTAAGTGACTAAAATTTTCAAGATCTGATCTGTGTAGCTATCTGTGTAGCTTTCTGTGTAGCACTGGTAATATTTTTGAACTAGGCATATTCACGTTCTGAATGAAATCGTAAGGCAGCCGTTATGATACTCTTGAGTTTGTATGAATATCAAATTATATGCCTACATAATGTTTCACATGCGTTAGTGTTCGTTACACAGTTGAACCGGCTTAAGACCGAATCAATGAATTCCATTCCAATAGCTCACTTATTCATCACAAAGCTGAATCATTTCGCTTTCAATGAATGGGGGAATTTTCAAGTGTATCAGTTAAATGTTAATCAATTCAAAGACACCGAATATGAATACTGTTTGGTGGTGGATGCAGCACTCCAAGAAAGTATATGAGCGGTACACTATTTGCTTAACGGACTATCATTTTAGACAGATAGATCGATAGTTTTTCTAGTCTAGTAGAAAGCTGTGAGTAGTTTCTTGCATTGATTTAGTGGTAAAAGAAGGAGTAACTTGTATCATTCATATTTGCAGATATTAATTGTGAAATACAGCACTTACAACTTGGACCAGAAATGTATTGTATGGTGTAAATTTCCTTTTTTTTTGTACAGATCGATAGCAACATCAAAGTGCAAATTACTTTGTCATAAGGTTTGTATGATAATAAACACTGACCAATGAAACGAAATCATATAAGTAGACGACATGTCGTTTACCAACCACTCCCAAAAATATCGTACAAATATACGTGCAATAAGCAAACATAAAAGGACTTGTATGTGAAGCGAAACGTTTTCCATCCCATTTAATTGAAGGATTGAGTGTAATTAAAACAAGCTTAAAAGGAAATGATTGCGCATGCACGTGAAACCCTTCATTTGGAAAAGTTGTACAAATGAGGATATCTTCCTGGAATATTTCCAGGTTTCCCCTTTATCATGGCATTTTGTACATTTCATCATGTACATTTCGCTGCTTGACTAATGAGAGAGGTGTGATGAAACTCGATTTCTCCTCTTGTTTGTTACCAATTTGTTACTAATTAATTACCATTACTAAGTAGTTGAATTATTATATTGTCTTAAATCTACACTAGTTCTTCCCTATGTAGAGGAATATGTATTTTAGTTAAAGTTTAGCGAAAACTGTATGATTAAATTAATATTGCTAATCTCTTTATAATACCAGCGGCAAGATTTATTACAAACTTATTCCTGTATTTTAAAAGTATATACTGTGAGCGTCAAAAGTGAGTGCACACCTTTCAAATTTGTTTTTGAGCTACAATACAAAAAAAAATTACCGTTTGAAAATATTTCTGATCAAACCATTATTTGTTAAAAATTTTATACAAAAAAAATCAATTCTACATATTAAATAACAAAAAATTTACAGAGGAACAAAAAGAAAAAGTCAATGAAATATGAATCAAAAGTAAGTGCACACTTGTTCAAACGTTGCTAGATTCTAGCTGTAAACAAAGTCACGGATCTTTTACTATAACGGAATACAACTTCAATTTAATTTCTAGGAAACAGCAATCGCAAAAATTCTTAGTAAAACATTCTTGAAGTTTGATTTAAACGTGCTAGAAGAAAGGTGTGAAAATGAAGAAAGAAACTGAGCCAGAAACACGAAAAATTATAGTGAATTTGCATTGTGAAGGTAAAAGTTTACGGGAAATTGGAAAAATGGGAAAAATACCACACAGTGCAGTTAAAAAATTATTGACAAAGACAATAAACTCAAAATATTGGACAATTTTAAAAGATCTGGAGGGCCAGGGAAATTAAATAGAAAAGAAATAAGAAATATAGTGAAAGAAGTTAAGGGTGATCCACGTTCAAGTGCAGCAAAAACAGCTGAAAATTATTCCGCGACACACAATCAAACCGTTTCACACTCCACCGTTCGAAAAATATTGAATGAACAAGGGGTACATGGCAGAGCACAACGAAGGAAGCCGTTTATTTCTAAAGCGAATAAAAAAAACTCTAGCGCACCTGAACCGCTAGAAACACTAATGTTCGAAGAACAGTAGAAGAATCGTGCAGGTTTTGAGTGCATAATCCACCACATGAGCTGCTTATTACGGCCAAACTGTTTCAAACGCCACGTTCTACTTTGGTCTCAAGAATGCGTTATAACTCATATGGTGGAAGGTTTCAGATATTACCACTGGCATGAATTTCAACGTTTATGAGAGCAAAACACGGGTTAATTATATTCGTTATCAGTTGCTTATTTCACAAAATTTCGAAAGCAGCATCTCATATAACATCAATGAAGAAAATGTTCAGTGCCTGCAGCACTGTAACTGAAGTTGGTGTTTGGGACTGCGATCCGAAAAATTTGCAGAATTTTGGGAATTGAAATATCGGTTATTTATTTTCATTGTAAATGTTTCCGGTATGAATACTTACTGTAAGCATTTATTGATACAAAAGTAGCACAACCGACTCGTGCTGGCAACCTTTCGCCAGTATCAAAGCCAAAAATATATCACATCTGCTTTACGTTGTTATATTACATTCGAAGTTATAGGAGTATAAAGAAATTTAGGGTTACCTGCAGCGAGTTTTTTCAAATAATGGAAAGCTTAATATTTGCTGTTTATTGTCACTACAATATCATTACCAATTGAAAATTCTACGATAAAACCGCTTAATAAAGATATTGCAAGCAAACACAAAACCAACAATAGCTGGCAACCCTATCGTGGCTTTTCAACCAAATTTGGCCTGAATAATGCTTATTACAGGTTTCATTAATTATATGAAATTCGTATTGATTTCATGACTGCACTGGAAGTTATAGGGCAAAAAGTTTTATTTCCCTGAGCGAATTTTCAAATTCAAAGACACAAAAATTACCATAGCTGGCAGCACCAATCGAATTTTTCAACCAAATTTCTATCAAACAGAGTTTAGAGTAAGGTTCAGCTACTGTGTCAATTTCATGAAAATCTGGTAACTAATTCACATTTCATAGGGCAAAAAGCAGTTTTTTTTCTTTGTAATTTTTCAAGATGGCACCACTGGCACAGAGTTGCCCACAATTCAAAATCGCTTCTATCAGACCTGGTCCTACTTAAGTCCAATGCATTCTGTAAATTTCAATGGTATCTGATTATTGGTTCGTGAATTCCCGTGAACAGAAGTTTTTGATGCTAAAAATATAGGTTAACTGAGATAGGGTTACCGTTCTAGTCCGACATGAAATTTCCAAAGTTTTACTTTGAACGTGTAGATAAAGCATAAGATTTGTATACAGATTGGTTTTATTGTAAGAAACGGACAGTTTTTGGAAATTCGATGGTTTAATGTTTTCACTTCCAAATTTTATTTTTTCAAATTTAAGACACCAAAATTATCATAGCTGGCAGCTCCAACCGAATTTTTCGACCAAACTTCTACCAAACGTGGTATTAAATAAGGTTCAGCTACTGTGTGAATTTCGCTAAAATCGAACGATTCAATCAGAATTTATGGGGCTAAAAGCAGTTATCTCTTTTAGTGATTTTTCAAGATGGCACCACTGGCACAGAATCACCCGCATTTCAAAATCACTTCTATCAGACCTGGTCCTATATAGGACCAATACATTCTGCAAATTTCAATTAATTCTGCTCATTGGATCGTGAGTTTCCGTGAACAGAAGTTTTTGATGCTAAAAATATAGGTAACTTGGGCAAGGGTTACCAGGCGTGCCCGTTATACCATATCAAATTTTTTTTTTTGGTTATGTTAACAAAGCACAAGATTTACATACGAGTGGCTTTTTTTTGAAGAAGCGGCTGTTTTTCAAGAGAGACGATGATTTGAAGGTTTTCACTTTCAGTGCCTGCCCTAGCTACAGGGTTGCCAGCACGCTCATCAAAAGCTACACAAATCTACAACTAGATAATACCAATATGTCCTAAAAATTTCGTAATGATTGAATAGCTCTGTCAAAAGTTATCGCAATTTAAAAATTTTCAAGTTTTCCCGTTCTAGTTTTAGGCACCCAGCGCACACATGGGGTTAAAAAATTCCAAAACATTATCCAATTCACATGTAAAACATGTTCAAAATTTATTTCGTCAACTTTATTTTTGCAAAACTTATTTGTGTACGGAATAATAGGTATATTAAAAATATCACTAAAATGGCCGCCGGCGCCAAAGGGTTAAAGATTATTAAATTTTTGTGTGACCTGGCACTATTCTGCATATACACCAATGTGTCCTGAAAATTTCAGCTCAATCGGATGGCGCGTTCCTGAGATTTTTTCACTGAAATTTTTTGATGATATATATATATATATATATATATATATATATATATATATATATATATATATATATATATATATATATATATATATATATATATATATATATATATATATATATAGAAATATGAATTTTTGGCCAAAGTGATTTTAATACTAATGTTCTTCTTCGAACATTAGTAAAAACGCAAACATTATGCTAAAAAATACAAAAACTGTACTTACTATATAATTTTTGGAAAAACGTTTTATTCTCTGATGAGGGTAAATTTTAAATATCTGGCGGGCATACAAATAAAAAACTTTGGCGAACTAAAAATACTGAGTTCCATGAAAAAAATGTTTCCGGCACAGTGAAGCATGGCGGAGGATCTGCTATTGTTTGGGGGTGTATGGCAGCATCGGGAGTTGGAAACCTTGAATTTATTGATAATATTGAATAAGCAAGGCTATCTCAATATTTTGCAGCGAAATATAGCTGGCAGGGTTGCAAAATTGGAGTTGCCTAGGACGTGGATCTTCCAAAAAGATAACGATCCTAAGCACACTTCCTATTTAGTAAGGTTGTAGTTGCTTTATAGAACTCCCAAGGTATTGGATCATCCCCCCAATCCCCAGACCTCAACCCCATTGAGCATTTATGAGATTATTTAGACAGGAAAATTCGGCAACGTCGAATCACAAGCAAGGAAAGTTTGAAAAATGCTCTTAAGGAAGAATGGGATAATATACCAGCAGAATTTACCAGAAAATTAGTAAAATACATGCCTAGAAGACTGGAAGCTGTTTTAAAGGCAAAGGGCGGCCAAACCAAATACTAGTTTTTCTTAAAATTATTATATGAATTTTTATTATATGAAATGCGCACTTACTTTTGACTCGTATTTCATTGACTTTTTGTTTTTGTTGTTCTGTAAATTTTTTGTTAGTGAATATATGGAACTGATTTTTTGGTATTTTGTTTTGAACAAATTAAGGTTAAATATTCCTCAATCAGAAATATTTTTCAATCGGTATTTTGTTTTTTATTGAAGCTCAAAAACAAATTTGGAAGGTGTGCACTCACTTTTGATGCTCATAGTATATACTTGAATAAAATAATCGTTTTACTTTATTATACAGCCTACATACAGAGATTTCAATTATATGATAATGAATTTGTTAAAGATAGTTGAACAAGCTAGGTTAGCAACGTAGCACCATAGCTTTGTGCGTCCTTAGTAGTCTTGGCAAAGTCGAGTGATGCAAATGGCGCTGTAAATGTTTCTGAGCACCGAGTGGCACAGGAAGGGTTACTGAATTGTATGGAAAAGTATGGAAAATTGGAATGTTGGTACTTACTGTAGATAATTTGGCAGATGGACAAAAAAAATTTTCAAAAGACACACGGGCCTTCGAACTACGAGCTATGTAAGATTTTTACTTACTATAAAAAGACAATCTACAGACCACGAACGTCCGGGTCGGAATCCACTCTTGCATTACTTTAACTCGGTCGTGCATGCTCACCTATCGGTGCCCATTTAACTTAGAAGCCACCAAATCTTTGGGGTTGGTAAGCAGTGACGGCTCGTAGCATAAAAATTTGGGTCGGCTAAAACGGAACTTATATTTCATAAGTTTAATTTTTGGTAAAGCAAATAAAATTTGATATTCGTACAAAAATATGTTCCAATAAAAACCACCAAACGTGCTTGAGCATTGTCGTCAAGACAGAGAGTGATGTAATTGGGGAGGAGAAAGCCAAGTGTACTATAAATTAATGAGTCTTAAAAAAGTACGTCTCTAAAATTAGCAAACAAGCGCAAAAACTAATTCTTAAAAACGTATACAATAACATTTTTTATATTCATTCTTTCATATTATGCTTTACACACAGCGAAATAATTGATTATTTCAGCATAAAAATATCATTTTTATTCAACTCATTTTCCTTATTTTGTTTTTAATGACTAAGTCTTGGAACGCCATTGAGCTTCAAGCCAAATGTGTTAAAAACTTAAAAAACTTTTTTCAACTGATAATTTATTTATCTTGACACGTCGTACCAAACTAGTAATTCAAAATTAAAAACTGTTCATTATGCATTTCACAAATTAGTTATTCACAACAACCATTAATGTCCAATTAATGTCCAAATCATGTGTCCAATTTTTAAGTTTTATCCTATAAAGTTTTGTCCAATAATAAAATGATTATTTTCAACCACCTTTTTTACTTGTATTATTTTCAGTTTTTCCACACCATCTTCACAGCTCACTTTTCAATAAAAACAGTTTCGTTAAACGACTTTCTAACAGCTTAATGCTGTATAATAACTACACTCTCCTACATAAAACATAAAATCGATAAAAAAAATATTTTTTTATTTGACCAACATACATCAATATTGGTCTTACTACCTTTACGTACACGAAAACTCGTACTTGACCTTTTTCTATTCATGCAATGTTATTTAACAGAAAATAAATCTCTTCACGAACAGAAAGCATCCTAAGGCCCGTTTTACATGAGCGGTTTCACCGCGACTGCGAATCGGCGACTTAGCCGCCAGCGACTTCGCGACTAAGTTAAAATCATGGGATTAAATGAAGCTGTTCACATGAGCTGTTTGCAGCCGCCAACGACTGCGATAGTTGACATCAGTCGCCATTCACCGAACGTAGTCGCAGCGTTTTGCACATACTGGCATGTGAACCATTCATAGGTTGTCTCGACTTGCTATTTCACATGGCATGCCCATGGAAATGGCTAATCGAGACGGTTCTATGATATTTTGGCAGTTGGCAGACGGTTTGGCCATATTTTGGCAGATCTTAATTTTCAAAATAGCGCTCCGTTTCTTTTAAGCGAATGTAGGAATTCTGAATTTACAGGGAATTAAGATCTCGTTGAGCAATCAAAATAGTTTGAATAATATGGAGAATTGAATTGTATTGCCGAAATTTGAATAAAAATAAATACTTGTTATTTTTGAAAGAGAAATAATTTTACTTTTTAAGGATGAATAAATAAATGAACCTGATTGACCATTGGTGTATTTTTTCAAATGACTACTGCTCCATCTTCTTCGTACAACAGCAAATCATATAATAGTTTCACTCTCATGTGAAATGGAAATAAATGCATGTCCTGGAATTGCCCACGCATCAAATGGCATGTCATAATTTGATATTCGTTGCCATTGGATATGGCAGGGAAAATGGCTAGTCGAGACCGAGGGTCACATAAAATGATCGAAGTTATTTAAAATCGTATAAACGAACGCTTCTCTGCAAATCACTCTTGTAAAACGAGAAAATTTCGGTAGGCGACTCAGTCGCAGTCGCAGTCGCTGTGAAATCGCTTGTGTAAAAATACAATCGCGTAGTCGCCAGCGGCTGGGTCGCCGAGTCGCAGTAGCAGTCGCAGTGAAACTGCTCATGTAAAACGGGCCTAAGATCGACTAAAGAGTAACATAACAGAGCGTCTACGCTACATACTGTTTTTAACCAGCAAATTGCGGCTGGCCGCAGAAATTTTTGCATTGCCTCATCTTATGCAGGGTGTAAAATAGCTAGTATGAAAATGTTGTTTCGAACGGAGGCTATCTGCAGACTCGGCCAGTTTGGTTCGGGCCGCAATTTTGGCCGTGTCTTTGCTTGATTTTTGTTTGTACTTGCTGGGTATGATGCGGCCACCGCTTCGTTGGGTGTATGATGCATCGTACTCGTATGTACATATGTTTGAACGGAATGATGTAGGTTGGGAGGACGGTTGACTGACCGTTGATGTTTTGCTCCAGATAGCTGCTTGCACAAACCAGGACTGAGGCAATATTGAGATGAAAACGGTCAAATGCAGACGGCTCGTTTATTCGTTTCCACTATACTATTTCGATGTAACTCCTGTTTTGACCTGAGGTTGTATACGCGGCTTTTGAAAAACTTAAGACTGAATAAGGCAGATATGATTAGGAAATCAATTTGTACTAATAAAGTGCTTAACATTAATTATTTATCTTTCTTATTTTGGGTGACATTAGTTAATTTTTTGGTACGGCCGGGTCAACTTTGCCGCCCCTGACGAGCCGCCACTGTTGGTAAGGCACTCCTCCTCTCGCTTTGTATGCAGTTTTTCCTCCGATACTGTCATCGGGATGACAGTCGGTATCCTCCGTTTGGTCTACTAGGTTTCCCTTTCCTTTGTGGATGAGCACTAGTCGGGCAACTATCCATTGCGATGGAAAGATTCCCGCAACTACGCAGGAACTATATAAATCCAGTAATAACAGTGGCTGACTCTCCACTTCAACTTTAAGTGTTGCGACTGACACTCATCAATCATGACCCAAGGACTTCCTATTTTTTATTCCAGACACTTCGTCGATTAGCTTCTCCATAACGAGAGATATGTATCTTCGGTGGCCGATGATGCTATCATCCGTTCTTGTCGGATCGGCCGGGAGCAGCAAGTCGATGATGCGCTCCAGTGTTACCATATCACTGGAAGCGCTACACAGCATGTAAAGTAGTATGCGAGTAACCTATTTGTACCCATCACCCGACGAGTTTAAATTCCTCCTTGCTGACGTGTATACTGCAGAAAGATTTGGACGTCAAACCGATGCATTGTAGCTCAGCGATATCATCGTTCCACCAGTAAATTTGCCTCTTTCCACGGAAGTGTTGCCGTTGGGGCATTGGAGCATCGTATGTTCTGCGAATAAGCCCTATGCCGCTAGAAATAGTAGCTTCAACTGCTAATGCTAATGGATGGAACTTTTTTCTCCAGGCTCAGATTTATTGGCGCTACCATCTCACTTCCGTTTAGCTTAGCTGCGTTCAGCCAAGCGTTTACCAGAATGAGCGGTGTTGCCTGTGTCTGCTTCTAGTCATGTAGAAGGTGATATACATATGATCAATACCTAAGTAGCCCTACATCATTCTCCAATCATATGCGAGATACTATAGTGACATCGAAAATGGATTCGGCAAAGCTGGGCATTCAGTATTTCGGCGTAGAGCTCGTGTTTCACTCCAAAATGTTCAACCTTTATTGGGCATGCCCCACTCCAAAGCTTTAGCATTGAAGTCGGCTCCTGACTATGACATGGCCGTCAATTTTACGGAGATTGTCCTCCAGTGAACTCAGCTTATTTCCGAATTCCTGTATTGAGTCATTCGGAGAAAAGAAACAGCTCACTACATTTATCTCTTTTCACTTATATGTGATCTTCACGCGGTGGAAAAATCAGCAATCTAGATCGTCGAATACCTTGTGGCATCCGAAAATCAGTTAGACGAGTTCCTCCTTCTATAAGGCTCACTTATCAGGACGATCTGAGACTTTTTTCCGCAGACGAGCTTGCATGATGAGGTCGTTAGCTACATTACAATCCGGCAGATTTCCTTGCGAGATCTCATTTTCTCCTCTTTGCCTCTTCTTAGCGTCAAGTGCATTTTGAACACCTTGTGAGAATTCGAATCTTTGAAACGCTTCGCGCCATCCACCCCATACTTCTCGACGCAAAGTGATCGCCTAGTTTAAACAAGAAAAAATGTTAAATAAATTCAGTCGATTAGCATATTCTAAATAAGGAAACTTATGTTTGTGAAGTAGGGTTCAGCTAAACTTACGTTGGACTGATTCGATTGTATTACGATCAAATTCATGCTGTGGGGACTGAACAACAGATACATATTGTAAAACTGATCTAATAAGAGATGTGTAAGGAAGAGAATTTTGAAAGACGTTGAAGGATTGAGAAGATCTGCCAAGCCAGATATTTTAGAGGCACGATTGAAAATATCAAAGATGTTCAGTTAACATTTATTTATTTCGTTATCATAGCTCAGCAACCCCTCTCGGGCCTTGGCTTCTTGCATAAGACGCCTCCCATTGCCTGGGTCCAACAATGCAATTACAAATACGAGCAGCTATGCGCAACCTTCGTCCACAAATCCGATCAGCGTTTCTTTGTTTTTCTACGGGCATTTGACATTCGACCCACTTGAGTAGCCTATTGGATAGAGAACGGGCTTCTTGTATGTGGGGTCCCTGGTTCGAATCCAGGGTCGGACGAGGGTCTGCGCACCAAGTTTTGAGCTCACCTAGCTCTGAATAGGTACCTGAGCTAATCAGGGGTAAAGTGAGTCATTGAATTGATCACTCAACATTCGTATTCACATTTTTTGTAAATTTGTGATTAAGCTCTCTATCAGCTTCAACCCCTAGACCTTTACGCGGGTTGTCGTGAAATTACTTTACTTTAATTCGGAATTCGGCTCTTCCGTCGATTACTTGTTTGAGCTACTCGATGCTTGTCCATTCGCAACATGTAACCAACACAAGGCAGTTTCTGCAGTTCGATGACTGTGGCGACCTCTGGATGGTCAAATATTTCTTACAGCTCGTGATTGTACCTTATTCGGTATTGGGCGTTTTCCTTTTTTTGCTTCAATTATTCGCCTAAAGATCAATCTTTCGGAGGCGTTTAGCATGCTTGTGTAATGATGCATGCTTTCCATCCCTGGCAAAACACAGGACTTATCATTTACTTATTAAACTTTTGGAGCTTTAGTTTCCTCTGTATGCAGCTGCTCTTCATTATAGTTACAAGGGAGTCAAATGTTTTGCTAGCGAGTTGTATTCTTCGTAACATTTCGTTCGTTTCATTGCATTTTGTTGACAAAGTTGCACCCAAGTATATAAGTTCGTCGACATTTTTCAAAATACGTTCGTCAAGATCTATATTTTGTAAATTTGGTGTTCTCTTTCTTCTTTGTGTCATTTTGGCCAGCCGGACTATTTTCACTGTGATAACGAAAATAATGCTGTATTATTTTATGCATGTTTCGGTCAATACTGTCATACGCTTTTATAAAGTCTACTAAAATTTGGTAGACCTCGATGCTAAACTCCCAGCATTTCTGGAGCACCTGGTTGATTGTGAACGGTTGGTCAGTCGTCGGTCGTTCAGACCTAAAGCCTTTTTGGTACTCCCCAATGACAGTACCAGCGTAAACTATTTTTTTTTTCTAACGTGTTCGTCAAACTTTTATAGGACGTGCAAAGTAGTGATAAGCCTTTATATTTTTGATCCCGATTTGCTGTTCTTGATCCCCGATCTGCTGGATCACTTTGTGGATGGCTTTCATGGTGCAGTTTCTACCGCATTTGTATAATTCAGCCAGAATTTTGCCGATGTCCGGCACTCTATTAATTTTTTGGCTTCGTATGGCAGACTAGACTTCTTCCAGCTTTGGAGGGACTACTGGGGCTTCATCGGAGATGTCTGTCATCTCTAATATTATAGCGCCATTTGCACAATTAAGGACTTCTTTAAAATAGCGACCCTATCTGTCCTTAAATGGGCTAACTTTGGAGATGGTATTGTCGATTTCCTCTTTCCAGATTGTCATGATTTCACTATGCACTTTGTAAGCTTATTTAGTTATATTGCTTGCTAATTTTTTGTCAATGCTTTTCGATTTCTCGTCATAATATTTTTTCCCCTCCTCTATTTGCTGAATTCCAATGAATTGTATGGACACCTGAATTTTCTTTTGTAGCGTATCCTGGTATTCGTCGCCAAATCCGCGATTTCTTTTGCGCCGGGCTTCATACCCAATCACTTGTTCTGCAAAGGTTTTCATCGTTGTCCATATCTTTGCCCAGAACTCGTCAAAGGGACTCATCGCGATATTTTGTAAGATTGGGGCTAGCTTCTTCTCAAGAGCCGTTGCCGAGTTTTCAACTGCTGACGCCATTTAGAGCTTTTTGACGTCGAACTACAGAAGAGACTAGTCTTGAATGAATCTTGAATGCGTCGAAGTGCGATGCATTTTCAATTTATGATTTTGTCTCTACTACACGCAATGTCTATCAGGAGTTGGCCGTTGGCATCAGTTTCAACGTGAAGGCTGTGCATTCCAGTCGTTCCCCGAAGTATTTCTTCAGTCCCGACCTCAGCAGTGAAGTCACCGAGTATTATTTTGATTCACTTCAGGACTATGAGCCGAATAATCTTTTCAGGTGGCTATACATTTTGTCCTTCGTTTGTTCGTCTTTTTCTTCTGCCGGAGCGTGGACGTTTATCAGCCATATTTGAATGAATTTGGGTTTGTTGATCCCACATAATTGCTTACATACTGATTTGAAGTCCATTACGTGCGGTTTAAAACCCTATCACAAATGAATGCCCCTCTTTTGAAGATTGCGTGAGATTACATCGCTGGTAACTCGCTGCCTAAGTTGCCAGCAAGTACAGTTTGTATTTGCTGACCTGCTGCAACGATGCCTAAACAGCATCAGGCTTATTGAACGATCTATGTAGCATTCCAGGATCCAAATGCGTAATCCATATTTCGTATCTAGGGTTGTTTAGTTTGGCTCGATTCTATCCGAGGCTTTTTCTTAAATTCCGGAAGGAATCCGCATGCCCCGAGGGCGGGACTCTCTACCACTCAGTTTTTTTCTTCTTTTACCGCCAGCGCTTTAATATTACTATTACATCGCTGCGAGAAGGCAGGTAAAGAGGGTGAATAGGACGGTTATAGAAGCCCTGTTCAAGGCTTTAACTGGAGAGATAGTCCAAGACTTTAATTGGAGAGACAATACAAGTGATTTAAATAGCACTAAGAGTTTACAAAGCGATTCAGTGGAAACATTCGAATTATTTCACATCAACTGGCGTTTGAGGTAGGTTTCTAGGCTCCTCATACAGTGGCTAGGGGCTAGAAGCTATCCAATATGGATTCCTCTCTTTGTAATGTCCAAAGGTGGTTTCCGGACTTGCCAATGCTTAGGTTTTATTTTGACGGGGCATTGTTTTTTCGACCTGGAGCCATGTATACAAACTAAAAGTATAGAGCCAGACACCATAATTTATATGCTTCTGGCACTGTGTACTTAGCCGATTTCGGGATTTTGATAAAATATAGCGCCTGAACCCTAATAATCCATGGCGTAAAATTCTTTGGAGTAGGCGTTATGTAAAGCCATTTATTAGCCTACAATGACATGTACTATAGCTCTGAACATCAAGTATTATAGCCCAGATAAAAAGCAAAGTAAAAGCGAATCTCTATTTTTCGAAAACTTAGGAAGTTAGACAATTTAAAGAGTTAGACAATTGTTGGTATGTATTAGAAATTATATTTGCATAACTGAAATTTTAACTTTTAATTTATTACTAGGCCTGTTTTTTCTGCTCCCCCTATTCATAGCAGAACAGAACAGACGCATTGGAACCAACAGCAACTCCTGTACTTTCTAATGCGTATGTTCGGTTCTGTTATGGATAGGGGAAGCAAAAAAACACGCCTATTATTTCAAATTCCTGACCGAATCTAGATTCAAACCTCTGAGCTCATTAACGCTCAACCCACTAGGTTGCACGAGTTTATTGGAAAACTATTGTTAATTAGCCGATTGAAATTATATATGCCGAGATTATGTTCATAGTAGATGGGGCAATGTTACATGAGACCATGGGCATAGTTGAAAAATGTATAATATGTGGGAATTTGACTTTTAGATAGCTTAGGGTACTATTAACATAGTAGAGATGAAGCGTATATACTTGAGCAGGTATATGGAACAGGTATTTTTTTGGAACAGCCAGTACCTAGTACGAAATTCAAAAATATTAGGTACGAGTATTTTTGTGAACTATGCATGTAATCTAGAATTTACCCAATAAATTTCTTCCATTTGATTCACTTCAATCAAACAGTAACGTAATAGTACCCTAATATTAATATGCATTCGTATTTCATACTTGCAAGTGCTTTCATACTCGTATTTCATACTTCCATGCTCACCGAGTATTTCGTACTTGCAAGTATTTTCGTATCGAGTGTTTTGGTACTTGCAAGTATTTTCGTATCGCGTATTTTCGTATCGAGTATTTTCATACTTGCAAGTATTTTATTCAATTATGCAAGAAGTTTTTAGGACAAAAGTAGCTGAAATCGGACAAAATCGGTCAATTTTGAGTTAGAGTGGTTTTAGACATAACGCTGTGACCTAATGCTGTGATACAAAAATTTCGGTTTTGTAGAGGAGTAAGGAGTTTTTTGGCCATAGTTTGGCAAAAACTACCTTTACGGTGCTTTCGATGATTAAAAGTGGTCGGGGAGTATAATAGTGTTATTTAAAGGCGAAAAATTTTTTGATAGGGGAAATTGGGCAAAAACGTTTATTTTTTCCAAAATTATTTTTTGGTCTAGCATGAGCTCGGGGACCTTTTTGAGTTGTTTCGGGCGAAATTTCCACACATGTCTGGGAAATGTGGCCTAGCTTCGAAGATACGTCAAAATAAAATCTGCCGGAAAACCGTCCGGAAAAACTGGAAGTAGCACTAAAAGTACTAAGGAGGAAAAGGTTAAGATCCTTTTTCGTTCGCCAGTTGGCTTCTCCGGCTGTGCTGAGGCCCTCCTCGTGACTACAGGTCGCCACGAGGGTATCTCCAACCCTACCGGGGTTGTAAAATTTATGAGACCGCGAGAGGTAAGGTGCCCCTGGACTCATGTCCAGCCTTATCGAAAAGGTTGGCCCCCTAGTGGGTGTATGTTTAATAGGCGAAACATTTTTTTTTCAGTGAGGCGCAGTGGAAAATCGACTAATTCAAATTAGCCAGGAAAACTTTGGTATCAGAGATCGATCGATGAAAAGTCATATAGATGGCAACTGGAATAGTTGGTCCTATCTTGGTACATTTTTCGACATTGTTAATTTGAACGAATACAGGAGGTGTTTTGTGCATATAATAAATTGAAAATCAAATTTAATCAATTGAATTTGATTGTTTTCCTTTAGTTGGATCCTAGATTGGAGAAAGATTTGCCAAATAAGTGACCGATCATTGGCAAGTTATGGACAAGCTGCACGGACTAATGACTCGGTATCCTTTCACGGTGATCTGCACCATCACCATTCTAGCCTGGAAACTTTGTGTCTGGTGGACGGGGGAAGGCATATCATACCGTTTCATTATATCACTGCAAATCGCATATACTTGTATGTATATATGTACATACTTCAAAAAATACTAGCTAGTATTTTTGGAACGGGTATTTTTTTGTACTCGTACTAGGAATACCTAGTACATATGTGAAAATTCGAGTACGACCCAGCTCTAGTACACAAATGCTACATGAGTTTATTTCAGTGCATATGACTCCTTAGCACAACAGAAGCGTAGATCGTCACCGTGCATTACCACTGATGACTACTATTTCATACATCCAAATAAAACGCACTGTTGCATCGACGAGCACGCTGTTTACCGTGCAGATCCTATGATTCCTGTTCTAAGGGTGCACCCTGTAATCAAACTAAATTTGTAGATACAGAGAAACATGAAAGGCAGCTGTACAAGCTGTACAAAGGCAGCATGGGCTCATAATCAGGTTCAGTGGGAGGCCTCCAGAGAGAGGGCAGGATCGGACTCCGATTATGGTGCTGATAATGATGAATGGTTTCAACACTTTGATTGTTTTGTTATTTTCGATTATCCTGATTTGCTTTATTATTTTTATAGCAATAATCGAAAATGAAAAATTGGATATGGCAAATGAAGAAAAATCACTCAAGTACAATGGGAAAATAAAATTATTCTATGCATATAGATTTAGAGTCTCAGCTTTAAAAATTCGGCTTCATTAAAAAAAGCCTCTTAACGCTTTTAAGTCTAACAAAGTATATCAGTGCACTCAGTTTTCTATCTGAGTCGCGTTATAATTAGGCGTTCGTTCCTTTTGCTACTACGCCAATCTTAGTGTGCAGTTAAAATAGGCAGTCAAGAAAATCTTAGTTCATATTAACTCAACTCTCTTCCCTGTTTTGATTAAATTATCTCATTTGCACTACATGCAGTCGATCTTATTATCTAATTAAAAGTTCATAGCTAATAAAGCCAAATACGGAAATAAGATGAATAAAAAACACAATAGCATTACTCCGAACAAATAATATAGCTATGCTAGTCTTTACTCTGTACCGACAAAACTAGACTTGTGCCAAAGTATCTAACGTAAAAAAAAATTTCAAATGCCTCTGGTTGTATAATCCATGCACACTCAAAGAGACCGCAACGTTCATACGTATTGATTATCCAACACAGTTGACTTGCTCAAGCCACGCTATTCTTCCATGTCAATGGAAAAAATGTGAAAGTGCGAGTAAATAAGTCATTGCAACAAAATTGCAATGCATGAAACTGAAACTACTCACACTAGGTTTAAGCATGCCTTTGCCTTCATATTTTCATAAACAACATCCGCTCGAGATATGTACGCACGATGGCAGCTAGTGTATTAAATAAGATATCGAAAAACATATCTCATTCCTCTTCTTCTTCTTCTTCTTCTTTTCATTTCGTTTCTGTCGTTTCGTTCGCGAAATCCATTTAAACCGCGATTAAAATTTAGATGTGCTGTGCGAACAATGATAACTGCAGCATCGCATGAGAACGAGAATAAAAAGTAAATCATTTGTGAGAGTGTGTATGGGATCCTGAAATATATTTTACAATAAAATTGATACACGTATGAGATTTTATTGTGTTTATAAATGGGACGTGCTAATGCACTGACCCACAGTGCTTGGGATCTAAGGACGCAAAAACGATTTATCTGTTTTGGAGTAATGCATACACATCGGTTATATTTTGGACCGGAGCCAAAATGTCGAGAATTTCAAATTTCGTAAATATTTCATTTCTGTAGTTGAATACATTGCAATGTTATTTTATTTTAAAGGAAATTTCAGACACATATTTTGGGACATGTGTTTATAAATAAGTGTCACATGAAGAACTGATTTTCTATTTTAAACAAATGAAATTCCTTCGAATTTCGTTCATAATTAATCTTGATGCTTTAAAACTCCATTCACAAAGTTTGCTTCAATATTTAGTGATTTCTTGAATTGTTAAATTTAATGTGTGCGAACCAAACTTTTCGCGGAACAAACTGATTTCAATAAATTATTACCATATGTTCCAGATTTGTAATTTGGCTTCATTCAAATGAAATATTACGTTCAGACTTCCTCGTCGCAAGCGTCTAACCTACTTACAAGACTACCGACATCTCCGATAACATTGTCTTTATTGGACGAATAGCTGGATTTGGTCCCACGATAACTTTTAAAAAAGGATTTATGGCGAGTCCAGTAATCCTTCTCAGATAAATGTTTCATCCTATTTTGTAACAGAGCGAATTTGTGCCAAAATACATTTATAAGTCATCTCGGAATTCTTCAACTGACCTTTTAAGGATTCTTCGTGGAATCTAAGTGAATAAAAAAAAGGATGAAAGCAAGCGCAGATTGCGCATTTTGTTTAAGGCATACAAATTTACAGTGGCTGAATTAAGTAATCGGACAGTACCGAGGTGTGAAGATTTTTGTCTGTAACTTTATGAAAAATCAATTTAGGAAAAAATGAAATCATATATGTTTACTAGGTAACAATAGTTTATAAAATAAGAAAAAAATAAATTTCTATTGTATTTACAAAATTTATTTACAAAATTCAAAATATATGATTGTTAAATTCCAATTAATTATTCGGACACTTCAAATAATGATACTAAATTAAGCATAAAAAAGCTTTTTACTAATTTTCGAAGAAAATTAGTGTTAAACTCGTTTCGCCGAAAATTCATATTTCTTTATATATATACTACTGTGATCAAAAAGTAAGGTGAATTTGTTTATAAAATGTAAATTCTTTATTTATTCTTCCAAATCAATTTCATCCCCTTCAAAGTAATACCCGTCCGATAAAACGCACTTTTGTCAACGCTTTTTCCAGTCCTCGAAACAGTCGAAATAGTCTTTTTCCGGTATAGCCTTCAATACCTTCTTCGATTCGGTTTTTATCTCCTCAATCGTGTCAAAACGCCGTCTCCGCATTGGCCTTTTGAGTTTGCTGAATAGCCAGAAGTCGCACGGAGCCAAATCAGGCGAATACGGTGGTTGCGTAACGATGTGAGTCGAGTTTTTGGCAAAAAAGTCGCGAAGAACCAATGCAGTATGACATGGTGCATTATCGTGATGAAGGAACCAAGAGTTGTTCGTCCATAATTCCGGCCGTTTCAGACGAATAGCTTCACGCAAACGACGCATAACGCTCAAATAATATTCTTTGTTGACATTTTGACCCGGCGAAAGGAATTCATAGTGCACCACACCACGAAAATCAAAGAAAACTGTCAACGTGACCTTGATTTTCGATCGGCTTTGCCGTGGTCTTTTCGGTCTTTCTTCACCTTTTGCACGATATTCGCTGGATTGATTGGTGGTTTCAGGGTCGTGTGCGTAAATCCAAGTCTCGTCTCCAGTAATGATGCATTTCGAGTGGTCCTGATGGTCAGACACCAAAGTTTCACACACATCAACGCGACGCTTTTTTTCCAAAAAATTGAGCGATTTCGGCACCAATCGAGACTGGACGCGTTTGAGACATCCTTCAAAATGGTTTGGGCTGAGCCAAATGATATACCAACACTATCAGCGAGGTCTCTTGTTGTCAATCGACGATTTTCAAGCACCAAATCTTTGATTTTTTGGACGTGATCCTCGTCGGTATACGTTGATGGTCGTCCAGAGCGCGGTTCGTCTTCAACGCATTCTCGGCCCGCTTTGAACTCGTTGTACCACTTATAAACGTTTTTTTGTGCTAAAGTTTCATCACCAAAAGCCTTCCGCAACATTTTCAACGTGTCCGCACAAGAATATTCGTTGCGCAAACCAAATTTGATGCAAGTTCTTTGCTCAACAAAATCACCCATTGTAAAAATCGAAAAATTCACTTTTGGTTGTTTACAAAAACACGTGTGACTCGGAGATAATTAAACCTTTTGACAAACAGACACTTGGCAAATGTTATAGACAGTCCTACCAAGCTAGGAAAAAAAATTATTTGCCTTCCTAATGCCCGGGCGTTTTAAATGACAATGTCGCCTTACTTTTTGATCACAGTAGTATATATATATTTATATCAGCAAAATGATTAGGAGAGATAATCTCTGGAGTGGCCGATCCGATTGAGCTGAAATTTTCGGAGGACGTAGATGTATATAGTAGGTAGGTCCATGACTTGCTAAAATTCAGATACCCTAAACCTTTTGGAGGCGGCGACCGTTTAAGTGAATTTCGAGGTACTCCTTTATTTCCAAGCAGTGTAAATTTTTGTTGAAATAAATGTTTGGGAATGAAAACTTATTATGTTTTAAGCTTGTCTATGTTAAAAAGTTGGAAATTTTAAGCTGCGTGTGGGTGCAGCGCGCCAAAAGTAGGCAAAGATATTTTTTTAAATTTTGAATTGTCATTTCTTCTGACAAAAACATTGGATCATCGTGAAATTTGCAGAGCATATTGTTGTTGACAAAGATTTAACACACATGAAATTTTAAGATAGTGCGGGTAACCCTGTAGCTACGGAAGGCTCCTGAAAAAAAATCCTTCAAATCATTGAACCTCCTCAAAAATTTTTGATTTTTGACAAGAAATTTAAATCATTGATAAATTTTGACCTTCCATCATGTCAAATTGAAATTTTGAAAATTCCGGTTTGCACAAGAACGGCAACCCATCACCAAATTACCTTTATTTTCAGCACTCGAAAGTTCTGTTCACGAGAACTGACGACCGGATTATCCGATCATAATTAAATTTACAGGACATGTTGGTATTAGCTAGGACCAGATCTGATAGAAGTGATTTTGAAATCCAGGCAACCTTGTGGCAGTGGTACCATCTTGAAAAATCACTGAGAAAATAACTATAACTTCCGATTCAGCTATCAGATTTTAACAAAATTTACACAGTAAATGGACCTTACTTTTGGTAATATTTGATGAAAATTTGGCTGAAAAATTAGAATAGAGTTGCCAGCTATGGTGATTTTTGCCTCCTAAATCTTGCAAATTTGCTCAGCAAAATAAAGCTTGTTCCCCTATAACTTCTGTTCCAGTAAAGAAATCAAAACGAACTTCATGCATTAAATGGACCTTAATAAATGTCGTAGGAATTTCGTACAAAAATCATGAAAGGGCTGCCAGATATGACCATTTTTGTAATTTTGTGGAATTTCTTTACTAAGTGATTATATCATTAGATGGGAATGGGAATGATCCTGCAATGAAAATTAACAAATATTAACGCTTTAAAAATTTGAAAAGTTTTGAGGGTGGTTACCCTAAATTTTTTTCACGCGTATAACTTCCAGCGCAGTGATTCAATCGAAACGAAATTTATTGGTTGGGTTTAACTTAACGTGAAGCAGATTTGGTATATATTTTGCTTTGCTGCTGACACAGGCTAACCAGCATTAGCCATTTTCGTAAATATTGCACCAACAGATGCTTCAAATTACGTTCTCATATGCAAAGCATTTGCAATAAAAATAAGGAATCAATTTTTAAATATTCCGAGTTTTGAACATTTTTCGGATGGCAGCCTCAAACAACGTTTAACCGCTGAAACTTGCGATGAAATCCTGCGATGAGAACGAAATTCAAAGAATAAGTTGATTTGAGTATGAGCTTGTTATGGTTAACTTATTGCTGCTTCGTTCGGAAAGTGTTGCCAGCACTGAACATTTTCATCATTTGTGTTATAGTTGAGTTTTGTTGCTTTGGATAAGGAATGGTTGATATGATTCTACAAAACAGTGTATTACGTCTTTCCACACTTTTTTGTCACTCAAAGACAATTTCTTCGAAAATTAGTTTTCTAGCGGTTCACTAGACTTTTTTTTCTTAGTTGAGTATTTTGTTGGAAAACCTTTGGTTTTCGGAATGGCTTCCAGGCTTGAAATAGATTCCACCAACGACCTGCAATAAGAGGGATCGATTTTTTTCCATTCGCCTCCAGAGCCACTGCTCGACCTTCGAAGAAATTACCCTCGATTTCAATTTGTTTTCTAAATAGGCCCACAAATGTTCGATTACATTTATATCCGGTGATTGTGGGGGCGTTTTCATCACGTGAGGACAATTATATAATAATCACATGCGCGTATTATGAGCTTTGTGATTTGGGTCATTGTCTTGATAGAACGAAAATGTCTCAGAAATGCCCAATTTATCTACACTTTCTTTAAGATTTTCTTTTAAAATGGATATGTACTTGTGTTGGTCCATTATACCATCAATGAAAACTAGCTTTCCTAGTCCAGAGGCTGCCATACAACACAAAACCATCAATGATCCAGCTCCATGTTTTACGGTCGGTTGAAGGTTAACAGGTTTGAACTACTCATTTGGTCGTCTCCACCCATATGTTTGTCCATCTGACCGGAAAACATTAAATTTGCTCTCGTCAGTAAATAACACTGTGCTCCAATATGAAAAGTCACGCGATTTATACTCTTCAGCGAACTTAAGTCGCGGTAGCTGATTTTTCTTATTTACAAAAGGTTTTTTGCGTGGAGCTGTGACGTTAAAATCGTCACTCCGTAGAACTTTTCTCACAGATTCTGTACTTGCAGTAATGTGGAAGTAGTTAGACACTTCTGATGTCAATTTTGTCGCACTCAGATTGGGATTTTTCTTTACTTGCTGCACGATCCACCGTTCATCTGCCTCTGGAAATTTTTTCGGCCGTCCGGATCTAGGATTATTTTCAATACTTTTATTAATTTCAAACCGTTTAATGATGTCATGAACTGTCGACTGGCTTCTACCGATGATTTCTCCAATTTCTCGCATAGACATTCCGTTTTCGTGATGTTTGATGACCAATTTCCGAACTTCGTTAGTAGTTTCTTTACCTCGACGACCCATGCTAGTTTTGTATGAGAATTCACTATAAACAAGTAATTTATTCTTTTCGTTTACACTTTGACTATTGTTATTCACACTTAATTTGTTATAATTCGGGGAATTACCATCTCAAATGTCAAAAGAAAACCAGTGTTGCCAGGTATCCGAATATTTAATTGGAATTTAACAAACACATATTTTGAATTTTGGCATATAACTTTTTTGTTGATGTAATAAAAAGCTATTTTTTTTCTTAGACTATAAACTAGTATTAGCAAGCAAATGTATATGCATTCAATTTTCTCCTAAATGGGATTTATAAAGAGTTACTGACAAAAGTCTTCGTCTCGTAGCTCTGTCCGATTACTTAATTGAGCCACTGTATGTAACTAGAAATAAAATGAAAATAAGCTTTTACGCAAAATTATTGTCCACGCGCTGTGAAATATTATCTAGGAATTCCAAATGAAAATTACAGGAAAGTTGAATTTCAATTTCATTCGAGTTTAGGGTTTGGATTTCGGAAAATTTCATTAAACTTAATGGAAGAATTTTTTGTTTAAAAAATTTACAAAAAATTTAAAATTTACCCCAAATATCAGGCAACGCAATAATATAAATAATTTTGTAGATACATAAGTAAACACGAAGTTTTTGGATATGCCTGTACACGGGAATATTAGTCAAAAGTTGATGAAAACTACATTTTTATAAGAATTTTAGTGGACGAAAATAATATTGTATTTTTGCAGATGAGCATTATTTTATTGGAAGTAAATTCTATCGACTTTAAGATGTGTTTTGCTCGGAGCGTGATAGAAGAGGAAAAAATATGGAGCTATTAAATTTTCGGGAGCCTTTTTGAGATAATGGGGATCGTAAAAACGTTAACTATCGTCCTAGAACAGTCAATGTCTTGCGCTAGCATGACAACATGATAACTATCCACGATTTCAGAAGTTGAATAGAAGTTTGTGGAGATTTGTTGCCGAACATCTTTCTGAAACGAGTTTCGCGAAACCGGTCATATGATCGGATCCGCTTTCGAATCTCATTTCAAAAGGTCTGTCACCACACCAGTATACCTTTATTCTTCCCTCGATTCGCTGAATATTTTCGCGCAGCCTTTTTTCACCGGGATAATTGCAGTAGGTTGCATAGATTAAGAATGAATAGTGGCCTACTTTGCAAAACGTGGTTTAGAATTGAAAGTAGGTCGTTTTTTTAGTAACTTTATTAGCTGTTATTTTCTTAGAAGTAGCTCCAGTTAATTTTAGAATCTTACATACTAAGACAAATGATGTGCACCCCTCACAGCTGACGACGTGTCCATGTTGGACGCAAGTTACGTTAAAACAAAGAGCAAAGTTCAGATTAGTGTTCTAGAGCTGCAATATACATAACATGAAAGAGGTTTTAACCAAAGAAAGTGACTACACAAAGTTTTTTCTACGTTGGAGATGGAAGATCTAATGGGTCAATTTTTTCAATCGTTGGAATTTACAATGGGTTAATATTCTTTTGGCCAGCTTGTTCGGATGATGAGCGAGAGCTGCAATATATTTTTCACTGCGGTTCTTAATCTCTTCTAAAAGTCCTTGTGGAGATTTGCGTTACGGAAGTACCACGGGGCTCCGGAGATAGATCTAAATATTGTCGACTGGTCCTCTGAATGATGTTAAAGTTTGATGGGCGAGCTGCTCTCCAGAATTGTAAGCTATAGGTCCAGATTGCCTTGAGAACAGACTTGTAGACGAGCGCTTTAGAGTCGAGGCATTGTTTAATTGTTGATATATAATTAAGGACGAGTTATTTTTAGCGATGTAAACGTAACGTGGACGCATTTGGTTTAGTCAATTCTGATTTTCCATTTCGCTAGCCATTCTTCTAAAAGTGAGATAGTGTCTTGCAGTGTTCGGGATGCCATAATTGGATTTGTATCAGTGCATAGAATGGCGTCGTCGTCCGCAAAGAAAGCTACAGATGTTTCGTCGCTTAGATGTGAAAATTACATGTCCCAAAACACTTCCTTGAGGTACATCAGCATGTGCTCGATATTAAATGGTACAATAGCTTGTGTACCTAATTTGGAATGTGCGGTGGGTTAAGTAAGAGAAGAATATTTAATGGAAGCTTTTCGGAAGCATTGATTTGATTTTGAAGATCAGCTCTTCATGCCAGACTTTGTCGAAGGCTTGAGTTACGTTTAAAAAGACTGCTGAACAATACTTTTTATCTACGAATGCTATTTTGATATCTGACGTGAATCGATGGACCTGTTGGATGGTGCTGTGATGTCTTCGAATTCCGTGTTGATATTCAGGAATTTTCCTTGCATCTTCCAGTATTCAATGTAAATTTCTCAGCAGAACTTTCTCGAAAGCTTTCGAGACGTAGGTCAAAAGACTAATACGTATGTGAAACTTTACTTGGGAAGAGTCTTTACCAGGCTTGCAGAGATTGCAAAGCCAAGGGAATACGCTGACAACTGTTTGAGCATAGCACTGGTGATAAAATAAATTCCCGGAGACTTTTTTAGAGCACGATTCCTGGATAATAATATTTTTCATCTCCTTAGCCGAAGTCTCAATTGGTTGAAAATCATGATTATTGATATTAGATCGAAAGTCGCATGCTACCGTGGTGAAAGGTGTGAAAACCTCTTCCAGGTGAACTGCGAAGGCGATGACTTCTCTGCGCCATTTCTGGTTGGCAGTTCTTTGTGGGGCACCCCTGATGCTAGGCTGATTAATTTTCTTGACCGTTTTCCACAGCAAATAGTCAGCATTTTTAATGGGAACTTGGTTCTCCAAGAACGAGAGAAACTTTAGCTCGTTGTCGACCCATGCAGAGTGTAAACATGGGGGACATGCTCAGAGATTTTATTGAAGAACTTCTAACGACCGTCCAAATGGATACGGCACAGAATGTTCCTGAGCAAAGAGTGCTAATGAAGATAGAGGGAGGCGCTGTCCCTCGCTTTCTTGGCATCATCTACAAAGTAATCTGAGTGTCCCTCAATTGCAAGGATAAATCAACGGCTGATCGTATAAGAGCAAAGGTCCTGAAAATAAAGCAGTGGGAATGCGTCAACGTATCTACCAATCCCTGATTCGCAACTCCAAGATCCTTGTTGGATGCCTGCCTAACACAGTAGCGACCTGGCAACGGATAGTATCCTGGCGTTCATAGAACATCAAGTCCTGGACAACAATATTCAGAGAGAACATAATCTGTTAGTCATAGCTGCGGTTTGGGCCTTAGCTTCTAAAATAGCTGATCGGGATGATAACGCTAGATTCCAATTTAGGCAAGTTATGAAGTCAGCCGTCAAAAATATAGGAGGAAAGGTACCAGAGTAGGCACCAGTAGGGAGTTTAGTGGAACTCGTATGGAGTAAATACCAGGTCTCAATGACTCTCAACCAACTTATTAGGCGGTCTGAGGTGCTTACAGGCGAACCTGCATAATGCCAAAACTTCCTCGGCGGATGTAAGGAGCAGGTTTGCCTCAGACACCTTTAACATGGGCTAATACAAAGGCCTGAATAAAAGAAATAAAATTAATTTCGGCGACAGGAGTAAAAACCCGAGGGCGGAAATAGTAGTTAACGCAAATATTAACTTTCTTCTAAGTAATCCCAGACAGCACCAACAGGGACATAGCACAAGCAGTTCAAACACAATAGTAGTGGCGATATTTGTATTGGCATAATTCGCTGGAGAAAAGGGCCTTGAATATCATAAAAGGGGCTTGTTCTCTGATCGAACACATGTAACCTTCGAATTAAGAAAAGATATAGTAAAAAGTAGTGGCGACTCGTGACCTAGTTCAGCGGAGGTTCACAAGTAGAAATAACCTACATTCGGCATACTACTTTGGTAGGAAAGGTATTCAGTTTAATTGGTATAAGGGAAATTCAAACTCAAGTGTAAGTAGAGTTAAAAGATTTAATTGATTCCATAAGAAGACAATGGATCACAGCATTCTGCGAAAGAGGATTCAAGATAATCCATGATTTCAAGAAAAAAGATGTTTCGACGAGTCATTTAAGAGACTTGACTCTCGAACGTAGTTAATATGATGTTTTCAGGACATCGAAGTGAACACTCAGGAAATTATTGAAAAAATCGAAAAAAATGATACTGGAAGATGCTAGACTAAAGAAGAAACAGAAAAGAAAGAAACAGATTTACAGGAAACGCTTATTATTTTATCACTAGAACTTATCTTTTATACTGTGTAATACTGTACACAGTAAAAAAGATAAAAATAAAATGCCATATATTATTATTTATTTATTTATTTATTCATTCACCAAAATAACGTACAAAATCACATATTAAAAAAGGACATCAAATTAAAATAAAAAAATGGAAAAGTAAAGTATAGTAAAGGAAAAAATAAAAACAAACAAGTCAAATAAGTAAAAAACAAACAAATTAAAAAAAAAGAGTAACAAATAAATTAATAAATAGCAATCAATAAATAAACATTGACATAAAAGCTATAGCTTAAGGTTAAGGGTACGGATGGCATGGAAAAGAGAGGACTTGAAGGATGATTTGGAAATCGTAGGGGAATATAAATTGCTTATTCTGTTGAATACTCTGCAGCATCTATTTACTGGCTCATTATGTGCTCCATATGTGGTCGAATGAGAATATTCTTTTAGGAAACGATTGGACCTGGTGTTCCTCACAGGGATATTTATCAAAATTTTATTATTCAGGAATTCTACATTAATAGTGCCTCTAATGACGTCGAATGTGAAGCAGGCCGATATCACCATTCTTCTGAAGGCTAGTGTCGATAGGTTTAAATGACCCAGTCGAAACTCATAAGGGGGTAGGCTATTAAAATCATAAGGGTTGTATAGCTCTCGCAAGGCGAAAAGTAAAAATTGCTTTTGTATTGACTCGAGTCTGTCACTGTGGGTTTCAAAAGCAGGATTCCAGCTAATGCAAGCGTATTCGAGAATAGGACGTACGAGTGAAGCGTATAAAGATCTTGTGACCCACAGACTACGAAATTCTTTGGCTCGTCTTTTGATGAAGTCAAGTTGTTTGTTTGCGCGAGAAAGTATTTTATCGTAGTGTAAAGTGAAGCGGAGTTTTTCATCTAAGATAACACCGAGGTCAACAATGTTATCAACTCGAGTTAGCACATTATTACCGAGGAAGAACGTATTGTGTGTGACAGTCCATTTTCTGGAAAAACTAATAACCTGGCATTTATTAATGTTGAGAGAGAGCTTGTTTACATTGCAACAATGATCAACGGAATCAAGTTTGGATTGGAGAAAGAGGGCATCCGATTTCGATTCAATGGTCAGATAAAGTTTGAGGTGGTCTGCATAGAGTAAATGAGGTATGCCTGCTAGGACGTCAGATAGGTCGGAAATAAATATATTGAAGAGAAGTGGATCAAGATGGCTACCTTGGGGTACACCAGAGGTAGCACTAACGTTTTTCGATAAAAATCCTTGAAATTTTACACATTGTGTCCGATCGCAAAGGTAGGAAGTCAGCCAGCTGATTAGAGACACGGTAATACCGAATTTCGGAAGCTTAAGAATTAAGGTAGAATGGTCAACTCTGTCAAATGCCTTACTGAAGTCTGTGTAGACTGCGTCAATTTGGTAACCTTTTTCCATTTTGCATAGGACGTCTGAGATTAGGATTGTCAAATTCGTGGTAGTTGAGCGACCTTTTCTAAAGCCATGTTGTTGCTCGTTCAGACGGGAATCAACTAGCGGAGACAATTTGTCGTATACTATCTTTTCGAAAAGTTTCGGAATCGAAGACAAAATGGCAATGCCCCTATAATTTTCAATACAGCGTCGATCACCATTCTTGAATATGGGTGTGACATAAGAAAGCTTCCAACTGGATGAAAAAACTCCTGACGAAAGTGATCTATTAAAAAAAATATGCAGAGTTATAAGCTGCTCTACACACTTGCATAAAAAGATCGGAGGAAGAAGATCGGGCCCAGGACCTTTGTTGCAGTTGAGTTCCAAAACAGTTTTACGTATTTCATCGCGGGAGATTTCTAAATGGTTGACAAAAGCCGTTGGAGTTGAATCGGAGGAAAAAAGGTGTGAGTTTGTTAGGTCTGGTGCACTAAAAACTTTTTGGAAACTATCTGCGAATACTTAGGTCACATATCTCTTTAGGAGAAGAAGACGTTGTATTATTCAGAAACATCGACGATTGATAGCCAGTAGTTTTTCGCTTCACATTAACAAAATCGAAGAATTTTTTCGGGTCGCGGACTATATTTTCGCCGGTTGACCTAATGTAAGTATCATAAGCAGCACGAGACTTTGCTGAAAATTGCTTAGCGACTTGATTATACTCTTCCTGAATAGCAGAACTGACGTCAGTATTTTCTCTAATCCGCTTATATAGTTTGTTTCTACGATTTCGCAAATGCCTAAGGTCTCTATCAAGCCATGGCTCAGACAATTTATTTTTTATCTTTGGTACATATCTTTCAACGGCGTCAAAAATTGTATTGTAAAAAGAGGAAATGGCTGTCTCAAGATCCTGAGTTGAAAGAATATTCGTCCAATCAATTGTATCAAGAACGTGTTTAATGCTTTCATAATCAGCATTACGGAAGTCAAATACAATTGAATTATTGTAAGTTTTTAAGTAGGTGGAATTAGAAGTGGAAAGTTCTACTGACAGTGCTGTATGGTGTATACTGTTGCAGAAAAGATGCTCAGCGTCATTAGTTGGACTAACCACTACTTCGTCGTAAGCATTCGTGAAGACTAGATCTAACCAATTTCCATTTTGGTTGGGGATGTGGGAAACCTGCTGTAAATCGTTACCATAAAAGGCACTCGCAAGATTGAAATCGTTGGTGTCTACCAGGTTTACGGGGAGAAGGTTATTCTTGTGCTAGCCAATGACAAATTCGTGCAAACCAAAATCAAATCAATGTTTTCACTATCGTTCGTAACTTCCGAATCTTGCACGGAAAGGATATGCCCGCTATAGCCCGAGTGTCCGTAATACATCAACATGATCCCTATAGCCAATAGTACTTAATGTATAAAAAAAAGAATCCAGACGGGACTTTCGAAATTGTTCCCTATTAACAAGAGTTTGTTGTAACCCGTGACCGTTATAACCAAGTTCGACTGTATTTTGTTTTTGTGAGATTGTATTTTTGAATGTGAATATATGTTTTACTAAAATAATGAAATAGTTGAATATTTTCTTTAGGTTTTGTTTTACAAGTTGTTTAACTAAGCAGTTGCATTTTTATTAAAACTTTTAGCCACCACTGTATATGGCAATATCAGAAAATTATCCTTTGAAGCTTTAGCCTTTTTTTATGCCTCGGTTGTTTTTTTTTACTGTGACTCAATGTTCAAAAGTATATATATTATTTAAAAGAACTTTTTGAATGGGCAGAGCAATCGATGTTTCAGACATAATCGTATATTAAACACCGGTAGCAATTTATACCGCTTCTTTATCGTCATACACAACCTTCATAGAAAAGTCTCAATAATTTATGAATATTGCGGTAGATTGTGATGACTATCTATTCTCCCTTCGTTATTAAAAGCAAATATCTAATTAAAACAAGCAAATAAATCAGCAAATAAGTAATAAAAGTTCAACCAGCATCTAAATTTACTGAGCGTGTAACTGCCGAAACCGTTTTAACGGACTGCTCTGATATCAAGTGAATTCGGCTTTTTGTCTTTCGCATGGTCAAGTGGATTTGCATACCAATTCATTAGCTTAGTCGGGAACAAATAATTCACTTGACCAAGGCGGTCTTTGGATGCCCCGAATCGCATGTTTTGTGACTAGTAGAGCCTACTATAATGCCGTTAAACCATATTACTCCAAAACAAATAGAAACTTCAGCAAAAATGATAAACGATTTCCGTCGTCGAAGGAAAGATAACGTGCCGGCAATATCTACACTCATCTCCGAATCCGGGAATAACAGCAAGAAGAAAGACGTTCCGAGCCAGTGACTCACTCGAGATCTACTCTGGCAAGCAAGCAGCTGCTGTCGTCGCTTCCAAGGGTGCAAAGTGGCATGGTAAACTGCACAAGTTGCAGGGTCATTGCGAGCTCCGTTTACAACAAGACGTGTTTCGCTGTTTATATGCGAGTCGACAAAAATTTAGCTGGCAGGCAGCCGTCATTGCAGTCACCACGGGCGATTGTGAGCAAAAGCAAGAACTTGATTGTCGAGTGGTTGCCGTCGTGCACGTTATCAAGGCGGATCCGCGTGGAATTTCGCGGCTGGTGGAGCAGGTCTTGCCGGTCAGCAACACATTACATTGAACAAGGCAAGTTGATGAGAATCGGCGATTCAAACTGACGACAACTGATGTCGATTTGTCCATGGAGCAACGGTTAATTGAAATTTGCATGTTATTGACTTCTATCATCTTCGGGCAGATCGATTGCACGGCGACACGAATACTGCTGACACAAATAAGGGCTGGGAAGCAATCGGCTTGGACATGAACATTCCTCGCGCGAAAACACCAAACCGTATCAATTTACTGCTACATATAATTGAATAGTCGTGGCAAGGCAAAAAGAAACAAGGTTCAAGTTTGAAATGCGAGAAACAGTCGGACAAGGCCGATACTTACAGTCCAAGTGCTTCTTTTTGGGGCCAATCATCTCCTCCGTGGTCGCCTTACAGACGGACTTGGCTAGTCCCTGGCCCGCAAGACTGTGTCTCGCCGCGAGCAGCCTGTCGTTTATGGTTTGTCCGTGGGTGGTCATTTCGCTGATGTCCTATGCGTGGTCAAGTGCTCTCGGATCGTAGGTCACGCTGTCGTCGACGACGTTGAAGTTTTCCTTGCCTTCTGGCAGAATTTCTTCAAAACATTCACCCACACGCACACTGGCACTGCGCACTCACAGAGTTCCACACAACAATGAAATGCTTATTGGAATTTCACTTGACACCCAGAAAAATCGAATTTTCACTTAACTGTGGCCCGAATACAATTTGATGCCTAGGATTCACTGAATTGCAACACTTTTCCAACGACACTCGATCAAGAAAAGACACTGAAATGTCAAGAAATTGGGCATTTATGGACAAGAATTTGGTAATCCTGGCAATTGGACGGCCTTGCTGGACAACAAAGCGAGAATCGTAAAAACTCCGTAGTGGCACTACAGGCAGCCGGTTCGGAATTCCTTGATTTTCACGAAACACGTTTTCACGACAGTATTTTTCCAGCGAACCTGGGATCCCGTAATGATTTCTCGATTACCGTGTTCGCGATGGTCGTCGTCGCCAGTTCCGTTCGATTCAGTTTTTATGTTTCCCAACTACTGTTCACCGCCGCCCATAAATGAAACTTTACTGCCGATACGCGGGACCGCAATCGATTGAAAATGCCAATTTTCACGACTTTTTCGAGTAGTAATTACGTAGCGAGATGATTAAACACGAATGGCGACGACAAACTTAATGGAACTCAAATCGCGACGACTCCAACACTCGACTCTGATTTTACACTTGCGCCCAAATCACTTGAAGAAATCTTCGAACCGAGAATGAGAGGAAAAGAATCGCCTGAGCTCGGACTGACCGAATGACAAGTATGCAATTCAATTGCGAACGAACATGCAGTAGTAGAACAAGATACAGAAAATATTGACAGATCGACAAAGCACGAAAGAGCGAGAAAAGCAGCTAGAAGATGTAGTGGCTGTAGTAGTAGATGAGAAATGTGGAGGCAAGTTAGCTTTGAATATTTCAATGATGCTAAATATTAATTTTAAGCGTAATTTGATTCTTTGAACTGATTCTCGCTTGGTTTTGTAATAAAAATCAAATTTATTTGTTAATGTGTTTGGTAAAATTCGACTTGATGTACCACACAGCTGATACATGAATTTCGCTGATAGCTGTCAGGTTAGTATGGTTGTGTTTTTGTAGTTGTGTGTTTGCTTTTGAGGGTTTTTTTTTGTTTGTTTATTTGTTTTTCTTGATTATAATATCTTCTCGAGTATTTTTTTGCAAAATTTCGTGCGTTTTTCTTCAATTTTCGACCCCTGTAACCACTTATTCGCCCTCTGGTGGTAGAAATTCCCGGATGTGGTGCATCAAGTCGAGTTTACCCTTTAATTTTGGTTTAGATAAATAGGAGCAATTAAGCTCAAAATAAAACTAGACTAAATGTGCGAATCGTGGCGCATTAAAAATATTAAGTGTAATGTTATCTCCAGGCTCTTATCATTGGTGCTGCCATATATTCAACTTTGCTGATATGGTATATATACATGAGTCTCTGGGCTGCAAGATTTTCCATGATGTTGTTAGGCTGTTTGTTTTTTTTTTTTTGGAAAAATTATATATTGTTGCATGCACGCCAAACAAAGTTTATATCGTTGTGTCAGCGCCAGAAATAACCAGAAACGTCGAGAATATCTGTCTGATACATGTATTCAAAGAACGAAAACAATCTAGAAGCCGTATCGAGAATCGTTTCAGACACACCAGATAATGGAGTATAAATATTGCCGCGAGAGGTCTAAACAGTTAGTTAGTGCACTGTGATACTGAGTACAAAACGTATAGGGGGACCCTACACGATCAATATGGATCGTGATATTTGGATCGTGATACTCAAGTAAATATTGATGGAATAACACAAATGCCTACACGATCCATATTGATCGTGTAGGGTCCCTTATACAGTGGAAGTTGATACAAAGAATTGTGCGATACAGCGAATTAAGTATCCGGGCGCGGATATTTTTGAAAAGCGGTAAAGTGTGAAATTGTAATACGAAATTGTAAAAATGCGGTTAATAGTAGTGCGATGTAGTGCTTAGAATTATTTGTTTAGATAAAAGTATTATTAGTGGAGTAAAAAAAAAGGTTTTATTTCACGAATGTGGGGATCATCGAATCCACGAAAGGTGTTTTAAGGTAAAACACAACAATATATTTAATCTTTTCAACATTTAAGATTAATTTACTTTATAAAAGCCAATATCAATATATACCCAAGTTAGTATTCATGCTGCGTTCCAAAGTTGATTCACTCTTTCCTGAATATAAAAGTAGTGTTGATCCGCGAATAAGACTACTTTGACTGATAAACTAATATCCTGCATGTTGTTAACGTACAAAAGAAAAAAAAACGGGACCTAGTATTGACTCCCTGATGTTCATTCTGCATTCATAACTTTCATACATATAGTTACTTGTCATGATACGCCTATTATATAGATAATACTTTATTAGAGCTAAAAATTTGTGGCGGATATGATGTACTACGTAAGCCCGTGAAGTTCATTGGGTAGAGATTTAGCTTCTAGTGGTTGATGTCCTTGGAAAAGACCCAGGTTTGAACGAGGGTTTCGGACCGAACTTTCAGTTCACTGAGCTCTGAATAGGAACTTCAGCTAAATCAGGGGTAACGGGAATTGTGGAATTAATCACTCCACACTCATATACCATACAGTGATTGTGAAATTGCAAATTGAGCTCTCTACCAGCTTCAACCCCTTGAACTGACAATGTTTGTGGTGGGATTACTTTACTATACCATACACTTCCAGCCTCTGTAGCAAGATATTATGGTCAATAGTTTTAGAAGCCTTTTTCAGATCCACGAACATCACCGCTAAATAATTGGCGCTATCTAGTTCAATGTTTATTTAATGTGGTATTTAGCTGATGGGAAACATGAGTGGCATTCATTGCTAAAGCAGAAAAAGTCTTATACGTCAAACCTAAGGACTATGACTGCATATGTCTTGGCTCTGTTCTGCTAAAGATTCTGGAATTGATCATTAGTTATTATATCAAAAAAGGGCACTTAAGTTAAGTTATAGAAGAGGGTTGTCGGCAATTGCCACTATGCTGCTAATTCGGGCCCAATTTCCACCCTCCGCTAGCTGGTTATCCCACTCCGCTAAACTCAATCAGCTGACTTAAGTAACCGTGCAAGCCACCTCTACTAGCTCTTGAAAGCTGTAACAACCTAAAATATTGAGGTTTTTATTATTTAGGGTCAGACAATCGCAGAGAGTGTGTTCGATGATGTGCTCTTCTACCTCATACCTTTTCCAGAGATTGACATCATATTCTATTCGCATGAGCAGGCTAATAGTCAAGCAGTTTCTGCTGAGCTTGAGCAGTTTCCTGCTTTTGCTTAAATCGAGTGATGACCATAATATCCTAGCCACCCTTCAGTTCATCCTGTTTCCCCCATCGGACTTTAGTTCAACCAATATGGTTGCATGTAGGTTGTTTGTGGTGCCACAATTGACCGTTTTATACTAATACAGGAGCTATTGCTAGCTCTTTAATCTTTCCTCGGCAATTTGTTGTCTTTTTCGTTGCCTGTGCCACCACTATGCCCTGGCACCCAAATGATTCGGGTAAGAGTATGCTTTGAATTTTCATTGACAGCCGCTCTGTGCATTTTAGCACTTCTCGAAGAGCATCTATAACACTCAAGAGCCAGAATAGCTACCCTGCTGTCTACCAAATTGTCGTTGGTTTGTTTGATGTTCCACTACAGCATTTACTTCAGACTGGAAGACAGTAGCATGATTTGACAGTCTATACCACAAGTGAAGGTTCAGATCCTTTGAATAAATGCCCAATCTACCTCCTGTGTTCTTTTTTAACCAGTCTGTATAATGCCAGTGCCACCGATGCAACTAGCTCCTTCCATCCTCCAATCTGATCTTGGGAGTATATTGAGTATATGGTCCATATCCTCAGCAACGAGCATTTATCGTCTCCATCATTCTGTAAGAACAGCGTTGCGCTGTATGGGCACTTATGTTCACTCGTGTTTCCATCTGTCAAAAAAGCGCCTTTTTTGCTCTAAAACCGGTCGGTTTTGACAGTTGCTTATGTTCGCAGACTTATGTCTGGTTAGGGCTAATGTTATCGGCATACGTTACCACCTCAAAATCACTAGCCCTCAAATTCTCCAGTATCTCGTTTACTGTCAGGATCCAGAAAAGGGACGATATGATCCCATCTTCTGGTGCTCCCTTTCCGACTAATCTAATTGACTCCCGAAAAACTGGCCTCAATTTACCTGTTTTTGAGCAAGTCCCATGTCCACGTCCTCAGAGTTCTATCTACTTCATATCAACTCAGAGCATCAGTGATACTCGCAACAGTGGCATTGTTGGGAGCCCCTTTAATGTCTAAGAAGGCTGCTAATATGAATTCTATTTGGTGTAAGGATTTTTCAATTGTACCGACTAATTTGTGTAATGCAACTTCTATGGATATGCCTACCAGATACGCGTTTGTGCTTGATTGGCACAAAGTGTCGCAACATCTCAGAGTCTCTTAATATGCAAATCCACCGGCCTCCTTAGTATTTTGAACAGAAACGATGTTAAGCTAATTGGTCTATGGTGATTCAACCTATCAGCTCTCGAAATAAAGGCTTGTCTAGCTTTTGTCCATTGCTCGGATACTACTCCGAGATGGAGGTATGTGGTAAAAATACACTGCAGAATGGAGATAATTGGCCTGTCTGCACATTGGAACATGATAGCCAATGTCTTATACTGCGATACCTGTGTCTTTGTATTGTCGGAATGTGCCCATAGCCAACTCAATTTGAACCTTTTCTCTTACCTTTTTGGTCAGCTGTTCAACCTTCGTTTCGCTAAGTAGAGACGTAGTTTCCCCAGGAGTTCCTCTTAGTACCTTCCTGATTCTATCAGTTTCTGTATTTCCTTCAATTTTTTCACAGAGTGCTTTTGATGAACGACAACTCCTGCTTATATTGGTCCCAGTTTTCAGCATTTTCGGGCCGCCTTTGCGGTGTCCAACCCTCTTTCTATGCAGCCTTTAGCCTGCGTAAGTCCGCCGTTCCACTTTAGGGTAGTGTTTTTTCTTATGGACTTTTCCGGGTACACGTCTTTGAAATTTGATACTAAAATTCCTGTTAAATGGTTAACCTGCTTAGAACTTAATCCTGGGCTTGTCATGTCAAGGCTGACTAGGGCCCTCGGTGTCTATTTGTTTTCCTGAAGTAAACTCCCCAGTGTGCTGTTCTGCGATTCCGAGCTTTTTTGGGTAACAATTGGTGGTTCGAGAGCGATGGTATATCAGATACCTACCAGCTAGGAACGTTTTCCATAATCCTTGGAGTTGCTAGGGTAAAATCATTAATCTCAGCCGTGTTCCTAGTAACTATTACTTATATTACTTGTTTTACTTATATCGAGAATATTAAGGCTGGTTGAAATAAAAAATTCTAGTAAATACATGCCTCTTTTGTTTATGTTGGTGCTTCCTCATATCTCTTGGTAGGCATTTGCGTCCCAGCCAATGATAGTATCAATCGGCTGTCATAACCGCTTCTGCCACTCTTCTTAGTGCATGTGTGATAAAATCGGTGTCGCATGGTAGATAGACCGCTGACGCCCACGATCCTTCCCCCAGCACACAGTGGTTGTATCTCCGTTATAAAGCTGCGGAATCCAGATTGCATTAAGCTCATTTTTAGCGACAATTCAAGTCCTTGTCTTGTTGGTTGGAAGGTACAGAAACTCTTTCCCAATTCACAAACCACATTCTTAAATAGAAGCAGTTCTTGTATCGGTGATAGTGTAGATTTACTTGGGATGCCTGCTCTTTGGTTTCCCTTTTCTCCGCTCCAAACTTTTTTGTGGATCAAATCTCTGCTGGCTCGTATTGGATCTGCGCTAGCACTATTTTCGCTGCACCAATTTGATCAGACTCCGCCAATTGATTGTTTAATTTGATCGCCTGTAACAATCTTCAGGTAGAAACTTTAAGATCTAGATTCCATTTCATTTAAAACAAACAACAACAAAGAACAACATCAATTGTGGAACCACTGCTATTGTGGAATTACTTTTAGTTCTGCATATTGGGACGCCATTGTTAGTTTTAATCAAACAGCTTCTCAAAAACACGGTGGTATGCTCTACTCTGGGGAATGATCACTTGTATCGAAGAGTCAACAGAGGCCAACCTCAAGGTGGTGTCCTTTCTACCCTGCTGCGGAACATTACGGAAAATACTTGTCTGATGAGACTACATCATTCTGCCTGCAAAGTGGTTGCTTACGCCGACGACAGAGGCTTAGCCGTGTCAGGAAAGTATCAACCTGCACATTCAAAGAGGACACACCATTCTCTTGATATTCTTTCATGGTGGAATCGGGATTGCGTTGCGGTTTGAATATGAGCCCCAGCAAAACTAAGCTTGTGATATTTACAATAGAGCACTAGTTTCCTCGATTTGACTTGACAAAACAAAACGGACGGAAATCTCCATTGATCTGAGCCAGAGTGTCAAATGTTCAAATATGATCATTGTCTTAAAGTTGCTCTGGAAAGAAAATGTAGTAAAAAAGCGCGAAAGTCTTTCGGTGCAATTTACTACTGCAAAAGAGCCATACGAGAGACTTGGAGTTTACAAACTCGCATTGTTCCTTGGCTTTATATTGTTGTGTTTGAGCCTATTCTACCATATATGGGCATTTTGGTGGTGAGCTGCTCTCAAGGCTGCTTACTAACTTAACCGGTGCTAAAAAAAAGTGAAGATTGGCCGTCCTTTTGGTGAAAGGGAAGCTTCGCAGCCCTCCTGCTAAAGTACTTTTTCGTGTTGAATTATTCGTGTTGATGTATCAATCCTACAGCAAGCCAATCCTGCTACTGTGTGCATTCATTGTTTTTTTCCGCAGACTAGAATTTAGCAATGCTAGAATTTTATCTCACGGGTACTTAGCTCTGAGCACTCTACTTGACTTTTAAGTTTACAACTCGTATTCCTCGTAGGGATGAATGAAATGATGGTGTTACTTTTGACAGTGGGTTCGTCCATTTGTATGCGAACGGTCAAAGGCTCAAAACAAATGTGTATGCCAACAGTTCAAAGCTGTGCACTTTTCTACCAGAAGTCTCAAGTCCTTTTTCTATGGAACACCGATGTCGCACTAGACAACTGCTAAATTTAACCCTCCGCTGTGCTGTGAGCGTCCTTAGGATCATTGTTTTATTAGACAAACTCACAATGATTGGGCGTTGGGTTCGATGGTTTCTGTCGGAACTGTGGCTCGGAGGTCTACACGGTCTGTAGGAGTAATGCACGTCGAATGATTTGCATGGAAAGATGAAAAACCAAATAAAAATACCAATCATCCTATAAACTATCGGGAAACTAACAAAACTACGATAAGCTACATAAGGTCCACAGAACTTCGCAATAAATATAATAAGAAACCGACTGAAAAAATTAATTTAGCATACTATTTCATTTTGCATTACTCTACCAAATATATCAAAACCCTATACATTAAAACTATCAAAATTTTCCTCTAAAGTACTTTATCTTGGCACAGAGGATGACAATTTAAATTGTAATAGCAACTCGACAAATTGTCTGTCGGGGTACAAAGGACTAAATGCCAAACTGTGATATTTTAAGACGCCCGCAGATAATACATATTGAGAGATAGTCTAGAATGAAGAATGTATCTAAAAACAAAGAATTTGTTGACAATCCCAGATATTTAAGGTAGAACTATAATGCAATTAAGTGAACTTAAGTGAGCGCTGAAACTGAACGAAAATTCACTCAATTGAAGTCGATCGGTTAATTTGCCCATAATAGAATTAAGTGAAGGTTCATGAAGCTGCCGTCAGAGTGGCGAATATGAATTTGAATTTGGAGGCATATGAGATGAACTGATGTGAGCGTTTACGCAATATATTCGAATAGATTTTTGCTGCAATTGACATATAGTTGTCTTCATAGCCTGCTAGCTCTGTTGCAAGAAACCGTAGAAAATTGTAGCTGAGCTGAACCTCAGCACTTTGCTGTAGATTATTAGATCTATAAAGATGGGCTTGGTGCAGGCTCTTAATTTGTGCTTATATTCAAATAAGTGTACGAAAGAAATGTTTTTTGAGCAATATTGGTATGCGACCGGAATATATTTAATCAACAAGGTCTTTACTGCTGAAGTTTAATATTCAATAGTGGACAGCTGAAGCATGGTGTGTGGTTATTCTTTGAATGAAAAAAGCTGTGTGATGGCAAATATACTTGTATTTTTAAAAGTAAGTAATTTAAAGATACAAGTAAATAAACTACTATATAATTTATTATTTCGTATGTTGTTCAACGCGTTTTCTCTTTGAAATTATGTTTGAAACTCATTATTCCTACCTCCTGTAAAAATAGCATTTAAGTGATCGACGAAAAAATATTTTAGATACCTGTTATTCTCTTTACAATGTCACGCAGAATCATATTCGAGACATCTAATTACTACTTCCTATATTGTAAACTGTCAATGAGCCGTTTAACAATAAAAGGTATGTTCGCGTACTACGATTAATTGCAATTAATTGCAATAAAGCCGTTTTTGCACTCCGTTTTACTGAAAACGGAAAATTTCCCCTTTTTCAGTAGGGTCTGAGCTACTTAAAAATACTGAAAACTGTCAAACGGTTTTTGGCCTAATGTTATAATATTATGAAGGACGAATATTTTTGTGACGATAATTTATCACCGCTTAGGATGACTTTATTATCATTATTGTTCTCCTGAAAACCGACAACTGACACTTTTGTTTGTCAATTTTCAGGAAATGCAATGTGAGCGTTTTTTACTTTTCATGAATGTCCCCCATTCAGGAAAATTCAGTAAAATTCAATGACTGAAAGTACGCGAACAGACCTAAAATATTCAAATATTTCACATACCGATTATTCCTTCTACAATACCGCATACGAACGATCATTACTTCTACCTCCCGCAAAAATAGCAAGCGATCCACGAAAACATATTCAAATATTTTACGTGCCTTCTATTGGTCGTAGTCGTTACACAAACCTCTTGTCAAATTTACTTAATTGATGTACGGTCCTAGTCGTACGCCACTTAAGTGGCCCGAATTGAACGAAACTTAACGAAAATTCAGATAAGTACATTATGGGTATGCCGCTTGATTTCTATGCAACCGTACTGTCACTTAAGCTACTTAAAGCTCACTTAATTGCATTATAGTTCTACCTTTAGTCTTTTTGACTTTATGAATGCATAGTCTATTAACAAGTATAGTCAACGATGCGCAAATCTTTTTTTTTTGTTTTGTTTATTATGTTTTTTGTTTTGTCTTGTCACCAATAAATACATAAATACACTCTAATTGTAAAAAATAAATACAATACAGCCGTTGCAGTCACCATCCAAAAATCGATCCAAGTTCTATGAAATTAGGAAAGATTTTTCCTAAAAATTCCAGCAACCCGGGATTTTTCACAACTGTTGTTGCGTAGTCACTGTAAGAAATTCTACCATCGTGATCGGTATCCATTTTGCGGAGGAGAAAATCAACGTATTCCTAAAATAATAAAAAAAAAATGATAAATTTGATATTCAAAAATAACTAATGACCTTTTGCAATTCTTCTTCATCATCCTGAATATCAGAATGCACCATATTTCGGCAAAGTTTTTGCAATTTCTCACGTGTTATGTACCCGGTTTCAGGATAATCATAAGTCTGAAATAAATATTGAATTAAGCCGCTAATCTCAAGCAAAAGATTAAAAGCCATTGCGTCATATTTACTCTGAAACATAGCTGCATCCTCTCCTCGAAAGTTCCGTACGCAAAGATGTTTATCATTTTGAGAAATCCTTCAGGCGAAACGTTATTCTTTGTTCCAGGATCAATAGAAGCAAGCAGCTGGTCGGTCAAATTAAATTCTGGCATACCGAAATAAACTTGAAAAATCATTTCCAATTGCGACCTCGTCATTTGTTTGCCTCGACCACGGTTTACAAAGATAAACTTGTAATATGTGATCAACAGACGTTCTATTTCATCTGCGGATAGCTTGGTAGTGTGAAGCGATAGCTTTTTCACACGGCGATATGTATTATGGAAGCGTTGGTGTCCGATTTCGTCTAATGTTAAATCGATCTTCATGATTAACCTCGCCTAGGTGTACACTTATGTCGCGAAACTTAAGACTGTACACTATTTCAGTAGAAACGCCTTATATGATCAAGACTTGATTCGAAAGACTTTTTACAATGCAAAGATCCTCTTCTAAGATAACGGGGTTGACTTCCAGCCTTACGGAAAAAAACTAATCGGAAATATAAAGACTTAACTGATTCTAATGTATACACTACAGTAATTAAAATCATTTCCATTTGACAGACTGAACTGGGGTGACTTTGTTTGAGAGGTGATCTTCGTTTTCGTGACTAAAGTATAATTTGCTATTTTCATGGAGAAAAAAATGCAAAAATGTTTTCAATATTTTGCTCCCGTTAGTGGATATCCTTATCACATATTTTTCAAAAAATTACTTTCTTCAGTTTTATAGAGAATAAAAAACTTCAGTAAAACTCCACTTGATGCTACACACAGCCGTTAAATGAATTTCGCCGATAGATGTTGGGCTAGTATGTTTGTGTTTGTTACTAATTTTCGAAGAAAATTAGTATTAAACTCGTTTCGCCGAAAATTCATATTTCTTTATTTATATATATATATATATATATATATATATATATATATATATATATATATATATATATATATATATATATATATATATACATATATATATATATATATATATATATATATATATACATATATATATATATATATATATATATATATATATATATATATATATATATATATATATATATATATATATATATATATCAGTGGCGGCTTCTCAGAGGAGGCAAGGGAGGCAGTGCCTCCTCGGTAAAATTTACAAAATACATATTCTAAATTAATCAATAAATAATATTTAAATTCATAGCAAAACCAGCATTTTGCTCCCAAGTCTCCACTATTTTTGAATTTGTGCATATGTAAACATTTAAACCGTTTGAGCCCAGTGCCTCTACATAAGCAGCCGGAAAAAACGCGAAATCAATCCTAAACCCAGTCCAGGGCACTGCTTCAGCGCAAAAAAGTAAAAAAATGCACCAAAAAAGAACACCGAAATCAATTTTGTACCCAGAGCACTCCCTCAGAGTAAAAAAAAAATTATCCATCAGTCCTAGCCGCCATATACCACGTCGATTTCGAGCACAATGAAAACGAAGGTAGAGAAATGAAAATGAGGCAGTTTCACATCTGCCTCATCTATTGCATTTTTATCAATGAAAACGTTGTAGTTTGTATTTTCCCGTCATTCATGAATGATCAGATTTTTGAGTATTCAATATGGCAATAGTGAGCTCAAAGAGGCAAGCCTCAAAAGCAGCAATGTATGTGCTTTGTTGTTGTTTACCGAAAGATAATTATTTTAGGGCAAAGGAGGAAAGTAGTGAACAAATTAAGAGCTATCGAAATTAATAAGTCAGGTGCTTTGTATTTTTATTTCGTCAATGCTTATATTTGGTTAATGAAACATTTACAAACTACCGAATAGAACGATAAAGAATTGATGTATGAAAAGAATGAATAATTATTTCATATATATTTCCGAAACAACCCTAAGAAAACAGTATTTTTTTTGTATGTATGCGCTAAATTTAGATTTGGTAATATAGTTGATCTGTGAAATTTAGTTTACTACCAGTGTAAAACTAGTATGTACATGTAAAAGTGTTCGAAGTATTTTATCGTGCATTTTAAGTAGTATTAAAGATTTTTTTTTAAAAGCTTCAACTATTTTCTTATTATTGATTTCAATTATTGTCATGTAAATCAATTGTATATATAATAATACTCAAAATGAATTTTATGATGACTTACAAGTTACTTACAATAAACTTATCCGGAACATTAAAATTTAAAGAAAGTAGAAAACCTGCCCCAGAGTTTAAAATCATTAGACCGATAGGAATGTTGAACTTTTATTTAATGTAGAGTGGTATGATAAAATTTTCTGGTATCTTGACCGATTAGAAACTTCTCATGTGATTCGAATTCCAGTAACAATGTGTGGTCAAAGCAACGTTTCAATGATTTAGAAAATCTAAATGGCACCCTATTAAACGTAATTAAGCTCACTCAAAGAATCGAAAACCAGGTGAATGAAGGATGTGATATAAAATATAAAAAAATGGTTTATTGACTTAACGTTACTTTAACCACGTCTGGACTTGTCATTTAGGGGTCACAATGAAGCAGAGGCGTGTAATGTATATGGCTAGATGCAAAAAGTCGGTTAGATGAATTTCATAAAATGGACTTTTTAGCCTCATGGATATAACTCAGTCTCTCACTATTCAAAATATGCTTCATCAACTCTCGTTCGAGTGCGTACTGTCCATTTATGGTCTGTTCCTCAACCGGAAAACCTTAAAAGTAAGTTCTTTGTACTGTACGCTACTAAAAGTTACTATAATAGATAAGTTAACCATAAATAATAAAGTCAAACTTAAACATTCCGGCCACTTCAGTAATTTTTGAGATGCCATATAATGATTAATGCGTTAAAAAGAATTAAGACTAGTTTTCGAAATATTGTGAGTCCACACGATTATTGGAGCTATCGCTGCGAAATATTGAAAAACATTTTTTGAAGAAATTGGAGGATTAACACAGCTGTATGCCAATTTCGTTCAACATTTTGTCAAAATAGAGCCAAATATACATTGCTCTCAAATAAAATGTTTCTACGGTGTAGTTTACATCGTATTTCATTACCTCACCACAAATTCCCACAATATGAATTTGATATTATATTATTATAATATTATTTAACTTTCTTAATGATTCTTAAATTCACTGCCTCCCCGTTTCTAAATGTAACGAGCCGCCACTGATATATATATATAGTGCCGTGCAAAACATTAGCAACGCATGGTGTGAGATAATATAAAATGCAAAAAAATTTAAGAAACTCTTTAGTTTAAGATTTTTTTCTCTTTATTTCTGTCAAGTACAGTTAGGTGAAATAAATAAAGTCCAAAAGAATTTTTTTTTATTCCCAAAACTATAATTTTTATCAAAATTCAATATTCATTTTAGGCACGTGCAAAACAATAGCAACGTTCAGTATTTTCTTTAATGTTTTAACATTTTGTGTAATATCCATTACGTTTAAGGACTTCAGCGTAACGGTCCGACATAGATTTAATTAATCTGTCAATTAAGGCAGCGGAAATACTTTCTCATTCACTTTTAAGGACTTTCATTGATGACTCCTTATTACCAAATTTCCTTCAACTAATTTTTCTCTTCAAAATACCCCAGAGATTTTCAATAGGGCTCAAATCAGGCTATTGGGCCGGCTAAACCATGACTTGAATCCTTCGAAGTGTGTTTTGGATCGTTATCCTGTTGAAACACTTATCAAAGTGGCATTTCTTCCTCAGCGTATGGTAACATAATCGTCTCTAGAATATTTTTATGTTCGAAACGATCCATTATACCGTTGATTTCATAAAGAGGACCAACTCCACTAGGCGGAAAGCAAACCCAACCCATAACACTGCCCCTCCGTGCTTGACTGTAGGTATGCAATGTCGTCGGTCACGTCGTTTTCCTTTAGGTCTTCGAACAAAACAAATTCCATCGCAATTGAACAGGTTAAATTTGCTCTCATCACTAAACAGAACAGTTCTCGATTTCGCAATCGACGAATTAATGTGATCCAAAGCAAATTTTAATCTAAAAAAAACCCTAGCGCATCAGAACCGCTAGAAACACTAATGTTCGAAGAACAGTAGAGGATTTGCGCAGATTTTGAGTGTGTTTCGACCACTACTTACTTTTCTTACTTAAAACTATTACACCCTAAAGCCTAGTAATGTATTCGACGAACGAAATGCAGCGAAAACGTCTGTGCGGATTCGACCGAAATACAGTTCGGCACCCCGACACGGGGGGCAGTATAAACTGCCATTGATGACATTAAACAAGTGCATTACATTTGAATTCGGTGCATATAAATTTAACTAACCGGGATCAAAAATGATATTATCGGAAAAACATAAACTAATTTGTAAGGATGCGCTGTTCATCCATCCATTTTCACTCATTTTTCAATAAAATATCCGCAAACTCGAATGAAATTATGTGCTGTCACATTTTTCGCATCAATTTAAGGTACCTGGGTCATTAAATGGCCGCGAAATTTAACTTATACATAGTGCAGTGCCATCTCAGGGCGAGTCACTGCGTTGTCTTCGAAGACACTTATACGCCTTGGAACACATTACTGACGAGCAAAACCAAACGAAACGAAATTCCGCGCCAGGCTGATTTTGTATGGGATTTGACACTTCGTTCCGTTTCGCGTCGAATACATTTCAGGGCTTAAGTAATAATTGAATCTAAGCTTATATTAATTTCGGTGACTTCATCGAAATTTACTGCGATAGAAAGGTGTTTGGGGTGTTCATCCGAAAAATGTGCAGATCTTAGAAAATTTAAACATTGTTTACTTATTTTCATTGCAAATGTTCGCGACGTGAATACTTCATGTAAGCATTTACTGGAACGAACATAACAAAAAGGCCTAGTGCTGGCAGCTCTTTGCTAGCACCGAAGCAAAGTGCCGGTTTACACCAGTCGGACCAAAAGTGACCTGACCTAAAGCGCGGACTAAATGAACTTAGTCCTCAGATGTTTACAACGAACCCGACCTAAAATTTGCTTAGGTGGAATTTAGTCCTCGTTCGTATATGACAGCTGTCATTTAGTTTAATTTTCCTTCATGCACTGTTTTTATCATTTCATTTGTCTCTCAAACATGTTTATTTCAATGATTTTGTGTCAAAGGGGAATGTTATGAGCTTATATTCAACATACATACATTATTAATAGTCGCGCAAAAATCAATGTTTAGGTCGCGTGTGTTTACAACGATTATAGTCCACGACCTATATTTAGGTCAGGTTGCTTGAAATCGTGGACCGACCTAAATTTAGGTCGGTCCACGAGTGTATACAGCACGTGGACTAAAAAATTTAGGTGGAATTTGGTGTTTAGTCCGCGGACTAAACGTCCGCTGTATACAGTACTAAAAACTATGTCGCATCTGCCTTACGTTGAAGTCAACCTGCTCTGCGAATTTCGTATTGATCCGATGACTGCATTGGAAGTTATAGGGATGCAAAGAAATTTAGGGTTACCATTCGCAAAAGTTTTCATATTTTCTAGATCTTAATATTTGGTGTTTATTTTCACTACAAGATCACTATGATTTGAAAATTCTATGCTAAATTCGCTTACTAAAGGTATGCCAAATAAATACAAAAACAACCATAGCTGGTAACCCTATCATTGTTGTGAAATTAAATTTCTACTGAATAAAGCCTACAATAAGTTTAATTTTCCATTTGAATTTCGTTATGATTCAATGACTGTACTGGAAGCTATAGGGCGAAGAGCTTTATTTTCCTGAGGAATTTTCAAAATTTAAGACACCAAAATTACGATAGCTGGCAGCTCCAACTGAATTTTTCAATCAAATTTCTACCGAACGTGGTTTAAAATGAGGTTCAACTACCGTGTGAATTTCGTCAAAATCGAATGACTGATTCAGAATTTATAGGGCCAAAAGCAGCTATTTTTCTTAGTGATTTTTCAAAATGGCACCACTGGCA
>OZ022264.1:69440817-69550817 GCA_963978885.1 Nemotelus pantherinus | reverse complement strand
TGCCCATATCCTCTATACTTTTATATCAATGATTTTTATGTATTAAATAAGCCTGACAAGTTTCAAAAAGATCGAGTCAGTAGTTTTTGAGTAATTTCATTTCGAGAAAAACGCGTTTAAAGTTTCAATTTCAGTTTACACGGAGGAAACAATTTTTTTTTTAACTTACATAGAATCATCTACTCCGGGGCCATATAATAGCTCTTCCGCCGACGACGCCGCCTCCAAAAATGCAATATGCTGTTGCCTTCTCAGCATTCTGCCTTCCCAAGCGCTCTCGGCCGCCACAATAGATAGAAACCGCAGAGAGGGTCAAACGCGGTAGACGGCAGATTAGCCGGTTGTATAAGTAACGGTTTCTTCTCTTTCAACGCTCATATCTTGGTCAATTTTGTTCGGATCGACTTGAAATTTGAAGGACGTATTTTCAGATAGTTATACTTAAAAAAAATGCAGCGAAAATTAAAAGTTACGAGTGGGAGTAGCCCCTTAAATGTGAATCGGATAATCTTTTGGAATTTTTCAACCCCATATTTGCGCTGGGTGCCTTAAAAGAGATCCGGAAAATTTGAAAATATTTTAAATTGCGAAAGCTTTTGACAGAGCAATCAAATCATTATGAAACTTTCAGGACATATTGGTATTAATAAGTTGTTGGAAACCCTGTAGCTAGGGCAAGCGCTGAAAGTGAAAGCATTCAAAGTGAAACATTTAAAATTTTACAACGAGCAAGAACGGTAACACTTTTCAATTTACCTATATTTTGAGCATCAAAAACTTCTGCCCGTGAACAGAAATACAGTTGAAATTTACAAAATGTATTGTTCTTAAGTAGGACCAGGTCTGATAGAGGTGATTTTGAAATGAGGGCAATTCTGTGCAAGTGGTGCCATCTTGAAAAATCACTAAGAAAAATAACTGCTTTTAGCCTTATAAATTCTGATTCAGTCATTCGATTTTGATGAAATTCTCACAGTCGCTGAATCTTACTTTAAGACACGTTTAATAGAAATTTGGTTGAATAATCCGGTTGGAGCTGCCGGTTATGGTGATTTGAGTGTCTTAAATTTTGAAAATTCGCTGAAGAAAATAAAGTCTTTTGACATAAAATTTCCAGTACAGTCCTGGAAGCATAACGAAATTCAAATGGGAAATGAAACTTTTTGTAGGGAATATTCCGTAAAAATCTAGTTGGAAAAACAATGATAAGGTGGCAAGCTATGGTGGTTTTTGTATTTTTTTCGCACACCTTCAGCAAGTGATTTTGTCATAGAATTTTCAAATCGTAGTGATTTTGTAGTGAAAATAAACACCAAGTATAAAGAACTAGAAAATTTGGAAACTTTTGCGCACGGTAACCGTAAATTTCTTTGACATTTTCTCTGAATTTAAGACACCAAAATTACCAAAGCTGGCAGCTCCAACCGAATTTTTCAACCAAATTTCTACAAAACTTGGCTTAGAGTAAGACTAAGCTACTGTGCTACAGAATTTATAGGGTTAATGGCAGTTTTTCTTTAGTGATTTTTCAAGATGGCACCACTGACACAGAATTGCCCAAATTTCAAAATCACCTCTATCATACTTGGTCCTACTTAAGATCAATACATTCTGTAAATTACAACTGCATCTGATAATTCTGTCGTGAGTTCCCGTGAACAGAAATTTTTGATGCTAAACATATAGGTTAGTTGGGGAAGGGTTACCGTACTTGCCCGTTGTAAAATTTCAAATGTTTTACTTTGGCTCTGTAGACAAAGTATAGGATTTTTGTCTTTTTTTCCAAAAAGCGACAATTTTTCAGTAGAGTCGATGATTTGAAGGTTTTCACTTTCAGCGCCTGCCCTGGCTAAAATGTTGCCAACATGCTCATTAAAAGTAAAATAAATTTACAACTTAATAATTCTAATATGTCTTGAAAGTTTCATAATAATTTGATAGCTTTGTAAAAAAGTAATCGCAATTTAAAAATTTTCAAATTTTCCCAATCTCTTTTAAGGCACCTAGTGCACACGTAGGGTGGAATTATCCGATTCACACTTAGAACACGTCCAAAATTTATTTATTTCGTTAGCTTCATTTCGCAAAAATTATTTGTGGACGGAATAATAGGTATATTACAAATATTAATAAAATGGCCGCCGGTGCCTAAGGGTTAGATTTAATTGAAATTTAGTGAAAACCGGACTTATTCTGCATATATGTACATCAATGTATCCTGAAAGTTTCAGTTCAATCGGATGGCGCGTTCCCGAGAAATAGAAACTGAATTTTTTTGATGATATATATATATATATATATATATATATATATATATATATATATATATATATATAAATATATATAAATAAATATATATATATATATATATATATATATATATATATATATATATATATATATAAATATATATGGAAATATGAATTTTCGGCCAGATCGATCTTAATACTAATGATCTTTAAACATTAGTAAAAACAAAAAAACTCTAGCGCACCTGAACCGCTAGAAACCAGTGAACGAAAAAAAACCTTATGGTACCGTACCTTAGTGTACTGTACCGTACATTATTGATGCCCGTACGCAAACACATTCACTACAAAAAGTACACATACCCTACCTCAGCCTATAATGTTTGCGTACATGTACACAACCGATATACCGAACGAAACAGACACGATGCAAAAGTACGCTACGATTGAATACTGTACTGTACAAAGTACACAAACCTTATCCTCTACAATACGGAATGTGTACACCTACACAACCCGTACACAAACAATATACACTAAACGTACCGTACGTTTAGTGTACTTTTGCGGTTCATTTATATGAACTGGGAAAAAATTACTGATAAAAGTGATAATGCCGTAGCCGAAATGAATTGATTATGCTCTCCTGTGAAGTTCAATATTTTTGACTCAGTGCTTTCACTTCCAAAGTGTTTTTCCTTTTCATATAAATGAACCGCAAAAGTACACTAAACGTACGGTACGTTTAGTGTATATCGTTTGTGTACGGGTTGTGTACGAGTACACATTCCGTATTGTAGAGGATAAGGTTTGTGTAATTTGTACAGTACAGTATTCAATCGTAGCGTACTTTTGCATCGTGTCTGTTTCGTTCGGTATATCGGTTGTGTACATGTACACAAACATTATAGACTGAGGTACGGTATGTGTACTTTTCGCGTACAGTACGCTTAAGGTACGGTATTTTTTCGTTCACTGCTAGAAACACTAATGTTCGAAGAACAGTAGAAGAATCGTGCAGGTTTTGAGTGCATATTCCACCACATGTGCTGCTTATTACGACCAAACTGTTTCAAATGCCACGTTTTACTTTGGTCTCAAGAATGCATTATAACTCATATGGTGGAAGGTTTCAGATATTACCACTGGCATGAATTTCAACGTTTATGAGAGCAAAACACGGGTTAATTATATTCGTTATCAGTTGCTTATTTCACATAATTTTGAAAGCAGCATCTCATATAACATCAATGAAGAAAATGCTCAGTGCCTGCAGCACTGTAACTGAAGTTGGTGTTTGGGGCTGCGATCCGAAAAATTTGCAGAACTTTGCGAATTGCAACATTGATTATTTATTTTAATTGTAAATGTTTCCGGTATGAATACTAACTGTAAGCGTTTATTGATACAAAAGTAGCACAACCGACTCGTGCTGGCAACCTTCTGCCAGTATTAAAGCCAAGAATATATCACATCTGCTTCACGTTGTTACATAACATTCGAAGTTAAAGGAGTATAAAGAAATTTAGAGTTACCTGCAGCGAGTTTTTTCAAATAATCGAAAGTTTAATATTTGCTGTTTATTGTCACCACAATATCATTACCATTTGAAAATTCTACGATAAAACCGCTTAATAAAGATATTGCAATTAAACACAAAACCAACAATAGCTGGCAACCCTATCGTGGCTTTTCAACCAAATTTGGCCTGAATAATGTTTATGACAGGTTTCATTAATTGTATGAAATTCGTATTGATTTCATGACTGCACTGGAAGTTATAGTGCAAAAAGTTTTAAATTCCTGAGCGAATTTTCAAAACCAAAGACACAAAAATTACCATAGCTGGTAGCACCAATCAAATTTTTCAACCAAATTTCCACCAAACAGAGATTAGGATTAGGTTTAGCTACTGTGCCAATTTCATGAAAATCTGGTAATTTATTCACATTTCATAGGGCAAAAAGCAGTTTTTCTTCTTTGTAATTTTTCAAGATGGCACCACTGGCACAGACTTGCCCACAATTCAAAATCGCTTCTATCAAATCTGGTCTTACTTAAGTCCAATGCATTCTGTAAATTTTAGCTGTATCTGATTATTGGTTCGTGAGTTTCCGTGAACAGAAGTTTTTGATGCTAAAAATATAGGTTAACTGGGAGAGGGTTACCGTTCTTGTCCGACATGAAATTTCCAAAGTTTTATTTTGAACGTGTAGATAAAACATAAGATTAATATACAGATTGGTTTTATTGTAAGAAACGGACATTTTTTTGAATATTCGATGGTTTGAATGTTTTCACTTCCAAATTTTTTTTTTCAAAATGAAGACACCAAAATTATCATAGCTGGCAACTCCAACCGAATTTTTCAACCAAATTTCTACCAAACGTGGCTTAAGGTAAGGTCCAGCAGTTGTGTGAGTTTCGTTAAAATCGAACGATTCAATCAGAATTTATAGGGCTAAAAACAGTTATCTTTTTTAGTGGTTTTTCAAGATGGCACCACTGGCACAGAATCGCCCGCATTTCAAAATCACTTCTATCAGACCTGGTCCTATTTAAGACCAATACATTCTGCAAATTTCAATTAATTCTGCTCGTCGGATCGTGAGTTTCCGTGAACAGAAGTTTTTGATGCTTAAAATATAGGTAAATTGGGCAAGGGTTACCAGGCGTGCCCGTTATACCATATCTTTTTTTTTTTTTTGGTTATGTAAACAAAGCACAAGATTTACATATGAGTGGCTTTTTTTTGAAGAAACGGCATTTTTTCAAGAGAGACGATGATTTGGAGGTTTTCACTTTCAGTGCCTGCCCTAGCTACAGGGTTGCTAGCACGCTCATTAAAAGCTACACAAATCTACAACTAAATAATATCAATATGTCCTGAAAATTTCGTAATGATTGAATAGCTCTGTCAAAAGTTATCGCAATTTAAAAATTTTCAAATTTTCCCGTCCTCTTTTTAGGCACCCAGCGCACACATAGGGTTAAAAAGTTCCAAAGCATTATCTGATTCATATGTAAAACACGTTTGAAATTTATTTCGTTAACTTTATTTTTGCGAAAATTATTTGTGCACGAAATAATAGGTATATTAAAAATATCACTTAAATGGCCGCCGGCGCCAAAAGGTTAACAATAACTGACATTAAAAGAGACCTGGACCTATTCTGCATATACACCAATGTATCCAGCTGCATATACACCAATGTATCCAGCTCAATCGTATGGCGCGTTCCCGAGATTATCTCACTGAAATTTTTTGATGATATATATATATATATATATATATATATATATATATATATATGGAAATATGAATTTTTGGCCGAATCGATTTTAATACTAATGTTCTTCGAACATTAGTAAAAACAGTTTTTTTATAATTTCCTACACTTTGAAAACTTTGCAATCGGTGCCACTTAACTATTTGAAGAAATATAGACATAAGTATGTACATCTTAGTTGTAATAGGTAGGACTAACAAAAAAAAGTTAACGACTGGCTTTAAGGTTAGTCAAGTCTGGATTTCTAGTAAAAAGTTGCCAACATTTTCTTTTTTCTTTTCTTCATGCTTGTACCAAAAATATCTACCATCAATTTTCATATGCTAGTTTATTTATTCCCCAATCAACGTAAGAACTTTAAACAAACTAAAGTAAATAAAAGAGTTAAATGTTAAAGTGTGTGAAGTATAAGCCCAATTGATATTGATTCATTTAAAAAGTCCTCTGAAAGAACAAATAATGCATAAAATATAAAGAAATTGATTTCAAACTTGATTTTGATCTTTGGGACCACCTTTTGTTGCCTTCATCATCCTCATAACACGTTTTAATTTCGTGATATCATCAAACTGCCTGTTATCTTCCGCATTTATAAAACGCCTGCATCCAACGCTTGATGAGCTGGCCGTATAAATCCACCCGAGGTTCTCTCTTTAAAAGTTAGTAATTTTAAGTAACTTTCAATTTTCTGACGAACATAAGAAAACGGTAAATGAATGTAAGAAATATAAGAAACTATTATCCTGCCATAAAATAATAATATATTAATCTAATTTTTCGAGAATTCAATAAATATCTAAGTCTTTAGGCACATGAAATGTATTTTCTGTGGCCAGTAGTTTACGCAGTTGAGTGGTTTCACATAGTAAACTAACTGCTCCTAAAGTCAATTGCTCCAAAAGTTGGCCACTCAACATTTTTTTGTCTCTTATCAAGAATCAGACTCGGTAAAATGACATCTAAAGTACAATACTTGATACAATAGGCTGTTTTATATGCTTTTTTAACGAGTTTGATCGGTGTTGCGAGACAGGAAAGGGATGACAGCTACGCAGCTTTTAGAATGAAAAAGAACAATTCGAGTAATCTACTTGCTGCCTTCACTCTTTATTCTACGATTTATATTCCAAAAGACGCATTTTTTTTGTAAATACTATAATTTTAACCACTATGTAATTTGGCACCAAATACTTCAACACACACCCTAAAATGAATTATCTCGCCTTTGGCTTAGTTCTTGCACAATTTCTCCTGAACGGAGGAAGCATATCGACTGCCTTTAATCATTTTGTTGAAAAGTGGGAATTATCATTTCAGAAAAGTCTCTGCAGATGGTCTCTGCGGATGGACCGAAAAACTCCACTTCAAAACAATATAAAAGGTAAACTAAGCATACGGTATATTACCAGTGGGAATTGAAATTATTCGTAAACAAACTCTATCGGTTTGACTTAGTAGCATTTTTATGCCATGGCCTTGATTTTTAAATTTTTAATCTACTCAAAGCCATTAAAATATGGATGGTAAATTAAAAAAAAGATATGAATACATCACACAAATTATATATGAAAACTTTACAAAAAAATCAAATGAAACGGGCTACACTCTATTCATGTTTGCAACAGTCCGTCCAAGTGATTTTCTGTCACTTGGATTTTCCCCAAGAACGTGAATTTAATGCCTGAAAACTAAATTTTGGAGTGTAAGCTCACGCCCAAATCATTTGCTATCAATTTAAAAAAAAAAAAATTTCTAATAACTAGCCAACACTTGATTCTCCTAAGTTTATACTATGTTCATTCAAATTTATTAACATGTCCCAAAAAATCAAAACCCGAAAATTGCCAGAAACGAAAACCAAAAGCAATTTCTTGACTAGATATCAAACCGAGATCGGTGGAACAATCTAACTGACTTAGAACCTGAAGAAGCTTAGAATTCTGAGAGAACTCCATCTATTGCCAAAATAAAAAGTCGAAAATTTCAAGGTTGTCTTAAAAAGCTCAAGTCCAAATAAAAAAGAATATTGTATGGTACATAAAAATTTAAACGAAAGAAATAACCAAAGCGAAATGAGAAAACACATGCACGAATTAGCTGGTGGTAGCATAACTCGTTTTCTAAGACGAGTGTTAAGATTTCGGTAGTTCGAAAAAGTGGAAAATATAAGCATTTAATTAGTTTGTTGTCAATCGATTTATGTTTGGTCGTCAGCGCAAACTCAAATCAAAAATTGGCCGGTGGCGAATCATTCAATGACATACTCAAAAATGTTTTATTGGTTCAGCAGAAAATAAATCTCTAATTGATGTATAAAATTATATCATTTTTGGTTTATAGTTTCATAGAAATTCAGTTGTTTTATTTTAACAAAAATTCAAATTGAACTAATATGTGTACATACATATATATACAGCATGTTTTCGTGTATTTATAGTTTTTGCTAAAATCTCTAAAAAGTATCATCTGTAAGGTTGTTAAAATTTCTGTGATTTTTCCACATGTGAATGTTTGATCGATTTTATTTTCTCCTGATGCTGAGCATTCATTAATGCAACAAATTCATGATATAAAAATTCGATGTGACAAATAACTAACACAATATCATTTGTTTTGACAATTTACATAGCCGGATTTCGTCCTGCTATGATAATATAAGGTTATTTTTATCAACGAAATGCGCCTTGATTAACATGCAGTCGGAATAAATGTTTATCAAAAGCAAATAGAATCCACAGAATGCATATGATTTGATACGCACACATGTGTGTGGTGCATGTGATAAGACCCGAAATTGGAATTCATGTGTCTGCACGTTGCAATAAAGAATCAGCTAAGTTCAATAACATTGTCCAACGATAGTCTACCTTTCGAAATCCAAATCAAAGATTAACGTGGGAACAGTCACCCTAACCGAATATATCAAATATTGAAACATGAACACTACACCACGTCTACGAAAAGGTCCGCAACACGGTTTGGAGAAAATCAACTTTGGACTCAAAAAATATATGGCCTGGGTATCATTCGTTTTATTTTTGGATAAGATATTTTGAGCTCTTGAATATTCTTTTGAAAAAAAAGAAATACATTATATCAACAACAAATTTCAATATACATTTCAGATTGTTTCAGTCATTATTATTGGATATCTGAAGAAACCTTAGCTATGTGATACAATTGAGATATTTAATGATTCTAAATTTCTAAAATTATTAGAAAATGAATAAACGTAAGAACATTTTCAATGATTAAAAAACACTAAGATTCATTTGAACGATGATTTTCAGTAAGTTGCAAAAGAATATTACAGGAAACACAAACTTGAAAAGTTTTCGGTGCTTTGTTGATAGACAAAACATTTTAATCAAGTGTGCACTTTGAAAGCTGAGAAAAACCGTCCGTTACTGATGGCCCCAATGCCATTTAAACTTCTAACACGATCTTCTTTATGATAGGTTTCTTAATTTGCCCGTAATTTATAAATGAAATATTTGGGCCTTATACTAGAGAGGAAACTAAACTGGAGTGCTAGTATTAAGCACAGAATAGATAAGGTTCGCGCAGCACTTTTTGCGTGCCGATTTTCTAACTCCAATACTTGGGGTCTTAAACCTAGGGCGGCCTACTACATATTTACATGTGTAGTGAGGCCGATTTGGGTCCAGTATTTTTTGCAAGATGTGCAAGATGGAAGATGGGCACAATTGAGCACACTCTCTGCGATTCTTCGGTCCTAAATAATAATCGCCTGAAAATTTTTGGCTCTTCGCTTTCAAGAGTTAGTATGGCGAAGCGGTCACTTGGAAGCTCTGGCAAGCCAGCGAAGAGTGGCAAATGGGCCCAAACTGGCAGCTTAACGCTAGCCGCTTCCCTGGCAACTCTCTTTACAACCTAACCTAATCAAAGTGCTCACGAAATGGGTTGGATTGCGCTGAAATTATTGCAATCTCAACTTTCCAGCTACATTCAGTTTCAAGTCTGCAGTAAATTTGAATAATTGTCGATTAGGTTGCAAACACTATTGCAATTTTCACTCTTGATGTACACGTTTATCTGATGCACTTAGTTTTGAGTCTACTAATAGGAAACTCTTCTATGAATAAAGTTCGCAATTTAACCTTTGGTATTGTGCTATTAACTGGTTTCAAAACTTCTTTATTAATCATTTAAACTACGGAATCTATAACTTTTGATGAAGAGTTTTCTCATTATAAGTAGAAGTCCGATTCAAGCTTCTAATTATTTCTCTCCAATCATAAAGCTTAAAAACAAACAAATTGAAACAAATTGGAAAAAATTGAAAAATTATCATATCTAATAGATGGAGTTCTTTTAGACCTTCTTTAGCAGTTGATAGTCTTTTTTTGACCATATTCGATGACTTCTCTTAAATCTTGAGCAAAGTTTCGGGTACGCCTTAGCTAGCATTAATTTGTAATTGGTCCAATATTCCCAAATTGCTTGTATGAACATGATTTTTAGAGCAGTTCTACAAAGAAAAATTTAAGTGTGCTAAATTGTGCGATGTTTAGACTACAATTACGTTTGGCATGACCAAAACGCAGAAAAAAAAACTACAGTATTAAACAGAAAATGTAAAAACTTTATCTTTTAAAGTAGTTTTGAAATGGGACAAGGTCGGTGGCAGAGAACCTAGTCCGAGTGCATTATGCTGCCTAGGTATACGTAACAGCGGTGAAAAGTAGTACGTATCAGTCCGCGCAAAAGGAACATCAAACGTTAACGTGGATCTATTTGACCGATCCGAAACACGAACGGAAACCTGGCTGCAGAGGTTAGATGGAACAAGTTGACGGTTCAGTTTGAACTGAAGGCATTAATCGAGAAAAAGTCTGCGAGATTTCACGGATGATATTTGCAGCATGGTAAGTCTCGCTCTATATCCACAGTAAGCAAAATTGATTTTGCAAAGCAGAGAGCGGGTGAACCTGCGTTATACAGATTCAACCACATCAATCAAATATTGAAAATGTGGGCACCAAATTTGGCATCAGTATTCGAGGATACTGCGGACAAACGAGACAAACAAGTGTACACAAGTGGAGACATCTGTAAAATATTTAGAAGATCTCAGTATAAAACCCGAAAGTCTGGACGCTTTGGCGGTTATGTGCATTATATATTGATCAAATAAAACTCTAGAGTCACAAATTCCTCCGAGGTCTTTAAAATTAAAAACCTTGTCGAGAGAGGCTCCAGAAACGTAATGAGAAAATACTAGTGGGTAAGTTTTATGCGTGAATGACATTTAGCCACATTTTAAAACATTCAAAGTAAGATGGTTTGCATTACACCAGTTGACAAGAATGAGCAGATCATTCTGAAGCTGTAAGCAGTCTTTGATTGTATCGATTATTCTGAATATTTTTAGATCGTCTGCATATAGAAGAAAAAAGGAGTTTAGCAGACCCGGCAGATCATTAATGAAAATTAAGAATAATAAGGGGCCAAGGATCGAACCTTGTGGAACACCTGAGGAGGGATGAAAGGGAGTAGGCGAACAGGAGTTCACAGTAACAACACAAGTACGTTCATGAATGTAGGAAGAAAACCAGGAAAGCAGCGGACCATGGAAACCATATTTGTATAATTTCAACAGAAGAAGCTCATGGTTGACAGAGTCAAACGCCTTGGAAAAATCTGTGTAAAGAACATCCACCTGTCTTTGCTGATCAATGGCAGAAGCAACAGTGTTGGTGAACTATAGCAAATTAGTAACAGTAGATTTGCCTTTGACAAATGCGTGTTGCTCGGTGGCGAGGAAAGGCACAAATAGAGGATAAACTCTGGTGTAGACAACTGGTTACTGAAGCAAGGCAAAAGCGATATAGGGCGGAAATTCAAGATGCAAGCAGGGTCACCAGTTTTAAGTGTAGGGAAAATATTGGCAGTTTTCCATAAGAAAGAAAAAGCGCCAGTTGTGATGCTGAGGTTAAATATAACCGACAAGCGTACACAAAGCCGGAGAAGAAAGTGACTTAGCTAGTATGTTAGGAATACCGCTAGAGCCACAACTAGAGCTAGAATCGAGACAGCTCATTAAGTACTCAACTTTTAAAGGGTTTGTACGGAAAGAAATGAGCGCTTTCAGGCTATCACGATACGACGAAGGAGTTGAGAAAGAAACATGTGGAGGAGAAGGAGAGTTTTGTGGGGTTGAAAACGACGAAAAAAAAACGAGCTAAGAGCTCACAATTCTGTTCAGTTGTGGCAGCAGAGATTTCATAAAGAAACATGTTTTGAGGGATGACAAGGGATTTTTTCAGGGAGTGAATGAATGACCAGAAGGGTTTAGAATTGTTGGAACAGATAGAAGCCTCAACTCTGGCGACATAGGCACACATGGCTTCTTTAGCGACCCTTTTAGCATAAGAGCGTAGTTTTTTTAGCTCAAGAAGATCAACAAGCAAGGCAGAAAGTCTGTATTTGTTGCGTGCAACATCCTTTACCCTAAAGGCAGCAGCAGCTTCAGAGGTAAGCCATGGAGCATCATTAGGTTTTCTGGAACGACTTGTGGGAGTAAAGCGGGGAATGAGTTGGCTTTAAAGAAATTAAAGCGGGAATAGCAAGAGACTTTAGATCTAGGAGGAAAATTTAGGAAAAGTTCTTAAAGTAAAGGAGGGTGATGGGGATCGGGAGAGACATACGGTAAACAGCGGAATCTAAGTACACAGGAAACATTGGAGGATTAGGAAAAATAAGATCTAGTATTTTGCTATAGGTATTAAGAACCGATTTTAATTGAGAACGGGAGCATAAAAAAATGAAAGAAGACAGGATTAAGGAAAGATTATTACTAGAAGTAATGGTTGAAAAGGAGGTGTTCCACTCGATTGCGGGCATATTGAAATCACCACATAACATTAAGTGGTTAGAAGGAATACGACACAGAAGATAGGATGAAAGCTCAGAAAAGAAAAGTTCGGAGAATGAAGAAGGGCTATTACAGGGGATATAGATTGAAGTAACCAATAAAAATGAAGTAGGAGCTAGAGAAACACGCACTTAAATACATTCCACTTAGGAAGTAGTAGTAAAATCACTGCAAACGGTACAAGCAAGAGATGTGTGAATGCCAACGAGAACCCCTCGACCATCAGACTTACCAGAGAGTAAGCGGTCACGATCCTTGCGGAAAACAGTGTGCTGTGGTAAGATCTCACCATCAAAAATATCCTCGTTCAACCAGGTTGTGTTTGACACCGTTATCTACAAATGCGCTCAAAAAAACTTTTAGTCCCAATCACGAATGAAAGGGTGGCAATTCTCGGGTGGCTTTTGCTCCCGAGATAAAGGTCGTGAGTGAGCACCACTCGCTTCGAAATCGAGAAGCTGCCTCACAGCCGTCACTCCGAAGCGAGAAGGTGGCGGCGGGTTCACTTATCTGGCACAAACTATTTTACGATTCGCTGAAACCCGCGCAAGAAAAGAATATAGTTGCACACAAATCGAATATTACTACGTTTTATTACATGGACGACCCTATTATATATCTTGCTCTACCATGAATGGTAGAAAACCTTCTTTAAAGACAAAATTGGAAGAACCGAGATAATTCACTTATCACAAGGCTCGATCGTCTATATATATGCACATAAATATAGATTGTTAATACGATTCGCAATAACGATTTCAATGCTTACAACTACAAATTCTCAACTAAAAAAAAAAACTACTTCGCTAACCTGGCTACTGATGCGCTGCTATGTTGAACACCGCGTTTATCTCTCGACGGGGCCCTTCGTTCTCAAATTCGCTTTATCTGATGCAACTCCTGACACTATACTTTATCTGCTGCAATTCTTGATGATCTTGAAAATTCCAAAATCCTCACCGCCGTACTGACTTGACTATTTGTTTAAGCTGAGCAGAAATGGCAGATACACTTGGTTATCATACACATGTAGCGGTCATCATTGACTGTTACATCGCTTATTGACGCGTCCTGGTTTCTGGGCTTTAAAGCTTACCACAGAAGATTTTATGTGAAAATATGCCAAAAGAATCATAAAGTAAGCTTAGCTTTGGGTTTTCGGTCCCATTTTTAGTCTAGGCAGTAGTATTTTCGATTCAATGGCCCCTAAAACGAGACGAACGTATCTACAACGCTTCCAGCGTCATAAATTTTTTTTGCTGAGGCACGAAATAATAAAGTAGGATAATTAAAGTGACCAAAACTTACCTGCAAGTTTCGACAAACAGTTTATGTAGAAAATTTTGGTCCGATCATTATGATAATTGAACAACTTCAACGTGTTCAGTGATGGTTATATAATCCATTTCGTAAATTTGATCTTACACACATTTTGAACTTAGTACTTATTTGCAGTTGCCTGATTTGGGTAGAAGGAAATCCAAAAGAAAGGCTTGGAAAATACAGAAAGTTCTGTTCAAATGCGACTAATGGCATATATGACTACTTTGCAGACAAACTAGAAGTACTGCTTCTTAGAGCACACTTTCGAGGGTGAAAGATTAAAAGTAACGGTGAGGCTGAGAAAAAAGAGAAAGGATTAAACAAAAATGGTTGTGCGAGTAATTAACTTCTTTCAGGACTAATCAGCAGGAACAGACGGAATCCACCCAGTTCTGCTACAATTAGCCACGGAAAAATTGAAAATCATCCATGGTAGACATATTTCGAGCGATCTTGGAAATCAACTATATACCAAAGTTGTGGAAACTGGCGTGGGTTGTATTCATCTCTAAGAGTGACTAGAAACTGGCCGACCTACCAAAATCATACAGGCCAATTAGCCTGACATCTTTGGTATTAACGACCATGAAGAAGGTGATTGATTAATACATAAGGAGTGATATTCTGGCAATGGTGCCATTCCAAAAATTTCAATTTGCCTATCAAAAGGGCAAATTCACTACATGAGCTACACATAATCTGATACAAATAGTAGAAAAGGCATTGGATGGCAAAGAAATCGTACTATGCATCTTCATGAGCATAAAAGAAGCCTTTTACAATGCAAGACATGATTCGCTGGAGCAAAATGGGCGAGTAAAATGGTAAGGTATCGAGGTGCGTTTGCGCAGCTGGAGAAGGCACTGTCAAGGGTAAACACTAAAAGGGGATGTTCACAGGGAGGGTAATATCCCCCTGATATAGTCCGCACTAGCTGATGACCTTCTCGTGACCTTGAGTAGTAAGGGCCTAACTGCTCTCGTGTACGCAAATGACATCACCGTAATAATAAGGGGCTCGCAAAGGAATGAATTGAGATCCAGAATGCAAAAAAAGAAGAAAAGGTATACTCGTAGGTGTATAAAACTAGCATAGTATCATTCAACAATAAGAGAAAAATCGAAATAGAGATCGAAATAAGAACGCACTCTAAGGCCTGCCAGGGGTTTGACGGGACGGAGATGGGACGGAGATGATAGCCTAGAGCGATTCATGAGCAGACTTCATCCTGTTGCTGCCGCACCCGCAGACGACAAGATCTGGAATACTACAATCACCAGCCCAAACATGAACAAAACAGAGAAACAGGAAAAATTCGAAAAGGAAAGCTGTCGTTATAAGGGATAGCATAAAGGATAGATGATAGTATACCCAAAATGGTTCACGAGGAGGTGATCTATAAAACTTCAACAAAATCTCAATTTTAACACACTAAGCGCTGTTCTTTGCTAATATATATGTAAACGAAATGTATTTACAAAAATAATCTAGTTTGAAATTTTAGTCAGTGAGCCGAAATTGGAATGTTCTCTCAGAAAATTCAACAAAAAAATAGCTCGGAAAGCTATCGAGAGGAAAAACATTGGTTTAAGTTTATTGAATTGCAAGAGGACTACGTCAAATAACTAAATCTTTCGCCAAAAATTTCTTTGTAAGGCCAAATGTCTTTTTAACGATCTATGTTACGTGGATTCTCAAATGTACTTATTTGACGAACACTCTAAGCCTTTGGTGCCCTTCATTGTAATCCATAGGTAAAAGACAAGGAATCCAAAGCCAGATGTAACCATTTCCGCCTATCTATCTCCAGGCGTCGTTGAATTTAAGCCAGTTGGTAATTCTTTGACTAGGATCACTTGGATTGTCTTGATACCATATTTTGCAACTGCTAAGTAAAAGCTAAACTTTCGAACAATTTCGGTAATTGGCTGCAGAAAAAATAATTCGAAGTAAACATAATCGTGCAATAAATTACAACTCTAGTTACGCTCATACACTTTTGCTTACATTGTGTAAAAGTAATACTTGTATTTTTGAGGTTCAGCAATGCTTCTTTGGATATTATGAATTTCACTCCAGGATAATCGTCTGTCTAGTGGAAACTCTCGAGCACCTAAGTCGATTTAATGCCGTTCTAAAAGCCATTCACAGAAATCATTTTGTTTGCGTTATTTTGGTTCATTCTTAATTTATTTTTGTCTAGAAAGAAATGATACCAATGCATCTTTTCTTACTCCTCATCTTTTCTACTCACAGTGTTGCCTAATCGCAATCACAACTTGCGAGTATATATCGGTGGCAGTGCTGCCATTTTAGCATTTTGAATGCTAAATCCGGCATTTTTTTTCCAAAACGGCATTAAAAATTCGGAGTTAGAATCTAGCATTATTTTTAGCATTTAAATTTAGATTTTGGAATAATCTGGCACTCTTCTATTCACATCAAATTTTTCTCAATAATAGCTCTGTTCGTGTACTTTCAGTCGCGTTCAAGGACTGAAACTTTCTGAATTATGTGGTGGGGGAAATTCATGAAAAGTACAGAAATGAAGTGGCAGTTGTCTGATTTTGAAATAATGATATTTTTATGATTTGTGGAAAAAAACTTGTTAAATGGCTGAAATTTAGGCGATAGATTGTTAATTTATTTATAAGGATAAGTGATTATAAAGTCATCTACAGCAGTAATAAAGTATCTCCACAAAAATATTCGACTTTCATGATAACATTGCGCGAAAAATATTTTCCTTGCCACGCATATTTGAAAATATGCGCGCTGCCGATGAAATCGCTGCAGACCCATCGTACCCAAAAGGTTACTCAAAGTAGTGAAAAGTAATCATTACCGGAAAACCGAAGTAACCATTACTTTCCTCATTATCGTTCCTTCGTCGTTCTATGAATCAGCTTTGACTGTAGTGAGAATGAAGGACGAACTGAAGGAAAAAGCTGAACAAACTAACATGCAAGCTTCAGTTGATGTCACTTCAAGTAATGATCTTGGAATTAAAGAATCTATAACCAGTGCAATCCCAAGCACAACAACTAGACCTGATGAGGAGATTGGATGGTGGGCTGCATTCGAAACAATAGTTGCATGTGTCAGATCAATTCCAACATCAGTACCCTCATTTAAATATTACAATTCGGTAAAGAGCCCAACATTCTAAGGAATCAAAATCCTCTACATGGGGGAAAACAAGGTCACAAATTTATCCAAGATTCGGAAAGTTCGCGAAAAAATATTTAGGAGTACCAGCAACTTCTGTCCCCAGTGAGAGAATATTTCCGAAAATAGACCAGGTAATATCGGACAGGCGGAGTAGACTAAAACCAAAACAATTGCGAATGATGATTTATTTTAAATTCGAATAAAAAATATTTAAATTTTCATTAAGCTTGGTATGAAGTGCCTTTTTTACTGTTATTTGTCAAGAGTGATTTTTTTATATTCTTAAGAATAAAACTGTTTTTTTACTGATGAATGTTTTTTTGAACCTACCAAGAATATCATGCACGTAAGAGCACACATTCTTTTTCAGTTGTTGTCGTAATGGTACCCATTTTTCCGAGTTGTCCTTGTAGTAGTTAGTAATGACTAATTAGTAATAGTAGTTATAGAGTAGTTATAGTAATGAGTAACGATATAAAAGTAATGACTCGTTCTACCTACCTTTGAAAGTAATGATTCGTTCTCATTACTCAAAAGTAACGATATTCCCCATCACTAATATTTATCTTTTATTTTTTGTTTATAATTCCCGGGAAATCCCAATGCTAGCTACAAGTGCTATTGACATTGCAGAAAAAGCGAAATATTAAGTGGAATAAAATAAAAAGGTAGATATTAAGTCAATTTTGGATTGCATTAAATATGATATCACTAAATCGTGATGATGTTAAAAATTAGTGATGTGGTCCCATCAACTTCAGACTTCAGCCTCAGCACATCTTCGAGTTCAAGATAACCAACGTATGAATCAATTGTTAGGATAATAATGAAGAAAAATCTTCGTCATCCGACACTAATACTTAATACTTACACTTAAAATTAAATAATTGTTTTTGCTTCGATTGTCAGACTCCAAATGATGTTTGGAAAAATATTGGTAGAAATGAGTTTTACACCAGTCAAGTATGCACTGTGTGCTGGTGTCTGATGAGAATCAGTGCATGCTTTCGAAACCACTTTGTCAAAATAAAAATTATCAACATAAATAAAAAAATGTTCAATTTTAATCATCCCGCAAAAACAATTCCAATTCAATTGTTAGGATAATAATGAAGAAAAATCTTCGTCATCCGACACTAATACTTAATACTTACACTTAAAAATAAATAATTGTTTTTGTTTCGATTGTCAGACTCCAAATTATGTTTCGAAAAATATTGGTAGAAATGAGTTTTACACAAGAGAAGAGGATTGAGATGTAACTGACACATCTTTAATAGATATAGAATCATCTTGAGATGTAAATCTTAAGCTTCTAATTTAGTTTTATTATACGAATATATATTGTTTTCATATCAATCATGTTTATTTTAATAAAATAAGTAAGCATTATTTAGCATTATAATTTTACAGAATCTGGCATTATTTAGTATTAAATAAAATTGAATCTAGCATTATTTCAAAAAAAAAAAAAAAAAAAAATGGCAGCACTGATCGGAGGGCCTTGATGTCCTAAGATAAAACCACGATTCTTTACTGCAAAGCTTGGGGAAGTTCATTTTTATTCTCCGGAGTATCTTTTACAAACGATTATTTGTGCCATGGGTGCCTTCTTTGACTTTATTCCTTTGTGTTTTAGTCATATCTTAGTTCATTCACACAATACAGGTCAAAAGTTTGCTAATATATACCAACCAACATTTTGTTGAGTGTAGATAAGTACTATCTAATGAAGTCACACAAACTATTAAACATGGTATGCAGCCTATACTTGCCCAATCTAAGAAAGGGCTGAAATGGGATGTGCTAGAGCAAAACTTCAAAATACTTAAGTTTTTTTTTAGAAGAAACGAAAGTCGGTCGTAGCACAACAATCCCGTTCGTAAACAAAGTTCTTTTCAATGCATATATCCATGCGCATGTTCAGATTATTTGTTTACTCTAATACACCAGTGAGCTGCAGTGCTTATAATTCAAAACAATGTGTTTTGAAGGATTCGAAATGAGTTACATACAAGATTTCAGCTTAAATTTTACTGCGTGGTAAGCAAAACATAACAATACCACATATCTTTAATGTGAAAAGATGCTGAAAATGATTTACAAACAAAAGGTTACATATTAAATGCACCAAGAGCAGCAAAAATTGACAAGCTAATGAATTAGCTAAAGAAAATCTCACAACGTATGGCCCTAACTGGAAAAATCCTTGACTTGTTTTCGTACCTTGATTTTTTCTTCACAGCCTGTTTCTACATACATACATGTTTACTTCTTGCTATCTCGATGACACATGTTTTCGGTGATTGTCATTACGTCCACCTTGGGTCGCAGCAGTATTCCCTGATCATTGCGCTTGCAATGCAATTGCTGCCGGCTTGGCGTGATTATAGCGATAAATGCCGTGCAACGATAATGATATCATCAAGTAGCGTTTAATGCAGTGGCCTGGACCGCCGCGCCACAGTCTAAGATCTAGGTGCGTTAATTAACCACAACACTAAACACAAGATGTTACCGTACATTGCGCAGATTAGATTGTTGTTAGATTACACTTGAAATTGCATTACACGCTTGTCGTAATGGCAAGCGACCATGTTGCGGACGTCGGAGTAATAAAAACTCATTTTTCGCCAGATGATGTATAAAGTGCTGGCTGACTTTGTTAAGTGCTGTGAAAGTTAAGTCTGTCAGACTATTACTATCAGCCAAGAACACTAATGGATTACCCCACAACATATTGTTCAAAGGGGCTTTTAATTATTATGTCAACAGTCAGGTGCATGCTCATGGATACATCGTTTTTTCCAGACATGACGGTAATTAATACACTTATTGAAGCTATTTGGATCCTTTCGTTCAACTGATAAGATCTTATGCCTAGTACTATACTCTTCGCGAAACGAATTCAACGGTCAAATCCCATACAAAAAGAGCTTTTTTTTGTTCACTGACGAATTGAAAAGCTCTTTTTGTATGGGATTCGACCGTTGAATTCGTTTCGCGAAGAGTATAGTACTAGGCATTACAGCGAAAACAATATGCACCGGAAAACTCAGCAAGTGTGGTCCTCAACTATTAAGTCTTTCGTTACTAAATGGAGCATAAAAATTGTCGAACAAGATGTACAAGCATTGAGTAACAAGATCCACGTTTTAAATCGGTGGGAAACTTGACAATACCACGGAAGTACGAATGATGTAAGAAATATACAAGACTAGTGTTTAAAGATCAAAAATCGGTTTACATACAGTTGATATGAGTTTTAATATTGCACTAGCGATTATAAGAGAGTGAAATGGTGAGGCTCAAGTAAATGCAGGGATATGCCTATTAAAGCAAGCTGTTTGAAGGGAAACTTTAATAATAGCTTTGATTTGTTTGCAAGTAAAATATTGCTAATTCGGAAACGTACTGCACGTACACTTTGAACCCACAAAGATTACCAGCACTGATCATTTTAGCCATTTTCGTAATAATGCATGCTAGCATCAAAATCTCATGTGAAAAAACTCTTTTATAAACATACGCAACCAATACTTAGCTTTCATAAATTTCAACATTTTAGTGAGTGATAGCAGCGAAATTTTTCTATTTCTTTGGCTTCAATGCAATAAAAAAATGGAATTAGCTGGGCAAATTGGTTTCGAAGTGGAGCAGGTTCAATAAACTTCTGATGGCGATGATTGAAAATACTTAATTGAAAGCATTCAATATTCAAATGCTAACCACTCGACTCAGTGGTCGAGAGTACGAAAAAATAATTTCGAAAAAAATTCAACTTTATAATTATTATTTCTGCAGAGTAACCATATAATCTAATATATACTATGATATTTGATTCAGCGAGTTGAACAGTTAACCTTCCCTCTTCTTATTATATTTAATACACATTTTTCCTCTAGCATCTTTCCGTCGTACTTATATTCAAAAATGGCAATACAGGCGAGCCTGGGTTAACGTCGTTTTTGGGACCGGGAAAACGCAACGTAAATCGAAACGACGTACATCGAATCCAACAGAAATGTTGGCAAATGAAAAACTTGTCCCGCAGAACGATTGTTTATTAACGAAAAGCAATAACATTTATTTTAAAAAACAATAAGTATAAAATAATATTATTTCAGAAAAGCCTAACAAAAAACAGTTGTTCAACATAAAATGCTGAAGTAACATGTAAAATAAAAAGAAATTATTTTTAGTAGGTACATGTGTATGTAGTAGGTATGCACATACTTGAAATGTTGTTAAATGTCGCTTTAAAATAATTTATTTGATTTCATTTATTTCTTCGGATTTATGCCTTCATTTCCAGTAAAAACTACTTCATCCATTTACGCTTCCACAGAATTTTGCTGTTGTTTTGAAGAGCATGGTTGAAAATATTCTCACATTTGCAGCTGAACAAGTGATGTTCTTTGTTTTTCTTTATAAAGTTCTTTGTAAACTCCAAGACTCTTATTTAAACCCTCGCAAAGTACTCTAAATCTTCTTCTTCGGTAGATAGGGGTTGTTCATTACAAGTTAAAATTCTTCCACATCATTGCGCAAAACAAAACAAAGATTTCGAAATTTTGCCGACGCAAATCTGAGGTTAAGCGCATTCTCAAAAAACTCAAAAATAAAAAAGCTCCCGACCTCGATAAAATCCCCAACTTACTACTTAAAAACCTACTTACAGCAGCAATTGATTACTTATGCTCCATTTTCAATTCATGCTTTCAGATCAGTTACTTTCCGTCTGCCTGGAAGAAAGCAGCTGTCATTCCTATTCTTAAGCCTGGAAAGAATCCATATGATCCTAGCAACTATAGGCCGATTAGTTTACTTCCATCTCTTAGTAAAGTATTTGAAAAAGTAATTCTATGTGTAGACTCCAGGAGGTGATATCACTCAACAAAGCCATTCCAGCTCATCAGTTTGGATTTCAACCGCACCTCTCAACAAACCATCAGCTGTATAGAGTATGTGGGCATATTCAAGTGGAATTCGAAAGCAAAGAGTCTACCGGTCTAATTGCGCTACATATATATAAAGCTTTTGACTCGGTATGGCACAACGAATTAACATTCAAGCTCTCTAAGCAACTATTTCCTACTTGCCTAATCAAAATAATTAAATCCTTCTTAACAAATAGAAAGTTTTCGGTGAAAGTTGGGCAAATGTGGTCCTCATCCTGTATCGTTCTCGCCGCGGCTCCTCAGGGTGCCGTTCTTAGCCCAACTCTATATGATTTATACACTTCGGACGTCCCAACGACTCCAGAATGCGTTATTGCAACCTATGCTGATGACACTGCGGTGTACACAACTGCGATTAACCCTGATGTTATTATCAACAGGCTCCTTGACTAACCCTGATGGCGATTAACCCTGATGTTATTATCAACAGGCTCCATGACTACCTGACATTACTTGAAAAGTTTTACAACAAATGGAAAATTAAAATCGATAAACAAAAAATCCAGGCTATATTCTTCACAAAGAGGCGCGCTCGTCGTTTTCTTCCAAATCTCTCCATCAATATCCTAGATAATCTAATAAAATGGTCAGACTCTATCAAATACCTTGGCATCCGGTTAGATAAGAAATTAACATTCAAAGCTCATTTAGATGATGCATGTTCCAAAATTTCCAAGGCAATATGCGTGCTCTATCCCCTCATTAACCGTAACTCCACCATGTCAACCGCGAACAAACTGCTAATCTACTGCCTCAGTATGCAGCCTATATTACTTTACGGCTTCCCTGTCTGGTATACTTGTGCCAAAACAAACAGGAAAAAACTACAAACGCAACAAAACAAGTGCTTAAAAATAATTTTAAACAAATCGCGTTTCTTTTCTACAAAGCAACTCCACCGAATTAGTAAAATCAAATATATAAATCTTTCTGCCAAACAGAACCTACATCAATTTCTGTGGAATTGCCAAAAATTGAATCACCCACTAATAGCATCCTTAATTTCTGACTATGCCTATTCCTAGTTTTAAGTAGTTATAGGAAATTAGTCGTAGTTTATAAGTTCCCAAAGGTATTCGTGAATGTTCCCTTGTAAGTTGACAACTTTTTACTAATTTTCGAAGAAAATTAGTATTAAACTCGTTTCGCCGAAAATTCATATTATATATATATATATATATATATATATATATATATATATAAATATATATATATATATATATATATATATATATATATATATATATATATATATATATATATATATATATATATATATATATATCAGCAAAATGATTAAGGGCGATAATCTCTGGAGTGGCCGATTCGATTAAGTTGAAATTTCCGGAGGACGTAGATGTATATAGCAGATAGGTCCATGACTTGCTAAAATTCAGATATCCTAAACCTTTTGGCGGCGGCGAGCATTTTAGTGAATTTTCAGGTACTCCTATATTTCCAAGCAGTGTAAATTTTTGTTAAAATAAATGTTTGGGAATAAAAACTTATTATGTTCTAAGCTTGTCTATGATAAAGAATTGGAAATTTTGAGCCGCGTGTGGGTGCAGAGTGCCTAAATGTAGGCAAGGATTTTTTTTCAAATTTTGATTTGTCATTACTTGTAAGAAAAACCATGGATCATCGTGAAAATTACAGAGCGTATTGATGTTGACTAAAATTTAACAGATATGGATTTTCAAGAAAAAGCGGGTAACACTGCAGCTGCGGCAGGCTGCTGAAGAAAAATCTTTCAAATCATTGACCCTCCTGAAAAGTTTTTGATTTTTGACAAAAAATTCAAATCTTTGATAAATTTTATCTTTTGTCCTTCATGTCAGATTGAAATTTTTTAAATTCCGATTTGCACAAGAACCGCAACCCATCACCAAATTACCTCTATTTTCAGCACTCGAAAGTTCTGTTCACGAGAATTGACGACCGGATTATCTGATCATTATGAAATTTACAGGAAATGTTGGTATTAACTAGGACCAGGTCTGGTAGAAGTGATTTTGAAATGCAGGTAACCCTATCGTAGTGGTACCATCTTGAAAAATCACTGAGAAAATAAAACAGCTTTTTGGCCTATAACTTCTGATGCAGCCATCACATTTAAACAAAATTCACATAATATTTGGATCTTTATTTAGATAACATTCGGTCAAAATTTGGCTGAAAAATTAGAATAGAGTTGCCAGCTATGGTGATTTTTGTCTCCTAAATCTTGCAAACTTGCGCAGCAAAATAAAGCTTTTTTCCCTATAACTTCGAAATTCATGCATTAAATGGACCTTAATGTGAACCAAATGTTGTAGGAATTTCGTACGAAAATCATGAAAGGGCTGCCAGCTACGACCATTTTTGTAATTTTTTGGAATTTCTTTACTGAGCGATTATATCATTAGATTTGTAAATAGGAATCATCCTGCAATGAAAATTAACAACAAATATTAACGCTTTAAAAATTTGAAAAGTTTTGACGGTGGTAACCAGTGGCGTGGCGTTCATGGAAGCAAGGGAAGCATTGCATCCCTTACATTTGACTGACTTAAATTTTAAATTGTTTTTTTTTCGAAATCGTGAAATAATCGCGTGTAAACGTTTATAAAAAAAAATGCTCAAATCAAATTGTGAACATCTCATACAGTTGATGTGGTAACACCACAAAATGAAAATAATGAAAGAACAACCACGACTTGGAAACAATGTAAAAATTGCATCTTTGAGCGTTTATTTGACCCCATATAGACTAAACAGTGACGTCATTAAAAAAAAAGTGTGTATACGATCTGTTTGGAAGCAATGAAGATGTTGCTTCCTAGGGGAAATTATCTTCTCAAGAGAGAGACTCAGAGCGGAGCTGCGAATGCATGACTACTGTGGAACTTATTTCTGCGTTCCCCTCACTAGTAGCAGGGTAAATTGTTATTTTTATCATTTTGCTTTGCTTGTACATATTTTTTGTGAATGAAAAATGCTTGGTGTGAGCAAATTTGAGTTTCGAGATGTGGCAAGCGTTGCCAGACGCTTCTGGATTCGATAACTCGTTATTTTATGTGTTTTATTTATGATTTATGCTATGACATTATTTTTTGTATTTCTATTTTGTATAGAAACTTTTATAAAGGTGTTTTCAATTGGCGAAGGCTTTTAGTCACTTGTAGTCTATAGGATTTGGTAATAATATTCCATGTTAGTAATAGATGAAGCTGTAGACTAGAATTGTATCGAATTGATTGTGTAAAATTACTCTGTAAAATTGCATGATACTTTTGATTGATATTTGAAATAGTGAAAGGTTGAAATAGATGAATGTGTTCACTTGTTCTGTGGGTCAACATTTTAGAATTCGTCAAATTATTTGATTTTTATACAATTGAATCTCGGTAATTTCCTGAAAAAAATGACATCATCAACCAGGATCGATCGAAACCGAATTCGTAAATTGTCTCTATAACAAAGAGATGTACCTACTCGGTAGTTTGATCGCAAAATTAATAAGTGAAAAACTCGGAACGGATTTTCGGTTGTAATATTAAACAAAAAATAATTTTGCTGGTCATGTGTGCTATTTTCAAGCGTTTCAGACATTTGGCGAAGTATCGGATTTTGTAATTTAAATAATGTTAAAGCTGTGAACAGGCTTTGTACAAATATCATTGATCATTTCAATTCAGTTCTTTTACTTTCCAAGTTTGATTCCGGTGATTTGAAGAATTGCTGAGTGACTACTACAAATATTCAGTAATATTGCTCACAGTTAGGAGAAATTGAGAAACAATGAAGATTCTAATAAACATTGTGTGTCATTTAGCATGTCAAGAAGAAGCATTACATAGTCATAATGAAAATGTGTATTCTTGCAATAGGGGTAAATCACCTACAGACAATAAATCTTTTGACAGTACACAACCGATGATTGCCAGCTCACTTGGACCAATCAAATGTTTTTTCCGAAACCTCAAATTATATTCGAAACGATCTCATCAGTTGATTTTAAAAACAAAAAATTTGAAACAGATTTGTGATGAAATTCAGAAAAGCAAATTCATAGCAATAATATTAGATAAAACAACCGATATATCCTATCGATCACAACTTTCAACAACCTTTGGTTACATTACTTCTTCCGGTGCAGTTAAAGAAACTTTCATAAATCTTACAGGTGTTTCTGATAACCAAACTGCGTCCCGTTCATTTAACTTTGTTTTGCATACTGTCCGAAAATTCAAATCCTTGAAAAGCCTCTGTAATATCTGTCAAAACAACTGGATTGCAAACATGTATAAAAGAAATGTACAAAAACGCAATATTTATTCATTTCTTCGAGCATCGACTGAGTTTGATTTTATCTAAATCGTGCAATAGTATACGCGAATGTAGATTTTTTTCCCAATCTATTACTAGTTTTTCAACAACGACAATAAGTTATATTTGCTTTGTATTTATTCGTCAAAAAAGGCTTCCAAAATTAGCTCCAAAACGTTGGACTTTTAATGGTCGGTTATATTTAATAATTTTTCTATAATCAAGAGCAATTAAAATTACTCGTGGAATGTATAACTGAAAATGAAAGTGCTAATCGGAGAGATCGTTAATAGTGAGAGTGGGCTTTTTATTTTACTTAAAGATTCTTAGTTTATTGTTTTTTCCAAAAAAAAAACAAAAAAAAACCTACTATTCGATATATTTCAGTCTTAACAAAGTCATATACTGTATCATATTCACAAAATGGCAAAATTTGAAGATCAAATACAATCTTTAAGAAATAGTTTCACGGGAATCAGGAACGAATTATGGTTGATTTGTGAAACACTACAACGTCGTAAAACAACAAGGTGTATAATTGACAACAATGAGAATGTTGGACCATTCTTTACAAGTGCTTATGTCGAAATAATAAGTAGCATAATCATTTAAAATAAAGTCAACCTTTTCAATTCTTCGAAGTTTGGTTACTTTCAAAAATATTATATTTCTAGTTCTGGGAATGCTATTATTTTACTGATAAATATTGATATGGTTTCTTATTGTGTGAAGGACCGTGAACTTTAATTTTCATAAGAATGCAGAATGTCTACTCTCACGTCCCCGGTAGTAATTCCTGGGTGCTTTTATAGAGGGGTTCTATTCCACGTAACGAATTTGCGGAAAGCGTAATCAACCATGGACATCAACCAATTGCTTCCCTTCGGTAAATTGTCACGCCACGCCACTGGTGGCAACCCTAACATTCTTTTCACCCGTATAACTTCCAGCGCAGTGATTCAATCGAAACGAGTATTACTGGTTGGGTTTAACTTAGCGTGAAGCAGATTTGGTATATATTTTGCTTTGCTGCTTACACAGGGTAACCAGCATTAGCCATTTTCGTAAATATTGCACCAACCGATGCTTCAAATTACATATTCATATGCGAAGCATTTGCAATAAAAATAAGAAACCAATTTTTTAATTTTCCGAGTTTTGAACATTTTTCGGATGGCAGCCATAGGCGTGCCATGGCCTAAAATCTGGCAGGGGCCAGGGACCAGGGACCGAAAGGTTCAAATCATGCGATGATTTTGTCTTCCGTAAGGTACACATTACTGTTCATACAACTTATATAATTTGCAAATACATTATATGTTTGTTAATTTATTCTTTGTTATTTGCTAATGCATAATGCAATATCAAACAAACTTCGTGTATGTGAAAACGTATGAGCTACTACCACATGCATATAATGTGAATGGTAAGTATGAACTACACATGAATCATCTATGACCGCTTATAAGGGAATAGAATAGAAATAATTAGAAATATAAGACTATTTTTTCGTTTAGAAGCTAAATATATTTCAATTTATACTTGAAGAAGAGGATAGCTTAGTTTCGAAATAGCTTTGAAGAAATTGGAATATATTAAGCTAAGAAGGAAGAAATTGATCTCTTGCTTCAAACTTTTCTGTAACTTACTATTTTCGAGGCATTTGGTTTGCAGGGATATCTTTGTAGCCCTAACTGCGTGTCCGAAACTAGATGAAACAGCGAAACCTTTGAAACTAGTGCTTTTTGCTGTTTTTCGTTTTCGTGATCCTCTGGGAAATGTGAGATACAGACAGTTCTTCTCTGCGAGTGATTTAATTTTTTTCTCAAACTACATACAAGTTTTCTCGCTCACTTAGTAATGTTTTAACTGTTCCATTCGCAAGATCTATTCCATCCCTAATGGGCCATTTAGACAAGCGTCCATGCGTCCGCGCGTCCAAGCGTTTTTAGATTACACGAGTCAAGTCAACTCAAATCCAGTTTTTTGAAGGCGGGGCTAAGGCGATAAGTGGATGGATTTTACACGCTTATGATGATGTTTTTTTGCTCCGTACAAATATATTGGTAACAGAAAGTTGTATGTATTTATCCATATGAGTATATATACCTACATATATATGTTTGTGTCTAGATATTCAGATGCATTCAATTTGTTTTCGTAATAGTCATGCACGTAAGGATGCAAAATATATATTATCCACATCATTATATAAGAAAATAATCATCCACAAAACATATATTTAAATGATCACCAACGAATCATCCACACATGCCACTGAGCGAAAGAAATCATTTTAAAATGTATTGTACATGAATCAGCATACTCCACCTCCTTCGCTTTAGACCCGCCTATATAAACAAAATCAAATTGACTCGTGTAAGCAAAACACGCTAGATCGCATGGACGCGTGGACGCATGGACGCCAATGTAAATGGCCCATAAGAGTTGCATTTTTAGTTTGGAAATATGTGCTTAACATGTTCGTTATAGAAAGAACATAGTGAAACATGAAAACATTTACTACAAACTTAGGATTACTGATTGAATGAAAGATCCCCAATGAATAAACTGAGTCGTTGTATTTTTCCTCATTCATTTCTTTTTCTGAAGCCTCTTTCATAGTCTCATAGCTATAGATCACTTATTTGCAATTGTGAAATCTGATTGACTTACGAGTCGAGTTTAAACTTCTCATTCCACGCCTTGTATTTGGACCAACTGCCTCTTCAAACAGCTTCAACAATTCGTGTTGTGATCGCTTCGAAAAGTGTAGGTAAGGGATTCGATGGCATGGAAAAAGGATGTACACGTTTCGATTGTGAAAAATGTGTCCATCACAACAAGGATAATTTTATGAACTACAAATGAGGCTGCAGGGTGTTTCATCTTAATTTAGATGTGTACACCACTTTATTGTCCTGACATGACACTAGCACCATCATAAGACTGTCCAACAACAGGCAATTCGCTAAGTCCTTAGCTGTCTAGCAGGCTCAAAATTAAATCTGCTAATACGAGGCATTTCTAGTTCCTGAACAATCTACAAAGCTTAAGAACCTTTCGTCGACTGCAAGCTCTTTAGTAAATCTGACAACCACGGAGAGTTGTTCCTTTTTGTGGACAATTGCTTCGTCTGCCATAATGGATATCAGTCCGCACTCTTTTATTTCAGCTGTGTTGTTCTCGCGAATGATTTCAGCAATTATTTTTATTAATTCATTTTGTCTTTTGACACTACAGTAGTTCGCAACCTTGTTTTTAAAATTATTTTCAAAAGTTGAGTCATGCTTCGCGAATAATGCACAAAATTCCAAAAAAAAACGGTTCTCACTGGCACCACTTTCATCATGTCCTCTGAAAGCACGTCTTTGACGACTGAGACAGGTCGTAAGGTCGATACCTTTTCTAAATAATTTCGGTTCTGTTCAAGCACCATAGCTCTTACTGTCTTTCAAGCACTATTAGAGTTTTATTATTGTATAGTTTTTATTATTGTATGCAATATGTCCTTCAACACATTTTGTATGAGTTTTACTATCCGGATAATTTATCCGGATCGTAAAGTTTGGTCGAGCTGAAATTTTGGTGTATTTTTGGCGACAATAGAAATTCTATGGAAAATTTTGCATTGTGATAACTTCACATTGAGTCATCAGATCATCACGAAATTTACAAGACTCATCAATGGACATAAATAATAAGGTTCTGTCGTTTTTAAATACTGTCTGGGCAACCTTGTAGCTACCATAAGTAGGTAAATTCAAATCTTTCACACCATTGACTCTCTAGTATTTTTTTCGGCTTTTAGAATGAAATGCAAATGATTGATGAATTTGATACTATATTTATACAGTCAAATCTAAACCTGTGAAATTCCCAATCGCCCAAAAATCGCACCGAATTATTTTTATTTTTAGCACCTGGAACTTGCGTTTACGGTATCTTGCGACCGGATAAAATTCATCGGCTATGAGTAGATACAGGTCTGCTATGAGTAGATACAGTAGGTCTTGAGTAGATACAGGTCTGACAAAAGTTTAATGAATATAATAAAAACCATGTGGCAGTTGTGTCACAATTAAAAAACGCTCGGTGAAATTGAAGTGCTAGGCCTTTTAACTTCCGATGCAGTTATCAAATTATAATGAAATTCACACACATTTAACGTGAGTGTAAACCAAGTAGTTCATAGATAGCTTAAAAGTGGCAGGGATGCCATTTTTATTCTCCAAATGACTTCGAAAATTGTATCCTACGTTAATTACCTAAAAAGGATGATTGGCGAGGCGCTTTTCGTCTTTTTCTTAACGTATAATTTGTCGAAATTAAATATTACCGTCCATTTCTCGAGATAAGTCCCATAACCTCGTAATTAATACCGCAAATAGCATAGTCTCTATGTTATAAGTAGTGTGTATGCTTTAGTATCGGCTTACACTACTGCACTACACAACCCTTGCTGTAAACACAAAAACCTAAGAGGCGAAAACTTAAGTGTCTGTTGTTGGAAATATTTATTTTTCTGGAAGGGGCCAACATAGGGTCTGGGGGGGGGGGTGGTCCCGGCCCCCCCTACGGCGCGCCTATGATGGCAGCCTCAAACAACGTTTAATCGTTGAAACTTTCCATGAAATCCTGCGATGAGAACAAAATTCAAAGGATACGTTGATTTAAATATGAGCTTGTTATGGTAAAATTATTGCTGCTTCGTTGGGAAAGTGTTGCCAGCACTGAACATTTTCATCATTTGTGTTATAGTTGAGTTTTGTTGCTTTGGATAAGGAATGGTTGATATGATTCAACGTCTTTCCACATTTTTTTGTCACTGAAAGACAATTTCTTGGAAAATTAGTTTTCTAGCGGTTCTGATGCGCTAGAATTTTTTACTAATGTTCGAAGAAGAACATTAGTATTAAAATCACTTTGGCCAAAAATTCATAGTTCTATATATAAATATATATAAATCATCAAAAAATTTCAGTGAAAAAATCTCAGAAACGCGCCATCCGATTGAACTGAAATTTTCAGGATACATTGGTGTATATGCAGAATAGAGCCAAATTTCACAAAAAGTTAATAATCTTTAACTCTTTGGTGACGGCGGCCATTTTAGTGATATTTTACATATACCTATTTTTCTGTCCAAAAATAATTTTTGCAAAAATTAAGTTTATGCAATGAATTCTGAACGTATTTCAAATGTGAATATGATAATATTTTTGAAATGTTAAACCCTATGTATGCGCTAGGCGCCTAAAATGAGATTGGGAAAATTTGAAAATTTTTGAATTGTGATAGCTTTTTATAAAATTATCAAATCATTATGAAACTTACAGAACATATTAATGTTGTTAAGTTGCACACTTGCGTAGTTTTTGATGAACTTGCTGGCAACCCTGTAGCTACAGCAGGCGCTGAAAGTGAAAACATTCAAACCATCGAATCTCCTAAGTTAGGTCCGTTTCTAAGAACGAAAACCAACTTGTATACAAATCTTATGCTTTGTCTAAACAGTCAAGGGAAAACTTTGGAATTTTCATGTTGGACAAGAATGGTAACCCTTTCCTAATTTATCTATATTTTTAGCATCAAAAACTTCTGTTCACGGGAACTCACGAACCAATAATCAGATGCAGTTGAAATTTACAGAATATATTGGAATTAAGTAGGACCAGATCTGATAGAAGCGATTTTGAATTGTGGGCAAACCTGTGCCAGTGGTGCCATCTTGGAAAATTACAAAGAAAAAAAACTGCTTTTTGTCCTATGAATTCTGATTCAGTTATTAGATTTTCATGGAATCGACACAGTAGCTGAAGCTGAAGCTACATATGTACATATATTCAAATTGTTCGCTAAATTTGTTCGTTAAAGCTGCAGAGCAGTTCGTATTAAATTGCAATTTGACTTATTATACGAGATTCCATAGGTTTTAAATTAGTATTAGAATCGTATATATATGTATATATATATATTTATATGTATACATATATATATATATATATATATATATATATATATATATATATATATATATATATATATATAAATATATATATATATATATATATATATATATATATATATATATATATATATATATTTATGTATATAAAGAAATATAAATTTTCAGCAAAACGATTCTAATACTAATTTTCTTCGAAAATCAATGAAAATAATTTTCGGAGCAGAGTTGAATTGATCTGATGGTGTTAAAAGGTTATGTTTGAAATTTTTCGTAGCTACTGCTATTATTGGAATATTTTCCAATACCTATGGAATCTCGTATAGTAAGTCGAATTCCAATTGAATACGAACTCCTCTGCAGCTTTACCGAACTAATTTTGCGAACAATTTGAATATACATATGTAGCTGCTAAACAAATTTTAAATTTCATACAAATGCTATACAAATTTCCGTCTATTAATATGCAATAAAATTCTCTAACAAATTATGCTACCAAAATCAATTAATACACATTCCTTTTTACGGACAAACTAGCAGCAAACATAAAATGCGAAGAACAAAAGAAGGCTGCCGCTCAATATCGAAGATAAGAAATCGCTTAAAATATCATAGTTGGCAATCATTTGTTGCTCCTGCTCCGCCCATGGCAAATTTTAATTTGGGCACTAATTAAAACCGACAAAAAACAGCACACGACATCACTGCCGATCGAATACTGCCATTGGAGCAGATGAACAGCACACACAATTTCTTGTTCCGGTATTTATTTGACCGTAAAAGATACTGGCAGTATGCAAATTTCGTGTAATTTTACATTGATTGGAAGAAGTTATTTGACATTTCTATGAATTTCACAAAACATAAATAGCTAACTGGCTACATATGCATGTAATCAGACAAAAAGGCTCAAAGCGGCAATCAATATAATAAGGAATATAAACTAATTATATTATTAAATTATATTTCCTAATAGATTTGCAAGCAGCATTATTGAAATTAAACAGTAAGATTAATTTAGCTCGAATATCACTTTTCAGTTACAATAATTTCACTCGCTATTAATGAAATAAATTAGTTGAATTTTCGTCCATGCATGCAATTCGTTCCAATTATTTCACCCGACGATCAAAAAATTCATCGAAAGTTAAATAATCAATGAATAGTAATATGCAAAGAATAACAGGTATCGAAACGTACCGCATTCGACAGGTGAAACAATATCTTGGCTGTATCGACAGCGTATGTGGTTATACTACATACATGCATACGTGTGCTCCCTGAATGGATCGTTCTTCACATTAAACATCATTAAATGGTCGACCTCTCAAGACGTTTTTCAGGTGGGTCCAGGATATTTTCATTTGTCAGTATCACGATCATGGCTATTCGGTAATTGGGCCTTTCAAGATCAAATCTAATTTGAATAAGATGTAAATTGCGAATGTCCTTAGCAATCCGAAACGACTTAATTCAGCGAAACGGCTCGAACGTGCAGACTGTCATTCGGAGACATCTGGGGAAGTGATTTTTTGTGCGAGTCGCAAACTCTTTTGTTTTAGTGTTTTCATAAAAAGATTCAAGTTCAAATAGTTGCGAAGCGAGGTTGTTCGTTGGTATTTTCATATCTCTAACCGAACCCTACTCAAGACTTTTTGAAATAAAGAAATGATTATGTTCAGGCAAAGTAAATATAGCTACAAGGGAAATCATAACAACTGCACCTGAAACTTTTCAGTGATTCACCCTTCCTATCAGCAAATAAACACGATTTCAACTCGATTTTGTCAACCTGACCTTGTTAACATCCGTCCAGGTACCCAACCAAAGTCCCCAAGGAAAATACTGCTAATGGATACTAATCACGGGGCTCGATGAGGATTAAAGTCGAAAACCCTAAGGACTATCCTGTTACTTTTGTTTTCGCACTGATGTCAAATAAATCGGTTTGCATTTCACAAATCGGAAGTCATAAAAGTGCAATGTTGTGTAATGGATAACTTTCAAAACGTACGGTACCAGCGAATTGACCATGTTTAGATCCACTCTTCACATGCGTCATCCGATGCGGCTGGCATTAACAAACGGAGTATCTTTAGTGTATCTAATTGCCCCAGATAATTACCGCATTGAGTTTTCAAGTGGAAAAGTATTCATTTTTTCCCTGTGAAATATTAACACCTTCAACAGCACAACAAAAGCTGTGTGTGAAATACGGTTATGCGCCTTATACATCAGTGGGTCTATATCCAGTTAGTGTTAAAATTTAGAAGTAATTACGCGAAAAGATAAATGATAGCCGTTTGAACAATACTCGTATATATGTGCTATACGCAATAATGAAATGAAAAGGAAATTTATCTTATAAGTAGAGTCGGTTACTACTTAAGCATGTAGGTAATGGATGATTTCATGTGAGGGTGCTGCCGTTCTCGGCTCATGAATTTGAATGAACTGAAATATTGGATATACGGCTTCTAATTATTTATTTATTTAATTTTTAAAAAGCCAACAGCAATTATGAGAATGTTAGTAATAGAATTGAACTGAATTATAAAAAACAGGGTTAGTTATTTGGCAAAAGGGCTGAGTTCATGAAAGTTTATCTTAAAACTTTCTCAAATTTAACTTTTGAGAGTTGAAATAGGTTAATATGAAAAAACTTGGAGTTGCAATGTGACATAAATCTGTTCATTGGCAAATTGGCATTATTCCTCGTATTAGAAAAATATGAATAAAATAATCTATTGAGTCCTGTGTTCATCAGATTTGGTGAGTGATTGAAGCATGACATAATTGAGTAAGAGTATTTTTCATTTATTTTTAAATTTTGAAAAGAAAGACCATATTCGTTATTAAGTGATATCATATTAAAGTGTTTCAGGCTGTGCTTATGATAAAGTAAAAATATAATGTATATTCACGTAAAAAAAAAAACAAATTTGCGTTGCAATATTTCAATCAAATTAATATATTTTTTGTAATACAGCGTAGGCCGAACTAGAATATTAAAAAGATACCAACACGTTTGTGTCATTAGTAAATTTCTGAAATTTTGTAAAACAAAACCTAAGGTCTTGGAAGATTGCTTTAATATGATTTCAATACGTGAGCCAAGCAGTAGCTTGGAGTCAAAATGCATTCATAAGTCTTTTTGCATAGTATTTCTCTCAAATGTTGTGATTTCTCTAGTGTAATCATGATCAATTATAAGTTTATTTCAAATCTAACTTACAACACAGCGTTTGTAAATGTTTAGTGACATTTGATTTAGTTGGCAATAGTTTAGTAAATTATCGAAGAATGCAATCTTCTGAGCTTTCGACCACGTTGAAGAATTTCAGATCATCAACTTAAACAAGCGCAATAGAAACTTTAAAGCATATCGTTAGCAAATGAATATAATTGGACCTAAATGAAAACTTTGTGGAACTCCGGATGCTACTGAAACCAGACGAGATATAAAGCGATTACGTTGACCATATTGGGACCGATTTATTATATATGATATAATTAATATCCGAAAGTGAGTTAACTCTACTATAAAGCGAATATGGCAGACTTTTCTTTGAACGGATGTTTTTTATAATTTCTATGAAGACTTTGCAGGGATAACTTTTTCACTTGTTATAATTTTTTTCTTTTTTACTAATGTTCGAAGAAGAACATTGGCTTCTGTGTAATCGAATATTCGGGGTCAATATTGGTATTTTCACAGATAGCCAAGCGGCTATTATGTCTCTTGCTGGTCCTTGTACAATGTCCAAGATTGTTGCTGAATGCCGTGCATCTCTTAGGGAGATGTCGAGACATTCGGTTGTTCAATTGATTTGGGTACCTGGACATAGGGGTTTTCAGGGCAACTGTGAGGCCGATGAGCTAGCAAGGCTTGGAACTTTGCTACCCGAGGTTTCTTGCTCCTTTTCAATAGGTATACCGATGACATCGGTCAAACTGGCCATAAGGCAAAAATATCTTGAGGACGCTAAGAAGTCCTGGGCAGATGAATCTTCCTGTGTGATAACAAGGCAGTCCTGGGTATCCATGGATGCGCATCGCACCAGGCAGCTTTTAGGCTTAACTCGAAGCGCCCTTCGTTGCACTGTGGGCGTTCTAACGGGCCACTGCCTTATAGGACGGCATGCACAACGTTTGGGCGTAGAGTTTAATGACTTCTGTCGGAGCTGTGGCTCTGAGGATGAGGAGGAAACCGTCCTTCACCTCATGTGCCAGTGTCCGGCTTTGGCAAGGAGAAGACTGGCGGCACTTGGTGCACCCTTTCTCTCAAACCTGACGGAACTGTCCCCGGTCAATTTAAAGGCGATAGTCCGGTTTCTCAAAGGAAGCAAATGGTTTCCGGACTTTAGTGAGTAGAAGAGGGTCACTAAAATATTGTGGTATCACAACGGGCCTCTCCTGTGCCTATGTGTGCTGGTCGTCAGGCCTCTGAAGATCGGCAGCCACGTTAACCTAACCTAACCTAACCTTCACAATATAGAAATATGGCTGAAAAATTCGATTGGTGCTGCCAGCTATGGTAATTTTTGTGTCTTTGTTTTTGAAAATTTGCTCAGGAAAATAAAGATTTTTGCCCTATAACTTCCAGTGCAGTCATGAAATCAAAACGAATTTCATACAATCAATGGAACCTTTTATATGCATTATTCAGGCCGAATCTGACTGAAAAGCCACGATAGGGTTGCCAGCTATTGTTGGTTTTGTGTTTATTTGAAATATGTTTATTAAGCGATTTTATCGTAAAATTTTCAAATGGTAATGAAATTGTAGTGACAATAAACGCAAATATTAAGTTTTCGATTATTTGAAAAATGTCACGGCTGGTAACCCTAAATTTCTTTATACTCCTATAACGTCGAATGCAGTCATCGGATCGAGACAAAATTTGCAGGGTAGGTTAATTTTAACGTGAAGCAGATGTGGCTTTGATACTGATAAAAGGTTGCCAGCACGAGTCGTTAGTGCTATTTTTATATCAATAAATGCTTACAGTTAGTATTCATACCGGAAACGTTTACAATGAAAATAAATAATCAATGTTTCAATGCCCAAAGAACTGCAAATTTTTCGGATCGCAGCCCCAAACACCAACTTCAGTTACAGTGCTGCAGGCACTGAGCATTTTCTTCATTGATGTTATATGAGATGCTGCTTTCAAAGTTTTGTGAAATAAGCAACTGATAACAAATATAATTAACAAGTGTTTTGCTCTCATAAACTTTGAAATTCATGCCATTGGTAATATCTGAAGCCTTTCCACCATATGAGTTATAATGCATATAAAGTAAAACGTGGCATTCGAAACAGTTTGGCTGTAATAAGCAGCTCGTGTGGTAGAATATGCACTCGAAATCTACACGGTTCTTCTACTGTTCTTCGAAAATTAGTGTTTCTTGCGGTTCAGGTGCGCTAGAGTTTTTTAATTACTAAAATTTTGATTTTTTTCATAGGCGGTAACCCAAAAAATCTTTTCAATCCTATAACATTCGCTGCAGTTGTTGCATCAAAGTCAAATTCACAGAGTGAGTTGATCTTGACGTAAAGCAAATGTCATATTCTTTTAGTTGAGGTGCTATCAAAAATTTCCCATCTCCAGGCAGTTTTTTTCATTCCTGTTTCAACATATACTACCATTACAGTGTTATGAAGTACAAAGCGTACATTGAAAACATGTAAACATCTCTAAACTTTCCAAATGAAACTCATGCCAATAGTTAACCTGGAAATAATTCTTCTCTTTGGCTTCCAAGCCGTCTATCGGACAAAAATTTACTTGAAATCAAATACGAGTTGATTGTAAAAAGGAGCACGCTTGGTAAAAAATGCTTTCCAAATTTATTCGGTTTCATTTTGGTAGTTTATCTATTTTTTTTTAAAGTCAGTATTTCTTGAGTACCTATGGGCGATTTTTTTTTCAAGCTGCTCTTGTTCAAAAAGGTTCAAGCCTATCATTATATTGAATGATTGCCAGTTGTTTATAACGTCGCTTAATATGAACCTAAATTTGGGGTAATATGATTGTTTTTAGTATCAGGTCAGTCCATAAGCCCGCGCGTTTTTTAAGATAATTTTAACTCCATAAAAAACAGGATTAATTTTTATGTCAATTGATTATGTATTTTCTTTCATTATCTACAATCTCTTCCGACTTTTTTGGCAATTGTTAGATTCCACCGAAATAAATATCTTATAATTTGAATTAAAAAATGTAGTTAGGTTGATTTGGACATTATCTTTGTTTTAGAGTACTTTGTTTTAGTTGAAATTCTTTTCCACCAAAAAAATTACTGCGGGCTTCTAAGTAAATGAAAATCGTTTCGAACCTTGTTTGAAAATATGCTAGATTAGACAGCATTTCCGAGTCAAATTTCTTCAATATTTCAAATCTTCAATTTTGCGGTCGGGTGTTATCGTTATGGGAACACATAATAACACAATTACACATCCACAATCTACAAACACCTTACACTTCAACAAACATCAAAATTTTATATATACAAAGTAGGCTAAGATAGTTTTCATTTTTTATGTGCGTAGCATGTAAGTTTAATAAGTATTCTACTCTTATATAGAAGATAATAAATATGTATTTTATATATACAAAATATTATTTTCATTTATAGGGAAACAAACAGTTCCCCTAAATTGGTGACCTCAATAGCAGCAGCTTTTTCTGAGCTGTATGAAGGGCAGTGTAATTAATTGCTTAACTGTTAATTTTGAACTTATTTTTTAATTTCCGCAGCCTACCTTGCTGCCAGACAAGCTAAGCAAATTCAGCGGCATATGGTACTCAACGAGCCGAATACGATGAATTTTATCAGGCTACAGCTATGCAGGCATTCTTTGCAAGTGAAGCTGCAAGTCCGGGCGCTACAGCAACATACGATTACGGCTATGGTCAGCAATAAGCTGTTACGAAGACAAATTAGCAGCAAGTTGAAGCCACACCGGAATAAACTGTTCCCGCATATCGCCCAAACAAAAAAGTAAAAAGCTCGACGATGCTAACCGAACGTTCAACAAAAACAGCCCGTCCAGCAGCAAATTATTGTGCAAAATGCGCCAAACAGTACAACCTCAACAAGGAATAGTGATCAATCAACAAGTTCAGGCTCAACAAGCCGTCCAAAAGGTTTTACAGCGCCAGCAACCACAATATGTGCAACATTTCAAACGCTACGAAACTAACCAGATAAAAGAGTCTACTATTACACAATCGCCAGACACCGGTTCCCTTCGAATTGAATTTGACAAGCTCGGAAGCTCAGCAGATTTGATAGTAGTGTGGGAAAACATAATAACACAATTACACATCCACAATCAACAAACACCTTACACTTCAACCAACACAACATTTTATACATACAAAGTAGGCTAAGCTAGTTTTCATTTTTGATGTTCGTAGCATGAAAGTTTAGTAAGTAGTCTACTCTTATATAGAAGACAATAAATATACTTTTTATATATACAAAACATATTTTCATTTATAGGGAAACAAACAGTTCCCCTAAATTGTGATGAAAAAGAGCCTTCCTCTTGTTCACTAAAAGGGCTGCATTCAAATCTTTTGTGGATGCAATCCTGGGTTGGCAGTTTGTTCTGCTGTCTGATTTGCGTCCAACCATTTTCTTTTTCCCACGGATTTGTTATACTTCCCACTTTTATCCCCTGTTGCAATATGTTGTTCCATTGTTTCATTGTGACGTAACAGATGGGGACCAATGTTCACTCTTTGCTGGAAATTTGATGTTGATAACTGATGTGGGACCAAAGACTTAAACCTGCCTGCAATCATATCCACGGTTAAAGCTGGTTCTACCTCCACCAAGTTTTTTGAGACCGTGTCATCAAACTCTTCTGTGCACTTTTTACACATAAAGGTAGGTATCCATATGTTGCATTTCTTGCGTATCGTATCCCTGTTGCGTATCATTTACTAAACGGATACGGTGTCCACACTACTCAATATTCCATGTATCATCAATAGGATCCGTTGCAAAAAGCTCGATACGCGGCTGCAATATTTTTATTCACTAATCGATGTTGTGCAACGCAACTTGTCCAAACATGGCTCCACTTCGTATCGTATCATTCCCTTGATGTAACGGCAAGAAACCGCCAAATGACCGATCGAGTTCGTTGCGTTTCTTTTTATCATATTTTGATACGGAACGAAGATACGTTTGTTATATCCACTGATACGCAACGGCGATACGATACGCGAAAATGCAGCATATGGATACCTACCTTAAGTGCTTTCATCATCAACCGTATTTATATCTGCGGCTGCTGTTGTAGCATTTTTACTACTTTGCTATATATAGTTCCAGGGGAGAAAATAAAAAGACTACTTACCTGACTATGAGTACTTACCTCACTAAATATGACTCATATAAATGACTTAGTGAAAATAGATGGGAAGTTATGGATTAATTTGATATTTCTTTTTTGCAAATATAAAGTATACAAAGCAATGGTGAAAAATAAAACCGTTTCATTTAAATGTCTATAAAAATACAACCTTAATTTTTTGTCAGTGCCAGTTTTCAGTAGAAGAAAAATATGTTTCTAAAGAATACTACTAATCGTATTGAGTTCGAATGAAAACTGCGCATCCAAAAGGATCACAAATAGCAAACTCGAATGAAAGATTAGGCTGAAACCCATCATTTATACTTAAGGCGGCTTTAGATATGCGGTGTTTGTCAAACACCTCCTATTCGCCAAATACCGAACACCTAGTCAAGTCATTTGGCTTGGTGATTGCGAAATGACAAGCACATTGAATTAGACATTCGGGCATTGCCGAATGTTTGCCAAAACTGGAACATGTACGAGCTGCTCGTCGTTGTTCACTCCCGCCATTTTCTTGTAAAAAATAACGAAATAGTTGCTGCATATCTGAGTAAATAATTCAATAAATTTATGTCATTTAATAACATTACGTAAAAAATATGTTGCTTACTGTGCCACATTTGAAAATTTTTACTCGCGCCACACAGTTTGACATTTTTCAGTATTTATCAACAACCGCAACAAATACCGAATGTCTAAAGTGGGGATCCGAACATACCCAAACACATGGCTCGTCTACTTTGATTTGGTTGAAAGTTCCACTAACTACGGGAATAGCGAGCACCCGAATGTTTGTGCTTGGCCTAGGGCAAGCACTAGGTGAGCAACCCAACCACACATGCGAAGTTTGCCAAACTAGGTGCTCGGTATTTGACAAACACCGCATATCTAAAGCCGCCTTTACAAATATATTGCAAATAATTGCGATTGACAATTTTGATTGCAAATAATTGCGATATTTTCTTTGAACAACGCTCATCATCGCCAATTGCAACTGATGAGCGATGTCTTGATTTCCAAGGCCCCAATTTTTCACAATTTATATCAAATGTTCCGCGGTTTTAGTAAATTCCAGTCATTTCCTCCCCAAAAAATAACGAAAAACGCTAAAAACGTGCTTTTAAACTGTTTCCAATCATAATGTAAATTATAGAAATTTATGTACAAATCGAATAAGAAATTCGTATCGTAAATAGTCAACAGTTGGACATAACAAAGGTTAAGGAGCCTTTTTTATCATAATATTTAAAACTGCCATTTCAAATATGGCAGCCCCACAAATCTGGCACCAAACGTGACGCAGAAATGGTAGACTGGATAATTACAGTTTTCATTGCGAGGTGAATAGCTGACGGCTATTTGGGAAATGACTGACCATCATCATTATCGTTTGCACATATCACGGGTGCAGTTGCCTAGCTAACGGATTGGCCATAAGACAGAACTCACAATTCTCATAGTTCGAGCTAAGATTTGGATTTGGGTTTGCATCCCATCAACTTAACCAAACATCATCTGGGCAGAGAAACTGATGCTGTCGATGCAAAGATTAGCTTAAAAACTTGAAGGTGGCTCGCTCTGCCACTGTTCAAACTATATTTTCACAAATGAGCCGGTCTCTCACATACATATAATTAGCAATTATGATTGTTGGCCTTATTCTATTTGGACGTATTTCAACTGTTTTCAATGTCTTGTTGCAAAACTAAGCCACAATCAGGAGAATCAGGTCGCATATGATCGATTGGCTTGGATTCGTTTGGAAACATGAGAAATGGATATAAACCCGAAAATGAGGGGTTTACTTATGTTTTGATTTTTTTGTTTTGTTCGTTCCAAATGCAGGCCTAATTCTAGCGATTTGGTCACGCTATACTCTGAAATTTATACACAGTGAGTATTTAGATACGGCATTCGATTGTAACAATTATTTGGCTTCGCATTGATGACGGACCTGCTGCAATAAACAATTCGAAGCCGATATTTTGAATACGGTTTCTTGCTGCGATGAAGAGGGTTCTAAAATGGTGTGGCATTGCACGGAGTATAATGCTGTTTGTTGCATTGGAAAAGTTTTCTTTATTGTTGCCACGCAAAAACGGATGAAGATTGCGATAGCGCGATTTGTTGAAAAAATTATGAAGGAGCATGTGAGCAAGAGAATGATTTTTTAACTTAATGGCAGAGAATATTAAAGAAATTTTTCGATTGAAAAGGTTTTTTACACGGTATTCTGGTTATTTCGATGCTTTGAATAGTTTCGGAGAAAATTAGTCAGTATCATTTGCGAAAGCTTGCGGATCATATCGTGAATAATGATGTGTCGTTCCCGGGAATATTCCCGAAATGGAAATATTCCTGTTACATTTCCCGGAAACATTTCCACTTGGGGAATTTAACGGGAATTTAAAACTGAGTTTAAAGAATAGTGCCAAGATTAGGTCTGATTATTAGTTTTTATAATCTTTAAGCACATTGTTACATAATACCCGAAATAAATCCAAAATCTAATAAATTCCCGGTAAGCTCTCCTGATTGCGAATATTCCCGGGAATTTAAGGAACATTTCCGGGAATTTAAGGAATATTTTCGGGCATTTAATATCAAAACGGTAAATTTTTATGTGGTTTGGGGTTAACATGAAGCCACAGAAGTCATAATCAAGAACTTAGTTTTCATGTTTATTCATTATAATGTAAAAAAAATTATCGTTTTACACAAGAAAAAAACTATAATTTTAACATTAAATATTTCGATCATAAAATTATCCTTTAAATCAAAGAATTTTACACTTGAACTAAACATAATAATTTTTTTTTTTTATTAAATGTCGTCCAATGGGTCGATTTCAGCGGTTGCCACATCAAGAGTGGGATCATTATCCAAATCAAGTTCAGAATCTGAGCATAATGATTCACTTAGTGTATATTAACTATCATCAGCATTTTTATCTTTTCCTTGCTCTCTGTTCCCAATTTTCCAATTGTGAGCTATCAAACATATCTTGCCAGCTCTTTCAGCCGGCAGCCTGTTTCTCTTTTTGGTGTGGATGTTGGCAAATGTTGAAAACGATCTTTCCACCGTAGCTGACGTTGAAGGCACTGACAGAATTTTCGCTGCTATTGTGCCTAAATCAGTTTTGTTAAATAAGGTCTCCCATCAAGCAATAGGACTAACCTTGACCGTCATATCCCATATCAACTTTTTATTAAAAAGATCGTTCCCGCACTTAAAGTCAGACAACTCTTTAAGAACTTTTTCTTCATCAGTGTGCCCATTTTTTTCCGCGATATTCATAATGACCTTACACCCGTCAATATTTTCCTCCGTCGTTAAAGATGCACCTCGGTTTTGTGGATCTAACAATGCCGCGGCTAGATGTAGTGGTCTCAAGGCCGTTGATTTTCTTTCTAAAAATTTTAGTCTCAGATCTTCCTGAGAGTATGCGCCGAAAATGCCGCTATTAGAAGGGTTTTCAAAGCTATCTTTCAGTTCTTTAAATGCTTTGTGTACAAAATGTACACAAGAATAATCACCTTCTAGTTTCGTTATCCAGTCAACTATGGGTTTTAAAATAGTTTTTAGTCTTTCTATTTCGATCCAAATGTTCTCATCTAAAAGTTTTGTTTTATGTGTGTCCATTTTGTTATGAGTGCCATTAATAGCTATAGTTTGCAAAACAACTTTACAAGTCAAGAAACTTGCCAAGTTTAATAAGTGTCTCCCCATCTTGTGTTTACAGGTAGATGTAGAGATCTTTTTATTGATTTGTCTGCTGCAATTTGTCTGATTTCAGCAATCAATATTTGAAACTGTGAAACACATTTAATCACATCAGTAATATATGTGATCAAATGGTTTATTTTATTTACTTTGAGTATGTCGCCAATTGTTAGCGTGTGCGCTAAACATCCCATCCATTTAATAGTTTTATACTTGCTTTCCAGAAACCTGCCACACTTAATCATATTGGCAGCATTGTCCGTTACGATACCCAACACTTTGCCGCCGCTTATTTGATCTATTATTTTACTTATTTCTTCAAAAAGGTATTCAGCGATGTGTCTATTTCTTTTGGTTTCTATAAATGTATAAAAATATGGTGTAGGTGTAAATATAAATATATTGATTATAGACTTATTTCGCATGTTAGACAAGCTGTCAGTTGCTAATTGAATTACTTGAGCTTCTTCAACTTTTCTCTCTATTTCTGCTTTGACTGTAATGTATTCCTCATCCAGTTAACTAGTAGACAATTTTTTTCTCGTGGGTAGGTTATATTCGGGCTTTAGGCCCGTTTTACATGAGCGGTTTCACTGCGACTGCGACTCGGCGACTTAGCCGCTGGCAACTACGCGATTGTATTTTTACACAAGCGATCTCACAGCGACTGCGATTGAGCCGCTTACCGAAATTTCTACGTTTTACAAGAGCGATTTACAGAGAAGCGTGTGTTTAACGATTTAACGGAACTTCGATCACTTTACGTGACCCTCGGTCTCGACTAGCCATTTTCCCTGCCATAGCCGATGGCAACGAATGTCAAATTAAGCCATGTAATTTCAAAAATGCCTCTGAACGAGAAGGACGTGGGCTTCGTCTGAGCGTTGAATCTTCTCAAAAAGTTATTTGAAGTGCAAAGTCAAAAAATTCTGCGGCTGATTGAAAATCTTCACGTGTAACATAAATCCATTTTTGGATAAGCGGGTAAAATTTAACATGAAAGTGAAACTATTATTTACTGTTGTACGAAGAAGATGGGGGAGTAGTCATTTGAAAAAATTGACCAATCATCCATAGACAGTTTCATGTATTCTAAAATAACAAGTATTTATTTTTATTATTCAAAATTTCCGCGTTACAATTCAACTTTTCCGCAATTTACCACCATTCCATGTTCTTTAAACTATTTTGACTGCTCAACGAGATCTTAAAATCCATGTATATTCAGAATTCCTACATTTGCTTATAAAAAACGGCGGATGAAACGGTTCAACGCTATTTTGAAAATTAATAACTACCAAAATATGGCCATAGACCGTTTCGACTAGCCATTTCTATTGACAAGTCGAATGTCATGCCATGCGAAATGGCAAGTGGAGACAACCTGTGAATGGTTCACATGCCAGTATGTGCAAGTCGCTGCGACTACGCTTGGTGAATGGCGTCTGATATCGACTATCGCAGTCGCTGGCGGCTGAAAACGGCTCATGTAAACAACCCCATTTAATACCATGTTTTTAACTTAGTCGCGTAGTCGCTGGCGGCTAAGTCGCCGAGTCGCAGTCGCAGTGAAACCGCTCATGTAAAACGGGCCTTAGAGTTTTGAAAACTTCCTTCCATAATGGATGCTCAAGCATTGACATTGGTTGCCCAGTAACATATATGGCCTTACTTATGAGGTGATTCGTTTTGTTCTGAAACATGATAGATGATAAGTTCAGAAGTCGTTTTAAGTAACTTATGACTTAAGTGATTATACTTGTACCTATTCACACAAAAAATATGCTCGATATTTGTTAAAAAATAATAATTAAAAAGTTAAAATACCCCTCTACGATTTTACAGAAAGATTAAACACAATTTTTATAGTTAATACATATTCAGAGATGTGAGCCGAAGTCGAAAGCCATATGTGTGTCATATATGCAGGTTTGTAGGTACTTATTGCAAAATCATAATGCAGTTGATAAGACTCGGGCTTGGGGCCTCCCACTCCGGCGCATATCTCTGAAATTGTGTTTGCTTTGTAGAAACAAATAAATGGTATTTAGTAACTTTATTTTCACCGTGGGCCCGCCTATTATATTTTAATTTTTTAATTAATATTTTTTAATTTTTTAATAAATGAAACAACATCATATTGCATACCTCATCGAATATATTTTTAGTAGCAGTGTTAGTGCTGCCGCTAAAGCTGGCATTGCTGGCAGTGTTGCTCATGCTTTCTTCTTCCGAAATAGAGATGGATGCAGAAGTCGCACACTCACTGGGTAATTTTTGAAGTGAAGACTTAACAATTACTGGACATTTATTACAATTTTTAACTAAATGTCCTGCCAAGCGGCCGAGAGGAGGTGATAAGATGGCACGGGTCTTAAAAGCTCTGTGTTCCTCTCGATAAATTTGAAACACAAAGGAAAAATTGGTATTGTGGAAAAAGTATTTTCAAACACACATAAATGAAGCAAACGCAATCGACTTGAATTGTCAAGTAAAAATATTTTTCTTCATATGCAGGTTTTTTTTAGAAATAAGGATGTATTATTAATTGCAATAACATAAAACACAACCACCTAAAACTTAAAAAAATGAAAAATTACAGCTTGCTACATATAATTTTTGGTGAAGGTATGACGTCACAAAAAGCTTTAAAAGCAAAAAGTAAACGAAACAAACATTTATGTAATTTGTTTAAGTTCCCAATGTTTTGAAAATTTCGGGAATAAGCCCCGAACAGGAAGTTTCCGACTCGGGAATGTTCCCACGGCACATCATTAATCATGAATAGTAATCCTCTGCCATCGATGTCGCCACAATGGCGGCGCGGTGGCATTAATGATCGCCTGGTGCACGGCCGGTAAACGAGGCTAGTGAATAGTGAAGCTCGATCTTATGCGTGCTCTGTAAATATTGAAGATATATGTATGTATTTATGAAAATTTTCCTAAGAGAGCGGTATCTACACATACCTGAGTATACATATTCCACATTTTACTACTATCTTACATAAGTATACTTTTCTACCACTAAAGTGTGATACAGTTTTTAAATTTATGTAGAGTAATATATTATGCCTGCGACTTTCAACTTGCCTTCGAATCATTGGTTTTGTTTATCTTCCGAGCATGGCAAATATAATTGTACTCGAAGAGTATATATTGTTCCTTGCTTGCTATGTTTGGATTTAGGCGTGATAATGTCGTCATGATGTGCCGACGTAACTAAAGAAAACTATCCTGCCGATGTTAAGATCAAATTACAGTTATCAATCTCTTCAAAAAGTTAAAATTGCCAGGCAGTCAGTTTCGAATTAGCTCGCGAGCAAAATTGAACGAAATTGAGGCTAATATTGAGTTAATGAAGCGGGAAATGCGAACCCACTCAAAAGAACTGCAGGAGATGCGCATTATGTTCAAGGAAGGACTATCGGAGTACCGTAGATCGTTGGACTATTGTTACAATAAGATTGATGAGTTTCAGACAAAAATGGACCAATACAGCGAGAAAATAGAAAGCCTTTCGAATATATGTGGTAAACTGGACGCTGATAACATCAACTTAAAGTAGCAGCTAAAAACTTTATCAATCCAATTCAATCAACTGGAGCAGGAGAAATTTAGTTCTGAGATTGAATTCGATGGATTAGTTGAAACGCCCAACGAGAATGTAGTGGAAGTGCTGAATAGCTTTGCGAGTCTACACAAACACAAAAATTTGTTTCCTATTTGGGACTTAAGTTTTTAATATTTAAAAAATCTTTATTCGTTTGAAAGATTCAAATTTAATGTAAAAAAATGGCTTCTTACACTATCTAATAAAGAATTTAAAGTAACTTTTAATTTTCCACATTGTGTTAATTATATGTAATTGTTAATTATATGTAAGTGTTAAAACAATACAGATAAGAGTTGAATAGGCCTCCTTGCCCAAGCAATGCTTATAAGGAGGCTACTACACAGATTGATCTTAGTATGTAAGCTTTTTCGATGCTGTAAATTTTGTGATCAATAAATTAATTGAATCAAATTGAATTCAATTTCATTTCGGGTAAGTAAAATGTATGAAAAACAAGAGCAGTGATTGCCCCTAGAAGGTGCGAGAATATGCTATTGAAATGTTCAATGGGCGTCACAATCACTCAGCGTGCAATATTCAAACATTCCGGATCGTGCAGAGGCACGATCGGCTGCCAGCCAAAGCTTCAATTCGCATTCCTCCTAGATGACGGGAATGCACGAATACGATGTCTGGCTTTCCAAAAAGTTCTTTTTATAAAACAATAAAGCTGAAAGTTCATAGTTCCCCTTGTCTATGCCTTGCCAACCTAAGACATGCAATGTTAAAAATAAATTAACAGACTATGGATCGATAATGCAATTTACCGAACTTACCGAACATATGCCGACGCATTACTTTTCCCGTTGGGTCCCTTAAGGCTATGTTTGGGTGTCTTCTTCTGCAAATCGTGCTCTCTAGCTCTGCTTACAGTTTAAAGTCCAAATGATCCAAATCTAAGCCTACAGAGGGCCATTCCGATGCCCATATAAAATCTATAAGATTGCTTTCCAACCATGCTTGTGTCGTGTGGGTTTTATTCGCCGTGGCAGAATCCTGCTGAAAGACCCAGTGACTGTAAGTGAACAACTTGGAGTTAAATGACTTCACACAGTCCATAAAGTTGTCTGTCTGTTAGTATTTGGTACAGGTTTTACGACAAATGTTAATTATCTTTAACCCTTTTGCGCCAGCGGCCATTTAAGTGATATTTTTGATATACCTATTATTCCGCCACAAATAATTTTCGAAAAAAATCGAGTCAGCAAAATGAGTTTTGAACGTGTTTTAAATGTGAACCAGATAACGTTTTGGAATTATTTAACCCCATGTGTGCGCTAGGTGCCTAAAAAAAGGTCTGGAAAATTTGAAAATTTTTAAATTGCGATAACTTTTGGCAGAGTCATTAAATTCTTCTGAAATTTTCACGACGTATTGATATTATTAAGTTGTAGATTTTCGTTGCTTTTGATGAGCGTGTTGGAAACGCTATAGCTAGGGCAGGTGCTGAAAGTGAAAGCCTTCAAATCATCGACGCTCCTGCAAAATTGTCGGTTTTTGGAAAAAAAGCAGCTCATATATACATATATTATGCTTTGTTTACATATTCAAAGAAAAACATTTGAAATTTTACGATGAGCACACCTAATAACCCTTCCCCAATTTACCTACATTTTTAGCATCAAAAACTTCTGTTCACGGGAACTCACGACCCGATAATCAGATACTGTTGAGAATTACAGAATGCATTGGTCTTAAGTAGGACCAAGTCTGATAGAAGTGATTTTGAAATTTTGGCAATTCTGTGCCAGTGGTGCCATCTTGAAAAATTACTAAGAAAAATAATTGCTTTTGGCTCTGTAAATTCTGATTCAGTCACCAGATTTTGACGAAATTCATACAGTAGAATAGAAATTTGGTTGAAAAATTCGGTTGGAGCTGCCAGCTATGGTAATCTTAGTGTTTTAAATTTTTAAAATTCGCTCAGGAAAAAAAATCTTTGCCCATAATCATAACGAAATTCATATGGCAAACTGAACTTGTTGTGGACAATACTCAGCAGAAATCTAGTTGGAAAAAAATCATAGGGCTGCCAGCTATGGCTGCTTTTGTATTTTATTTTTTTTCATATCTTAAGTCAGCGATTTTATCATAAAAATTTCAGAACATAGTGATCTTATAGTGAAAATAAACAACATTTATTACGATCTAGAAAACTTGAAAACTTTTGCGGGTGGCTACCCTAAATTTCTTTGTATCTCTATAACTTCCAATGCAGCCATCGGATCCATACGAAATTCGCAGAGTAGGTTGACTTCAACGTGTGGTAAATGTGACATATTTTTGGTTTCGGTGCTAGCAAAAGGTTGACAGCACGAAGCGTTTTTGTTATTTTTGTACCAATAAATGCTTACATAAACATTTGCAATGAAAATAAGTAAACAATGATAGCGTTCACAGCAGACGTTTAGTTCGCGGACTATACACCAAATTTAACCTAAATTATTTAGTCCACTTGCTGTAAACCCTCAGTACCCGACCCAAGCGATAATTCAGTACACGATTTCAAGTGACCTGACCTAAAATAGGTCGTGGACTATATCGCTGTAAACACACCCGACCTAAGTGTTGTGATCCCTTGTTAGAACCAGTATTTAATGCAATGGAAACACACACAAGCTAATTCAAATTCTCAGTTTTATTGAACGACCCTTTATACATGGCGTCTCTTGCTTAAACGTTCTACCACGTTCCACTCTATGGAACCCATTGTCGAGTTAGTGCTGCCAATATCTCCCTTTTTGAAGTTATGTTCTTATTTAACATATCTGGATGGTGGATGTCGACTTCGATGAGATCTGCGAAGAGTTACGATTTCTGACCCCGGTACTGTTGGTAATTCGGGCAAGACTTGTTGAAACAGGACCGCTGTCATTGTCGTTGTTGTCATCAGTATCATACAAATTAAAAGCGTCTGCTAATGCCAAAACTGCTTGATGATTCGGTTCCTCTACGTACCGCTTCCTTAACTGGTTGACATGCGAACGTATTAATCTACCATTCTGGAGTAATATATTGTAGATCACGTTTCCGATGCGTTCTATTACTTCACCGTGCTGCCAGGTGAACTTGTTGTTATTGTCATGCACACAAGCGTATACAAGATCCTTACAATGAAAAACTCTCTCTCCTGTTCCATTTTTTCGATTAAATTGCTTCGACATGTTCTCGTTGGTTTTGTTGCAATCCTGTGATGTATGAATGTTTCTTGGTTTAATCTGGTCCAAAGGAATTCGAATGTTTCTTCCCATAAGATTCTCAGCTGGCGATTTTCCATTCGGAGTACTACGATTCGCCGTTGACCGATAAACTTGAAGAAAAGTGTGAAGTTTGTGTATTGTTGTACCCTCTCCGTCAAGTTTCTTTAAAGCTCGTTTAAATGTGTCTACAAACCTCTCTGCCTGTCCATTAGACATCGGGTAGTAAGGGCTGGAACGGAGATGTTCAATACCATTCTCTGTGATGAAATCCTGGAACAGCGTACTGGTAAATTGCGTCCCATTGTCGGACACAATAGTCTTCGGTAGCCCAAACCTAGCAAAAATGTCGCTAAGTATATCCATTGTCTGCTGAGTATTGATTGACTTTGTAGGGATAATTTCTGGCCACTTTGAAAAAGAATCAACAATCACCAAGAAATACTGTCCATCAATTGGACCAGCGTAATCAATGTGAATACGCTCCCATGGTTCCGAAGAAACTGGCCATGGGTTGAGTGTCGTTTTTGTTGGCATTTTAGCCACTGATGCGCAGTTATTGCACGATCGTATGTATGTTGCTATATCTGCGTCAATATTTGGCCAATAAACGAACATTCGTGATATAGCTTTCGTCCGTTCGATGCCAGGATGACCCCGATGAAGTTGCTTCAAAACTCGTTTGCGTAGCGTCTGCGGAATAACTATTCGTTCGCCAAACATTATGCATCCTTCAACTACGGTGATGTCATCTTTTCGGTTGAAAAACGGCTTGAGCTCGTCTTCAACGGTGCTAGAAGACCAGCCTTTGTCGACAAAGCTCAAAACTTTCTGCAATATAGTGTCTTTTGATGTGTCCACTTTGACCATAGTTTGCGTTACTGGTAACTTCTCCAGTATATCAGCTAACACTTGCTTGACATCTGATTCCAGCTTGACGGATGCGATGACGTAATCTTCTTCCGGACGAATGTTCTTATTTACTAGACGTGATAAAACATCCGCATAACCGAAACTGTTTGTAGAAATATACATAATTTCAAAATCGTATGCGAGTAAAATCAATGCCCATCGTTGCAAACGATTCGCTTGATGTACTGCGACACCCTTTTTGCTACCAAATATGGTGAGCAATGGCTTGTGATCGGTGTGCAATTTGAATCTCCGACCGAAAATCATCTTGTGAAATTTTGTAACTGCAAACACAAGTGCAAGCGCTTCTTTCTCTATTTGACTATATGCTTTTTCTGCAGGTGTTAAAGACCTTGATGCATGACAAATAGCTTTCGTTGTGCCATCAGAATACTCGTGCATGATGCAAGCTCCCAGACCGTAGTTTGAAGCGTCGGCTGCGACTATGATGTCGAGTTCTGGATCAAAATGTGTCAATAGTAAATCAGATGACAAAATTTCCTTTAATTTGTGAAAAGATTGCTGCTGTTCGTCTTTCCATGACCACTTTACGTCTTTCTTCAACAATTCATCAAAAGGGCCTCGATGATGACGCATTTTGTCTACAAATTTCCCATAAAAATTTACTGCGCCAAGAAAAGAACGTAATTCAGTCAAATTTGTTGGTTGCGGCATGTCCGTGATGCCCTGAATGCGTTTTTTATCTGGTTTTAAACCATGCTTATTGATGACGTACCCAAGGTAACTTCTGTAACAAAAAATTTACATTTTTCTATCTTGAGTTTGAAACCGTACTCTTGAATTCGGCGTAACACATCATGAAGATTGTGGTCATGTTCCTGACGATTTCTTCCAGAAACGAAAATATCGTCGATATATGCTGCGGCGCCTGAAATTCCAGCTAGCATTTCATCCATTATCTGTTGGAAAATGGCTGGAAAAGTTTTTACTCCGAAAACCATTCGATTATACTGAAATAAACCCATGTGGGTGTTTATGGTTAATAGATGTTTCGAGTTTTCGTCAACCTCAATCTGAAGAAAAGCATCAGATAGATCGATGTGGCTGAATATTTGAGCATTTGCTAGTTTCGAGAATATATCCTCCGGTAGTGGAAGAGGAAACTGATGTGGCTCCAGAGCGCTGTTTAATCCTGTCGAAAAATCGGCGCAAATTCTGATTTTTCCATTTGATTTCCTTGTCACTACGATTGGTGCTGCCCAGTCTGAAAAGTGCACTGGCGAAATTACTTTTATATCTTGAAAACGTTGTAATTCCTGCTCGACTTGGCTTTGGATAGCATATGCCACAGGTCGTTTTTGCCGAAAAACTGGTTTGACATCTGTTTTTGTGGACAATTTCGCTTTCGTTTTGATGCAAAGTCCCAGTTTGTTATCAAAAACATCTGGAAAACTATCTTTGAGAGTGTCAATAGTAACAAAACTTACATGTTTTCGACTTTCCTGGTTTCCGTCCTGAATCTTGTTGCAGATCGCGTTAATTGATAAGTCCCAAAGTTGAAACTTGTCTATCCAATTGATTCCAAGGACGTTAAGATTCTTCTTCGAAGTAACGAAGCAAGTCGCTGCAATGTTTTTGTCCCGAAATTTTACTTGGCAATTGAATTGCGCTGTCAGTGGTAATTGGCTCCCTGTGGCGCTGCGTGCGATATGTTCCACTTGGTGGGTGTCTGTGATGTTTAGCTTTTCGAAGACATTTTGACTTATTATAGTTATGTCTGATGCGGTGTCAAATTGTACTTTTACTTTTACGCCATTTATCTCCACTGTGATGAACTTGCGGTTCGATGTGTTGATGCAGTTCGTGAAGATACTCTGGGATTGTGTCACGAACCTGGATATATTCTTTTTCGAATGCGGCTTGTTGGACGATTTGAATTTCTCCTTTGCTGATCGCTGGTTGTTGTTTTTGTGGTGCGCGTTGCAGTAGCCGTCCTTGTGACCTACTTTTCTGCACTGACTGCATTTGTGTTTCACGTATGTGCAGTTTCGCACATAATGCATGCCGCCACAGAACCAACACGGTGTTTTTGGCGTAGTTGTTGTGCTGTGTGTACTTACAGTTGGGTTGGACTGTAGTTTGTTCACTTGTCCGGATTTCGACTCGATGAGTGTGGTGTCCTGCTTTAGATTGATAAGCCGTTGGCATTCCTTTGCAATGACGTCCAATGTCACTGTTGCTGCTTTGCTATCTATCAAATTTAGAATTTTCGTGCGAATTTCAAAATCCGATGCTGATTTTAGACCCATAACGAATATGAGGCATTTAAATTGATCAAGCGTAAGTTCGTTCAACTTAAACTCCTCGCACTGTTTATTGACCATACCTGCGTACGTAATAAAATCATCAGTGACATTTCTGATGAGTTGAAAACAGTTGTTTCGCTTGTTGAACTGGGAAGTTTGTTCTCCAAAAATTTGTTTCAATTGCCGTACTGTTTCCTTGAATTCAATTTCTCTCGGATGTTTTGGCAAAATGAAATTTATGTATTTTGTATGAACTGGAGTGCTGAGCTTGCGAAGCAGGAGTCGAACTTTTGCGGCATCATCCAGTTTTGCTGCGTCAATTTCAAAGAGATCTTCGAAACGTGCGTACCAGGAGTCAAATGTGAGGTTGTGTTCCGGATTGTACAAAAATTCGGAAATGCTTGAGGCTAGCGCTTCGATAATGAATTCTGGTCCCTGTGTTGCACTGCTCGTGCCAGCAGTCTGTCCACTGGATGATAATAGCTGTTTTACTAAGTTTTGCATAGCTGCGTTGTCCCGCTCATGTTGTTCCTGCATGCGCTCGAACAAAGCTTGCATTGTCGCGTCCATTTCGTGTGTACTTGCACTTCGCGCTGATGACAAATATTAACTCTGCGACCGAATATTAACTTGATATTCTCGTCGCCCGATATCCTCGTCGCCACTGTTGTGATCCCTTGTTAGAACCAGTATTTAATGCAATGGAAACACACACAAGCTAATTCAAATTCTCAGTTTTATTGAACGACCCTTTATACATGGCGTCTCTTGCTTAAACGTTCTACCACGTTCCACTCTATGGAACCCATTGTCGAGTTAGTGCTGCCAATACTAAGCCTTGATTTTCTCGCGACTATTAATAATATGTACATGTACGTTGAATTTAAGCTTGCAGCCCTCTCATTTGACTCAAAATCATTTAAATAATCACATTTAAGAGACAGGTTTATTATTGAACTATGAACTAAAATTGAGCCAAATGACAGCTGTCACGTACAAACGAGGACTAAATTCGACATGACCAAATTTTAGGTCAGATCGATGTAAACACCTTAGGACTAAATTCACTTAGTCCACTGTTAACCCTACCATTTTTTGGATGGCAGCCCCAAACACCTTTCTATCGCTGTAACTTTCGATGAAGTCATCAAAATTTAATCGGCTTAGGGTCTATTATTGCTTAGGGTGTCCATAAGTAGCTAGTGGTAAAATAAACACTCAAAATCTGCACAAATCCTCTACTGTTCTTCGAGCATTTGTGTTTCTAGCGGTTCTGATGCGCTAGGGCTATTTTCAGGTTTCTCTCGGTGTGCTAAGTTTTTGCAAACACCATTCGCTTTCATGCATTAATCTGGAACCAAAAAGCTTTCATAAGTGCATCGCGATCTAGATAACCACATTTTTTAAGGCTATGTGGACTGATTGTATTTCTAAATGTCTCATTGATCTCTGCTGCCAGTTGAAATGCTGTTTATTTTGTTTTTTTTTTTGCAAATTTTATAACGCCCAAGTTTAGCTTTAATACACACATCTGCGACATAAATACTTCAGATAGAAACGGAAAATTCTTTTCGTTTTCTTTAAGATTTTGAATTAATCTATGATCTTCAATACTTGTATTTTTATTTGCGACGATCTGTACTAGATTAATGTATTAAATCTCCAAGGTTTATTCAAATGTGTCACCGGCGTGGTCTCCACACAAATTTATGCGAATATACGCTTTAAAACTGCCAAATACTTTTAAGTACACGCAGACTTTATTGGGCGAATTCAAAGGGCTTTCAAGATCAAAAAGGTCTCTACTTTCTTCAAATCAGAGGTTGGGTCAAACTTGGCATTAATTGGTCTCAAGAGCATACCAATAGTTACGAAGAACCGTTCACTGCTTCCTATATTTTTTATGATGGAGAGCTTACTAGATAGTACGCAGACTTGATTGAATATGTGTATGAACTAATAGTAAAAATTAAGTATAAATGATTGAGTAAGAGTTATTGAAAGAATTTTGGCTGAAATAACCATTTACAGATGATTCTCACCAGGCTGCGTCGATATTCACAGCAATACACAGTTTTCTTCATGTAACTGTTGCACAACAACGTTTATACTTGGGATTGCACCTCGGGCTTCACTTCTGAATTTTAATGACTTAGTTTCCAGTTAGCATTCACCAGAGTACTGGTAGGTACACACCTGGCCTATATGTAACCGCACGATCGATGATCATCGATACATCTACTCTGTACAACATGTCAGCGAGTCATCAAAGCAAAGAGTGAAATGCACTGGTTCCCACAATACCTGGCCAGCTTAACCATTGAATGTGGCCTGAACGTACAGACACAAAAATACATAATGCGCTGTCGTTCCCGTTAATTCGTGGTGCATTACTGAGTTTTGGGCTTCCAGTTTACATTGACTCTCCTCATCGAAGTCTTCGTTTGATTTTGCGCTACTCCGATGACATGACACTTAGCATGCAAATTAAGTGAAAACTGTGTATACTCTTTGTCTTTCCCGGTGTTCGAACTTGGCTACTGATCTCAGGAGTCAGTCATTTGAAATATGCCGGCAGATTGCCTGCTTATGCACATACATACATACAAATTTGCAGTCTTAAATAGTAATTGTGGTTAGTGCCAAAGCCTGAAGTTTCCAAAAAACAAACGACAAAGACAAAGACAAAGCTACAAATCAAGCGCATGCCGCAAAGATGCTTGAGCAAAAATATTTCTTAAGTCATGATGTATACCACCTGAGAATGCTGGAAGAATTTAAGATTACTAGATAGAAATCAGTGGTGGGGGTAGAACAATATACATGTTTTTAGCAAGGAGAGATTACTATTTGAAAGAAATTCAATGAGGTCAAAGATATGGGCTAATATAATACACATCCACATGCGTGCTTTGGATTACATACGGATCTGTAAATGGCACTTTTGTCTCTTGTTACGAATTGATCTATTTATGCCCACATCTGCTTGCATCTTATATTGTATCAAAGGATGAACTGTGACCAGTTGTTACAGCGGATGATCTCACTTTAGTCTATTATTTTTATCGAATGCAGGATCAATAAATTGATTTGGGGAAGTAAATCCTTGTGCTATGTATTTGGCACGTTTCATTTCTCAAGATGCATGCACCGTTTGACTGAGAACCTGACGTTTGACTTAAATAAAAACTTGTATTCTTCGCTATTTGCCCGATTGATCTGAAATTTTCGGAGGACATGGTTGTTTATCTCAAACTCTTATGAGACTGTTGACCCTGAGGTGCTAAGATCAATCATTAACAGGTTCAATATTCCGGAGGAATATACCTTTTGGATACTATCATTAAAGGCATGTTGACATCATGCTAGTGCACTAGCGCTAGTTGACTGGTATCGCCGACTAGCCTACTACTAGCACAATGTAAACATGCATGCGAGTACTACTAGTAGGTTATTTTGCGCTAGTGCTACTAGCGTAGAAAAGTTGATAGTGAGTCTACTTTTCGCTAGTTCAATCGTACCAGTTGCAATTTCAAAATGGCGGCATCTAAAAAAATGAGTGAAGACGAAACGGTAAAATTCGTAGAAATGTACAAAAACGCGGAGTGTCTGTGGAACTATAGAGCCGAAATCTATAAGAAAAAGAATTTACGTGACAATGCTCTCGATGAAATTGCATAAGCATTTCAATATTACGAACGAAAACGTGAAAAAGAAAATAAAATCTATTCGTGATACATATTTTCTTGAAAAAAAGAAAGTTAAGGAATCAATTAAATCTAGCATGGCAGCAGAAGATTTGTATACCCCACGTCTTAAATGGTTCAACATTTTCGGACTCATTCTTGACTATCTGCCAGTCACGCAAAACGTTTAGCAGCATTGTGGAGGTAAGTTTTGAGTTTGCGATCTACGAGATAACGAATAAATCTCAAAACACTTCGATGATTTCTCCAGAATCATCATCAATGATGAAATAGCCAGAAAATAGTGTTTACAATCTCCAATAAATAAATTTTTGATTGGAAGTACTGAAAAGTATGTTTTCCATAATTTCAGAATGATAAGGAAAATGTGGAACATGGTGAAGATCATGTTCAGCTTCCAGACATTGATGAGCAAAGTGGAAAGAAAATATTTGTTCCCCCTGTTCCAAAGCGGTGTAAAAGATACGCTCAGGAAGCCGTTTCCATACCAAAGCACATAGCAATGGCAATGGATAAATTAGAAGGGATTAAGAATTCGATCCTGTCGAAGAATTTCATCACTTCTCTATGAATGTAGCGGAGAACTTAAGAAAGCTTCCCACTGAAAGAGCTTTAAAATGCCAGCAGCAAATCAGCAATTTGTTGTTAGAAGAGCGGATCTCTTTTAAAAGGGAAAAAAATTTCGTAGGCTGTTCTTCCATACACACATCATCAGTCCATACGGTGTGCTCGTCACCACAACATTCTTCTGAAAACGCAAATAATTTACATACAGAATCATTCTTGTTTTCTGCTGGCAACGATTTCCCTTTTGCAGAGAGCGACGAACCAAACGAGCCGGTAAATTCATCGCTGGCTAATTCAAACCTAATAACGTTGGCCCTCACTGATGTATTTCCATTCGAAATAAATAAATAAATCTTAACTTGTATTTTTTACTAAAGAAAATTTTATTTGCGAATTACATGTCACCTGACTAAGTGCCACTGCCAATCTACCGCTCCATGGTCCATAAAATATTTTGTGTAATTTTCTCTACAAAGTAATGCTTGTTTTGTGGAATTATTGCTCCCTAAATGACCCAATAAAGGTAAGAATCCACAGCTGTTTATTACTAGTCTTCAAGACCCCGGTGTAATAAATCCTGTTTCAATATCCTCTTGATCCACGCTTCCTGGTGGTATAAAGTTAGAGCAGTCCATAGTTTGGAGCCAATTATGTAGCACACAACACGCCTTGACGATTTCAGTGACTTCTTCGGGATTTAATTGAATGCAGGATAGAAAGATTCGAAATCGGGCAGATAAAATTCCAAAAGCGTTTTCTACAATCCTACGTGCTCTCAAAAGCCGATAATTAAAAATGGTTTGCTCACTAGATAATCTTCCGCAACGTGAATATGGTTTCATCAAATATGTACTAAGTGGAAAAGCATCATCCCCTACAACTACACCCCAATCAGGAAAATTTATAGATTTTTTTTCTATCGAAGCCTTCAACTTCGATTCTCTGTAAATCGAAGCATAATTTCGTCTGCCGTTAGATCCAGTTTCGATGTAGATGAATCTATAATTGCTATCAACTAAAGCAAATAACACGGTGCTAAAATGATGTTTGTAATTGTTCCAGTATTAGACGGACATTTGATTCGAATGTGTTTTCCGTCCAAAGCGCCGCAACATCCAGGAAAATTCCAACGTGTGGAAAATCCATTTGCAATCTTTTTCCACCCAGTTTCACAGCTAGGCACCTTTTATTAGAAACCATTTTATTATAAATATACATTTTGTCTTTTAATCTGGAATATGTTACCTGTATAAAATGTTGCAGAACATTGTAAATTGCCTTTAAGGTTTCGACAAGAAATTTTGAAATTGTTGACTTCGGCACTCAATATGTGTGTTCCAAGCTGCTAAACGAGTCACCTGTGGCTAAGAAGCGCAACGTAATCTGCAGTTTTATTTCAGGGGATAAACACTCGCGAAAAACTGTATCCTGTTTTGTTATTAATGGCTTTACTAGGCTTAATAGTTCCTTAAATTTTTCAGGGCTCAGGCGTAAATGGTGTTTGAAAGTAGCCGGATCCTCTTCTCGAACTTCAAGTAAAAAATTGTTACTCAGGCCTAAGTTTTCCCTCCGTTTTATCCATTCACGAATCCAATATTTCCGGCACTTAAGTTTTTTAGATTTTAAAACATTTTCCAATTCTGTTTGCGACATTTCAGCAATAACAGAAACAGCCAAATTTAATTGAATGCTGCTCATTTTTTCCGCGCAAACTTGCAACTAGAACACGTAACTGGTATGTAGTGTAAACAGCCACTAGCGTGAAAATATACTGGTACCAGTCAACTAGCGCTAGTGCACTAGCATGATGTCAACATGCCTTAATGTACAACAGAATTTTATCCCTTTGAGAAGATAATGGTATGGTTAATAATGGTATTTCTCAAGGAGATGTCTTAAGCCCACTCATTTTCAATATTTATACTGTTGAATTGCATAAGTCCACCAAATAATAATATTAAGCTGATAAAATATGCTGATGATTTCATTATTACAGTTTAGTGTCTCTGACTTTGTAAACCCTGCAAGAAAACTTAAACTGCCCTTAAACGCTGATGAATGCAATAGTATTATTCTTATTAGTAGTTGAAAATTTTCTAGAATCAAAACTGAAAGAAGGAAAGTTAATTGGGCTACAGAAGTTAAATTTCTGGGTAAAATTATCAAGAATAACGTTTCAGATAAAAATTGTGCATTGAAGAAAATTGAGCTAATTAATTCGAAATTAAATATAAAGAATTACGGATGTACAAATCTTTGTTAGAGCGAAACTAGAGAGGCACATCTCAAGCCTTGTCAATGTTCCTCAATGTTTTTTAAGTAAAATTGATAGTCTGAAAGCAGTGGTTATCAAAAGATGCCTGGGTTTGTCTAGACTAGTGAATGCAAAACTATGGCGCGCATGCACCAAGCGAAGCACATTAGATGATTACAAGTGACGCATTGCGTTTTTGTGCCTTATTTTTGATTCAAAGTAGGCACTCTTACAATAAATCTTCTTGTTACCAAAGCCTGAGCCCTTTCAATTCAATTGATGTAGTCTTTTAACTCATCAGTTTGCCAAATTTTTGACAGTTGACAATTATTGGATGTGTATTAGTACGTTTAAACTGAAACAAAATCATATTATTTCGATCAGCTGATCGATTTCAGACCAAATCAGCCTTAACCTAGAGTCTACATTGGCCATGAGCTCTGCCATATGCGATGGCAACGAATGTCAGTTTATGGCATGTCATCTGATGCCTGGGCAACGGCATGTCATGCCATATCATTTTGAAAATATCATTCAGCAGTGAACATATGCCCGCTATCCGGTGTTATAGAGCACTGCGAAGGTTAGAGGAAGCGGAATGTGAGGAAAGACGCAAATTGAGGAAGAGGCAAACATATATTTCCATAAGCAATATTTTTTTTTGTATTCGTTTAGGGTTTGTAACACTATTTTCCTTGACATCGCCATTTTGAAAATGAGCAACTGTCAGAATATGACCATGCTTATGGCCATGCAAATGTCTTGCCATATGGCTTGACATCTATGGCGTGACATCAAATATGGTATGCCATATACCGTCTACATTTTCCATTTCCATGGCAAGTCGAATGTTATGCCATCTCCCATGGCCAATGTGGACGCGGCGTAAATCATTCAGGTTTGCCAAAAAAACTATTGTCTTTTGACATATTAGATCGGTCTGAATTTGATAAATCTAGTTGATATTGGGAGCTGTTGTAGATGTTTTGCCGGTTCAATTAAATTGAACATATGCGTAATTGGATCCACAAAAAGAAAATATATTCGAATTAATGTTAATTCGCTAGTTGTTCCAAAAAAGTGTAATTAGCTCCTAAATTATCGGAAAATGAGAATTTCGAATGAACAAGAAGAAAAAGCGTTGATAAAAATAAGAAAACTGAGGTTTGCCGAGCTAGGTGGTGCACAAAAAACGGGAATTTCGTTCAAAAATTGAGGATACAAATAATGAAGTTAAACGTAAACGTTTCTGCGGAGAAAATTAAACATATATACATATTATATACCTATTTCAAGAAAACTAAAGTCCAAGCCATGAGTTAACCAACATTCATTTATGTATGTTTTTTAAGGAAACACAAAAATTTCACACGAAATTTACGTTCATAATAATTTGCATATTTTGCTTAAACTCTAAGGCACTCCGCACACGGGTCGTTGAGCTATCGTCGTAGATGCGATATTTCTACGCTTGGTCGTCACAACCTATGTAAATCAATGGGTGACCGCTAACGGAGCGTAAGCCTATCGTAAAGAGTGAGAAACGTAGTCGGTTCACATTGAGTGCGTCTCAAGCGTTGTGCATTGCAGGCCTCAAGTCGAATGAGTAGTCGTTTTTGCAAGCGCGATGGATGACGGCAACGTACGATTCGTGGGGGAGGTCGGAAAATGCCCCGAATTGTTTGATTTTACGACGCATACTGACGTTTTCTTGACGACCCGTGTGTGGACATAATACGAGGATGACGGCACTCGTTTTCTCGCGAGCTTGACAAGTGTCAAACGCATCTCTCACGTACATATAGCATTGCTAACGACCCGTGTGCGGAGTGCCTTAATCAGCCCGGCCTGAGTGAAAGGCTCACCTGATTTTCTTGAAAAGTGGACCTTTACACTCATGAATCAAATCAGTAAAAAAAAAATCAGTAAACTAGTTTAACTAGAAAATCAGGAAAAAGCTTACTCTATACGCATCATGGCTCTCAACCTCTCTCCGCGTAGTTTCTATATCTTCACTAGAATAAAGGGCAGGTCCTTTCCCCCAAGAGATCACCAGTGTCTAACAAATAAACTGCTGGCAACCAAGTAGGAATGAAATAAACTTGCATGCTACTCTTAATCGTTTTTGCCGCATGCCGGATAAACGCTGAGAAATGACCGAAATCAATATATTAACATCTTAATACAGTGAAACCTCTCTATGTTGACCACCTGCGGTTCGGGTTGATTTCGGTCAAGATACGCAGGTGGTTAGTTTAAAGAGGGGTGCTTGTTTTTCATTAAACACTATTGTCTTTTCATAGAGCATTTGCATAACAATAAAAATACCTTGGAGATTTATGAAAAGAAACAAAATAATGCGCCTAAAGAATTATATTAAATTATTTATTACCGCCATAGAAGTCATATAAAATTATTTGCTTTGCCTTCGTATAAAGTGCATTAGCTTCTATTTTATTTGGTAGCTCAAACACTGTTTCAATTAAACTTGGTTGATGAGCTCCGGCGTATCTTAGGCGTAGTAAGTCAATTTAATGGTCTGCTTAGCGGTAGGTACTGGTATCACCGACCTAACTATTTGAAGATCCGCAGTTTCCTCTTCTTCGTCGGTTCGAATGCTCATAGCATCTTCTAAAATTTCTTCCTTATTATTGCCATTGAAAGAATTAAACTCATTTGAAGCTTATAAATAATCCAGAATGATTTGAGGCAAGACTGAAATAATTGGCTGTAAATTTACTTCGTCTGTATCATACAAGGCGTTAAGTTGAAACCCGCTCGATGAAAACATTCCCTTATTGTATATTCTGGTACCTGAATGAATCCACCTGATCGCATCTAAAGCAGTTACTTTTCTCACCATTTCATAGGTTGAGCCGGAGTCAGTATCTATCATGGAAATTAAGTGAAGCAAAAGATTTTTCCGATAATGTATGATCCGATAATATTGGGTAATGCCTTGGGCCAAAAACTGGAGCTCAGATGTCAGATTTGGAGACAAGAATTTTACTTGTACATTCGAAAAAGAGGTGTCAAGGTTATGACTTGTAGCATTATCCAATAAAATTATTATTTTCCCCCTTTGTTTTTGCATTTCTTTATCTATTTTCTCAAAAATTGCGGTTGTCATCAATGATTTTTTGTTCGATTTCTAAAGTACAGGCAGATCTTGCACCTTACTGGAATTCGTTTTAAAAATCCGTGCGGTTCTAGCTTCTCTCCTGTTGCACTACAGCATAGAAAAATGCTCAGTCTCTCCTTGGCCATCTTGCTCCCTTTACTCTTTTCGTCTTTTGTCACAAGGCTTTTGGTTGGTAACTGCCTATTAAACAAACTAGTTTCGTCCACATTAAACTGATCCTCAACTTTATATTCCTTATACCCGTCAACCGTCGAAAAGTGCGGACGCGTTTCTGTTTTCCCTTCAAATTAAGCCAATTTAAGCATTGACCCATTTTTAATACGCAAGTGTTTCCGCAACTGGGCATTACCAATAATTAATCGTGGTTACAAGTGGTGCTTGATAAATTGTGCAGTGTAACCAATTCTTGTATACACTCTCAAAGTTACCTACTCAAAACTATAATTATAATTAATCGTGTGTCGCAAGTGCTGCTTGATAATGTGCAGCGTAATCCATTTTCTTGTCTAAAATCACAAAGTGACCGATTCAAATCTGCTGTGCTGTTTAAAATTAAACTGAATTAAACTAAAGACACTCAGATATCAATCATAATAATTTTTTTTGATGAATATTTTCGTGATTGTTTTTCCTTTAATCACTAAACAGCCATGAGTTACAAATGCTGCTTTGTGAATTGTACAGCCTACGATAGTAAATCCAAGTTCGTCGTGTGTAAAGGCTATTGTCAACGCAGATTACATCGTGCATGTATGAAGACTGGTATTCATCATATCTTACTGAGCATTTTATATGCTCTGATTGTCAAGATATAGAAAGTCGTTTGAGATATATGTTCGTAAATATCATACAACACATCGACAACTTATTAAAGGACAAAGATGACCTGCTCGCCAAACAGCTTGCACAGACCAAGGCTAACGGTGACAGTTTTATCGAAATGGCCAGAAATTTCGATGGACTAGTGAGCATAACAACGAACAACAACAACGACCACAAACATAATATCGAGAAAGCTTTATCTACTCTCGATAAGAAAATATCCATGTTGCTTGAAAGTTCTACCACCAATTGCGGTGAATCGTCTCTAGCTAGAGGAATGGATGCTGATATGGGCCTTTTTGATAACATGGCATGCACAGTTAAAAGTCTTGACAAAAATCTCAACATTCTTGTTGAAATGATTAATGATGTTGCCACCAAAGCAACGATAGGAGAAGTTTCTGAAGACTTACAAGTAATGTCAGTAGTACCAATTATGGTGGATAATTCAACATCCCCAATGAAGCAGCTGAGACCAATCTCCAACAAAATAATTTCAAAAGCTGCAGACAAATCCTCGAGTCGGCCGATTTTAAAATTTGGCAGATCTTGGTCTCGTGAAGAATGGGATGCCAGAATTAGGAAGATCAAGCTGTTCAACAACACAATCAACAACAAAATGTGCAACCAGGCAGTAAGCACGACGGTTATTGACAAACCTTGCAACAAAACTTTCTTTGTAAGAGGAGCTCCTAGATCCGCTGACGTCACCTGGTTATACAGAGTACTCAAGGATGAGTTATGCATCGTGGATTGTAAATGTGAACCTATACGCACCCGTCGGCGAGGATACAAGGACAAATCCCAAACTTGTTTCAAACTAACTGTTCCAGCAAAATATGGGTGGCTTTTTTCTAACCATAAACGCATTGGAGATGTTTATACTTGGCGCGGAATGACATTCAGCCAGTGGAGGAACAATAAATCCAGTAAACGCATCACCACCAAACCCAGGCACTTTGCAACCAACCTATCGATGTCTTCTCAATAAAAACCTAACAGGTATTTAGTCGATTCCCTTTATACAGTTTCCCGAAATTCACCTCCTCTCTCCCGAGAAACTTTATCATCCTCTACAAATAACGCAATTCCAAAGATGACTAATACACTCACACCTAAATCACCCACAAACACTACCTCCAATCAAAAACTCACATCTACTCTTTCTTCAAATAAAGATACAAATAATTATGATGTTCTAAAACCACCAAAGCAACTTTGTAATTCTGGCATAGTAGCAAGTTCAAAATATTCTAATTTCGTACGCGGCCAAGACCAAATACCACTGGCATCTGACTCGATTCATATACTAAACTCATCACACTCTCAACATTCTCCTACAAAATTTATAGATCCACTTGTACCACCAATTGTAAAACTAACGATAAATTCAAATAATGATACGGATAATAGATACTTGTTATCACGATTTAGAGACCATAAGATCTATGGTATTGTCCGCCTTTATCTCGCATACATGCATAATGCGAACGATGCTACCTGCTTTGAGGGAAAAACAAAGACGCACCTCAAATTATTGATACATCAAGAAGGTCTTCCCACTGAAGTTGACTCTCTTCGCTCATTCTTTACTCGCTATCATGTCGAACTGGGAATGACTCTAGAACAAGTCGAAAGCGATCTTTAAACATATTGTTCATATGTGAGCTCCAAATATATTTCACTTTTACAGAAGTCACGCTAAAATCAAAAGAAATATTATTCCTAATGAAAAAGTCAACCGGAAATTCTCTACACCATCACCAAGTTTTCTCGACCACAACTGCGGTGGTACTGACGCTAAATCTTGCCATTTCAATATCCTGGCCATAACTGAGACCTGGTTGAACGAATCACATCTTAATGAGGAAATTCTTGACTCTAATTGGACCATATACAGAGCTGATCGCGATTATATTCAGACTGGTTCCACAAGAGGAGGTGGTGTTTTTATCGCCATGCACAACTCCTTTTCAAGCGAACCTATTGTAACTAATCAGTGCAAGTTATTTGAACATAAATTCGTCAGAGTTCTATTTAACTGTCATTATATGTGCATTGGAATTTTTTATGTATCACCCCACTCTAACGAAATTGCTTACAATAATATAAATGACACCATATCCTCCATTATTGCTTCGATGAATGAGGAAGACAAAATAATCATTTTCGGGGACTTCAACCGTCCAAACTTCAGATTTACTATTGATGAAAATGATAGCCAACTCCTCCCGATCAACCTTCCTGACGCCATTGATTTCAACCTTATCAGTTCATTCTATGGCAATGATTTACAGCAAGTTATATCGTTTTCTAACCAGAATGGTAAGTGGTTAGATTTAATATTTACCAATTTTTATGACGAGGTGGTGGTTAGTGCAACTACTGACGCCGAGAATCTTTTCTCTAATACTCTTCATCACTCCGCTATTACCGTTGAACTTTCCACTATCAATATTGCTTTTAACCAATCATACAATAATGAAATTGTATTTGATTTTCATAATGCTGACTACGTAAGCATTAAAAATTATCTGGATACCATAGAATGGTCAAGGTCCATCTCAACGTTAGATTTGGATGGACTTGTTTCTTTTTTCTACGAAAAAACCTTTCAAGCCATTGACACTTATGTACCAAAGATAAAAAAACGCAATAAACGTTCTGAGCCATGGCTTGACAATAATTTGAGACAATTAAGGAACCGACGAAACAAACTTTATAAAGCAATTCAAAATGATTGCAATATCAGCGTAGGGCTAAAGGAAAGCTACGATCTTTTATCCAAAGAATTCTCAATTAAATCTCGGGAAGCATATGAGCTTTACGTGACTTTAATGGGTAACAAAATTGTAAATGACCCAAGAGAGTTTTTTGATTTCGTTAATATGAAACGAAAAACGACTGGCTATCCCGCTTCTATGTTCAGAGGGAACACTATATCTTCGCTTCCACAGGAAATCTCCAATTAATTTGCAGATTACTTTCAAGATTCGTTCTGTCCTCCTTCGATCCCTACAATAAATTCAACTGTCTGCCCTACCCAAACTTTATCCACACCACTCATTGACGGAATCATTCTAGCAAAAGAGGCAATTGCCAACGCTATCCAAGAGCTAAACATGAATAAAGGACCTGGACCTGACCTAATACCTCCCTGCTTTGTGATACAGTGTATCAATCAATTGATAACCCCTCTGTATATAATTTTTAACAAGTCGCTGTCATTAGGCGTATTTCCATCCTTTTGGAAATCTTCCCATCTTACGCCTATTTTCAAAAGTGGCGATAAAAGATCTATTGACAACTATCGAGGCATCGCTATTCTCTCAGTGATCCCCAAACTCTTCGAGAAGCTCGTCTGCGATCAACTGACTATCATAATAAGTCTCCTTCTCAACGAACAGCAACATGGGTTTAGAAAAGGCAGGTCAACTACCACGAATCTCATGATCCTGGTTTCGGACGTCCTTTGTGAAATGGAAAAGCGAAACCAGGTTCATGCGATTTATACTGATTTCAGTAAGGCCTTTGACAGAGTCAACCATCAAATTTTGACACAGAAATTACTTAATTTCGGTATATCTGGCTGCCTACTTAACTGGCTTAAATCTTATCTTTGTGACAGAACCCAGATTATCAAATTCCAAGGAAAATTTTCAAAAACAGTTTTTGCTCTGTCGGTGGTGCCGCAAGGCAGTCATTTGGGCCCTCTTTTCTTTAATATTTTCATTTCGGATCTATCTAGGATTTTATTTGATACCCCACACCTCTTCTACGCTGATGACTTGAAATTGTACCACACTATCAAAACGCAGTCCAACATTGATTGTCTTCAATCAAAACTTGTATCTCTCGAACAGTGGTGCCTCCTGAATAAACTAAATCTCAACGTCGACAAGTGTCGAGTGATAAGTTTCTCCAGGAAAAACAGAGTAATAGCCAATTCATACTATCTTAATAGCAACGAACTTATTAGGGTTGAACATATCTTAGACCTAGGTGTAACCCTAGATACCAAATTGCGCTTTAATTTGCAGATCGACAAAGTCTTGTCGAAAGGCAGCAAACAATTAGGTTTCATTAAGAGGCGCGCTAAAGAGTTCAAAAACATTTGGGTTACTAAGTCTCTATATAAATCACTAGTGCGACCTCTACTGGAATACGCCTGCATAGTCTGGTGCCCAGCTTTTCAACTACACAGCGACAGGCTCGAATCAGTTCAGAAACAATTTTTGCTTTTCGCCTTGAGGCACCTCTATAATCCAAACGACTTTAGTAATCTTCCCTCTTACGAATACAGACTCGGTCTTTTAAACCTAATGACTCTTTCATCAAGAAGAACCATAATTAGCGCATGTCTAGCCTTTGATGTCATTAACGGAACAGTAAGAATAGCAGCTCTCTCTAACCGAATTACTTTCAACAATCAAATAAGACGGACTAGGCATACAACCCTCCTTAAGGAATACCAGCACCTTACAGTTTATGGGTATAATGAACCCATCAATAGGTGCTGTAGAACATTCAACACTATAAGTCATCACCACTCTTCAGGTATCACCACATCTACTTTCAAAAATAACTCGACAAAGGCCCTATTAACTACTTAACCTACTTATTTCCCATCCTTGTTCGCCTAAATGCAAATAAACATTAACTTGAAATACTTGCTTGTTCTATTTTATGCATATTCTATTGTAATATATATTGTATCATGCCTTGTTTGGCAAATAAATAAATAAAATGTCAAGTAATTTAAGTATTCAATGCGCCGCTGCTTCATAGTCAACATTCACCGGATAATGCTCTAAACTGGATATTATTTCGCAACCAATGCTTTCACTTGAAGAAATGGGCCAGTCACTGGGATATTTTTTGATCGGCACTTCTTAAAAAATTCTAGAACTTTTTCCTTGACAGGTTCAAGCTGCGTCTTCATCAATTTCCGTTTTATTGCTAGATTAACACTTTAGTTAAATGCTGTTAAAATCCATTCTTTATTCTTGATAATGCTAACAACTGTAGATTCCGCTATTTTATATTTTTCCGCTAAAGATCGCTCGCTTTTTCCTGCGTCGACTTCATCTCAAATTTCCTTTTTCGTAAGCAGATTCAGTTCTACACTTGACTTTTTTTGTGCCATTTTCCGCCTGGAAAAAAAATCTTAAACATAAATACATTTCACTACAAATAATTTTCTTCCAACCTAGAAAGCAAAGCCAAACTTAAAAAAAAGTAAATTTTCACTATGTTACAGTGGCGAAATTATATATATTCATTATTTTCATTTTCATTTCAGTAGCCAGACAGATTCTTCATAAAAAAACCAAAGTGGCCAACTTAGAAAGGTGGAATGTAATGTGACATTTTACAGACTTACGGTCAAGTTACAAGTTAGACAGGTGGTCAGCTTGTAAGGGTGTATTTGTATTGGCAACGAATTGAACTAGGAAAAACTGGTTAAATTAGCCAGGTGGTCAGCTTGTGGAGGTGGTCAACTTCACAGGTTTCACTGTATTGTTATAGTAACAGCATTGTCCCTAATACATAATTTTAACAGCTTAATATTTTATGTTAGGATATTTGCAGTTTAACATTATATATTAAGGGGACGTAGCACCTTCAAATTGAAAAATTAATGTTTTTTTCAAAGGCTTGTTTTTAATTGAATAAAAAAACGTATCTTAATGAAACTTTTTACACATACTTTACTTCTTTTATACTACATTAAACAAATTGTTAAAAATGTTTTGTGGCCCCCTGTCGTCTGCTACAATTTTTTGGAAAATACACCAAAAAAACCTGCCGTACATGATAACTGTCCTCAGGAAAGTCTGAAAAAACAACAAAAACGTGGTTTTGATCAACATCAAAGCGGCCTTAGAATGAACTAAAAAAAAAAATTTGGTTGAAAAATAACAAAATGGCGGCGTTTTTTTCGAAAATCGAGGTTTTTTTTCCCAGAAATCGGTTATAACTAAAAAAATTTAGTGCCGATTTTTTCATCCGTAGTTCATTCTGAGCATCAACACGTGCAAATTAACGTGTTAAAATTTCAGAACGGTTGGATAATATTGTTTTTCTTAATCATGCACGCCAACTTGCAAAACGTTGTTTCGAGAAAATCGCGCTTGAAGTTAAAATTCAATATTTTTTGCAATAAATCTTACCGAAAATTAATCTGCGATACCTGGACCATGCAATGTACCTTCTTCTTGCTCATACTCCTCCTCTTCCAAGGATTTTTGCTCCCTTCGAGCAGTTCTGGCCTCTTTAGATGCCTCAGTCGAGTGTTTTCCGCCTGGTTGATTCTTGCAGCATCTCTATGTTCTGCATGTTCCAGCGCACGTTCGCTAATCGTAACTCCCAAGATAGCTCTAAATTTTTCATTAAATGTACATGCAGAAATATTTGCAGCCATATTTAGCACGTTTTCCCACAAAAAGTATGTTTGGGGGCCAAATTCCAAACACAAGAATTATAGCTTTCGTTATTATTCTGCGTAACACTGCCAAAGCAGCGCTTTAATAAATCTTTTGATGATAAGTCAGCATAAATAGGCTTTAAAATTTCTTATACCTCATCATCTAAAGGTAGAGGATGCTTGAAATTTTTTAATGCATTATCACCAGCTGCCTCCGCCTTGCGCCAGTTACATCAAGTTTTTTCTACAACAGAACAATAACAGTGTTGAGGGTTCTCATCAGTTGAAATTTTGTGGTAATATGCTGCCCAAATTTATTTGCGCATATTTTCAACTGAACCAGGATTTCGTCGCATAGCTAGGCCATAATAGTATGTGGCAAAATTTTTCATTAATTTTAGTGTCAGTTGAACTTTTTTCGGACCTTTGTTTGGAGATTCTACACTGTTTTTACAGCTATTTTTTTGTTTTTTTTTTGCCAAGGCTAACTGTTTTTTTGCTTCTTTTAAAGGAGATGACTCACTTATCTTTGTCTACACTTTGGGTAAAGTCGATGTAGCGATATAGCGAAGTCAACGAAAATCATAGAAATAATGACTTTGGGCACTTCGCTATATATACTCACAACATTTTTTTTTTAGAATTTCAATTTTATATTATTAAAATCATGTTTTTAAAGCTCCATTCTAACATATTCAATCAGAAAACAAAAATCGATTTTTCAAAAATTTGGAGGTGCTACGTTGCCTTAAGCTGTTAACTTTTTATGTTAAGAACATCTGTAAATATAAATGTTTTAACATCTTAACATAAATATATTACTAAGCCAATATAAATGTATTAGCCAAGGTTGGTGAAATTGTTGGTCATACAACAAAGTACATTGCTAGTATTGTTAGTTTTTTTTTTTTTTCCCTCCGGTTTTTCTGCACTTTTGCAGAAAAGGTCTTGGCTTCCTGACTAGCAGGCATCAGCCAACGTGTACACGATTAGTAAACTTTCTTCAATTATCGATTTATTCGATTTAGTACAAACACAAATTGCGTATTAAGAACGCGCACTTTTTCATATATAACAAACAAACATAGAACACAAAGGCATCTCGAAACAACGCGACGACGCGAACACGCAGTTCAAGACACGATGATTCATGTCTTGTCAATTCCAGAGAAAGACCGTCCTTCGGAGAAAAACAGACACTGCAGTTCTCCGGCTACAACCTATCACCGCAAGAGACAACACACGAAAGGTATTGTTAGTTATGATGTTAATATTAAATACGGCAATAGCACCCTGGAATAACCTAATCTTGTCCATCGAAGCTAAGCAGTATTGGGCGCGGTTAGTACTTAGACGGGGGCCTTGGGATTATGAAAAAATCATATCGACATGCTAATAAAGCATATGGCGTGTTAATATTAATGGTATACCAATAGTATTGTAAGATGCTAATATAACTTATTGCGATTTTACTATTTAATATTGGCCTACTAATATAATATTGTAACAGACGAATTCACCACACGCATGTTAATATATAAAATTTTAAGAATGCTATATAATGTTATTGCTAGGTCAATATAATAATGTTGAGAAATGTTTTCAATATAAATATATTAGCTGCAAAATATATTAAGGGTAGAACAATGATTTTTTAGCGTGTACCTACTCCACATTGGATGAAAAAACGCACCTTTATTAAGACATGTTCCGGCCTTAATATTCAAAGGATATTGAAATTTAATTTGTTTTGTATTGTATATGAAAGTCATAATATATCCACATATTTCCAGCCAATATACATATATATATATATACATATATATATATATATATATATATATATATATATATATATATATATATATATATATATATATATATATATATATACATATACATATATATATATATATATATATATATATATATATATACACATATGCACAATATACATATATATATATATACATATGTATATATATATATATATATATATATATATATATATATATATATATATATATATATATATATATATATATACATATATATATATATATATATATATATATATATATATATATATATATATATATATATATATATATATATATATATATATATATATATGTACATACAAGTACATAAACTAGGAAAATAAATGCTAAGCTAAGTATACTATTGAATATTATATTGCCTCCCGCTTTCTCTTGAGATGGGAGGAACTATCCTGTGTCTGGAGGAAATAAAAATGGGAGGAACTATCGTGAACAATCTACGTACAATCAACAAAACAAACTCAGCTTTCTTGATCACAATCGTCTTTATGCAGACAAACGTTGATTAGTTAAGAATAAACAGAGTATTAATCTAAAAAAAAAACAGGTGCTTTTAAATAAGCACAAAGATCTTTAAGACAATTATTTTTGCAAAACATTCAACTTTAAAGTTATTTGGCACAACGAAAACTCCATAAATTATTTGTTTTCAGAGCAAACAGAGCAGACAAAGAATTAATAATTGCCTATTTACAGACTCAAAAACGTATTCAACGCAGCTGATCAAATCAACTTAAATGCTCTAACGTTTTTTTCGACAAAGTTAAAATTCTTTTGGTATCGGTTCACGTTTACTTGAATTCAAATATTGATTTCCTGTGCATACTAATTAGCAAACTAATGACTATTGTGAGAAAATTTGAATAAGAAGAATCTACGGTCTTATAAATGTTCGCCCGTAAGAAATTTGACTTAGTAAGTGGGTGATTTTAATAACGACAGTCGCGTAAAGATGATAAAAGCAACGTGTTTCTTTTTAATTCTCACAGCTCTTATATTGGAGTCAAAAGCTCAAAATTATTGTGATGCGAACTTATGTCCTGCCGGAAGAAGAAATATCGCTTGTGGAAACAATGGAGTAAGTGGCTATTTCATTGAACGGAATGATTTAGTTTAAGTCTTAAGCTTAGTACTGCCTTCGATTTCAGGTGAGATTTTCATACAAAATTTCACGTGAAATATGTTTTGGCGAAAATTTAGCTTGAAAGTTGAAACTTGAAACTTAGCGTGAAAAGTTGCTTCTTTCCGTCAAAAGTTTCTTTCGGAATTGAAACGCAGATTGCATTGACATATGTATGTCTTCTATCATTTCACGCCGATTTAGTATGTGCAGTTCTTTCTTGCGAGCTAAAAACTGACATTTAGTGTTTGAATTTGAAAATTGAGTTGCACAAATGTCTTTTCAATAACTATATCGATCAAAAATTGAAATTCTTGACATTTTATCCGTCGGAAATGAGCAGTGTCTTCGCTTTTCCCCATTGTCAAAATTTTCGCTCGATAGATTGATCAGATGATGGAGGCATGTCAAAATATAGCTTCACAATTAACTCAGTACCAACCTTTAGTTGTGAAATAAAAACACTGCGATAAAACTTATAGGCATTTGGATCGCAATGTGGAAATCGGGCGCAAGTGGTGAATCTAGCATCGATGCGTCCAGTTATTCTGCAGATGCACAATGTGCGGAGAAACATAGTAGCGGGAGGTAGCTTGAGTGGATTCAGTCCAGCAACACGTATGACAGAAGTTGTAAGTATTCTACATGGTCAAAGAAATTTCTTTAAAAGTACTTCTTGATGTGCACGATTTTAGACTTGGGATGAGGAACTAGCTAGAATGGCCTTGTTCAATGCCAAAATATGTATAATGCAGCACGATCAATGCAGAAATACACCCACTTATCCTCGTTCTGGCCAAAATATTGGAATGAGTTCATCAAGAGGAATACCAAATCGATTACGAAGACATCTAATCACAACCATACAGGGGTGGTATCAGGAGTACAAGAGCACTAATATGAACATAATCAACAGTTTCAGCAGTCCAAAGTAAAAAAATGTCAAGTAATGTTTGCCAATTTAATTAATTGTATATCCTTGTGGATAGGGCCGTCGGACATTTCACACAAATGATGAGTGATCGAATTTCTAAAATGGGTTGTGGTTCAGTTTTGTTCCTTAGAAATGGACGAAACACGAGGATAACAACTTGTAATTACGCTGTTACAAATATTCTTAACCGACCTGTTTATAAAGCAGGCACTACAGGATCAGAATGTACTTCAGGAAGGAGTGCTAGATACCCCAACTTGTGCTCATCTAACGAGCCTGTAAGCCCACAAGCTGTGTGAAAGACAACTGCTGCTCTCTCGAACATCTGTTGATATCGTCGAAACTGAGTGCTCATTTTCAGTATAGTATTTCTTTAGTAGCAATCGCCCGACATTGCGAAGGGATGGATATCTATATCTTTAAGTAAATATAAATTTATGATTTTTAAACATATAGGTGGTTAGTTGGGATTATAAAACAATAAAAACTTCAGCGAATAAAAACCATCAAAATATATTTTTTTTTTTTTTCAAATAAAATATGATTAGTTTTAAGTGGAAATAAACGAAAATTTGCATCTCTGAAAATATTGGAGTATGGAACTTATGCGTATAGAAAATACCTGATACAGGAATTTTACTAGGAAGTCATAAGGAAATATCTGATACATACACTTAATGACACAATAGTGATATAAGTGAAAAGTGCAGTGAAATTTTGATAATTAATAAGATGACATAGTTTATTTGCATCAAAGAGAGTGAGAGTTTACCTCATTTTTATCTATTGAATCTCGTGTCTAGCGGGTGAAACTAGAGTGTAGAGTCCCTGTTTAAAATCTAGGTAAGTACTAGTGACCGCGCACCAAGCTTTGAGTTCACTTGGTTCCGAATATGTACCTGAGTTAAATCAGAAGTAAAGTGAGCCGGGGAACTATTTACTCCACCCTCTTATTTACATTGATTGTAAATTTGTGGCTGAAGATCTCTACCAGCTTCAGTTTCTAGATCCTACAAGGGTTGTCGTGCGACTAGTTTATTTCCGATATTTATTGAATGGGTAGTATTTTTTATCGCTTTGGTTAGTGACTGTTTACTGAATGTCACCGAAGTAATAATTCGGGCTATTTTTCAACCAAAAATTTAGCCCCTTTATCGCAGGTTGACTATTAAATTATTTCGCTCCTTTCTAGTTCCATGGTTTTTCTCTTGAAAAACATCCATTTGTTTTATATATCTATTGAACTTCTTAAAAAACTCCCTTTGGGAGCAGGAGCCTAATTTTGGATAGCAATGACAGGACTAACTTACGTTCAAAGTGCAAATTTGCTTTACTGAACGGCGTTGAAGTCAGACAGTGTAATGGCATGTTCGCTGATCATAATCATTAAGAATATGGAAAGTTAAAGATTCGGCGTGAAAGTTTTTATCGAGGACCACAAAAAACGAAACTTAAATTAGGCTTGTGATATTGACAAAGTCAATCTTAGTAAACTTAAATAAAACGAATACCATAAATTGAGCTATTCTTCTTGACCGAAAAAGTCAAGGCAAACTTGGATGAATTCTTATGATAAGAAGTCTAGGTCTGCAATAGTTTTAAAAAAGTCCAATTGAAGATAGGAAAAACGCTTGTGGTGGCGAGATGCCACCCATTTAAAAAATAGATGTATTATTTTCTAAAATTTCAATCTGTACTAAAATTATTCAAACAGTTACTACTGTATTAAATGATGTTGGCCTCGCTTTGATCACAACGTACTTCAATGGTACTAAGCTTAAAGCAGGGGCATTCCACGTGAAGCGGACAGGTAAAAAATTTTGATGTTTCCGATTTTAGTAATATTTGATTATGTTATACCTATATATGTCTCCGATCCAGATACAAAATGTTTTTACAATACAAAGTCTGCTTATCGAGGTAGAAGTCTTTAAAGATTTAACTTTTTGGCAGATATGCGCTATTTAGAATCATTTCATCCAGTATTAAAAATATACAATAAAATAAATACAAAACTTGAATTTATACTTCATTTAATGAGCTTTTGAAACGCATTTTTGGATATTCAAAAAACATTTTTTTTTTATTATGTAAATATATATATATTTAAATTTTTGAAAGTTGAATTTCATTAAGATAGACCATAATATTTTTTTTATTTTTTTTTCTAAAAATAGTTAATATTGAATAGATAATCCTTGCTAAGTTTCATAATGGGCGTAGAAGTGGTTTAGGAGCTAGAGCAGTTACAGTTTCAAAACAGGCGTCGGCCTAAAGCTGAGCTACTTTCCCAGTGCATGGAAAACTGCCACCGTCATCCCAATACTTAGACCTGGTAAAAATCCAAATTTTCTATAGGCCCATAAGTCTGCTGCCAGCACTTAGCATGGTGTTTGCAAATATCATCTTACTAAGCCTAACCCAAAAAATCACGGAGTTCAAAATCATTTCCGACTGGCAAGTTGGCTTTAGACCCGGACTTTCTCCCACCCACCAGATAAGTCAGCATCATTGAGGAAGAATTTGTTTACAGTGAGTCGACGAGCATGATTGTCCTAGATATACAAAAGGCGTTCAACTCTGTCTGGCGTGATGAACTCATTTACAAGCTTATTAATTAGTCGCCCCCCATATAATTGGTATAATCAATCCAATCTTTTCTTCACTCAAGAGCACTTGCAGTGAAGGCTCGTTCTATTTTCACAGCATTCCGGTGGGAGTACCTCAAGGATCAGCTCTCAGTCGAACTCTTTATAATTTGTATACTTCTGATATGGAAAAATACCCCAACTGCGACATTGCTATGTATGCACACGACACTGCAAACATTGTAAATGTGCTGCAACGGCAGCTAGATCTAATCAATTCTTTTTGTGCGAAACGGAAAATCAAAATAAACCCATACAAAACCGAAGACATCTTGTTTTACCAAAAAAAAGGGCTCGGAGATTTCTCCCAAAGCCACAACTCAACAGTCTAGGTACCGTGGTGTCATGGCGATGATCAACAAAATACTTAGGAGTTCATTTAGATGATAAACTCACTTTTCAAACTCAAACAGACTCTGTTGTCCCCAAAAGAGCAAATAGCATCAAACTAAACTATCCGTTCTTTAACAGTATATTCAAATTAGCTCCTGACATCAAGCTTCTGTTTTCCGAGTCAATTATACAACCTGCTATTCTGTACGGAGCCCAAATCTGGTACAACCCTGCCACAAAAAAATAATTGCAAATTATCCATTCAGTCATCCTCTCTTTGATTTCTAACAGATATAAGCGGCAAGCGCTAGTTTTAGTTTTTAGTTGATTAAGATAACTTTTATAACCTTCTCAAGGTTTGATTTGCTTTTCCCTTAAATATTCTTCCTTTAATTAATAGATACTCAGCATACTTGGGATACCAAAAATAAAAAAATTATTTGACAGTAAGGGCTTTCCTGTCCAATCTCTAAATTTATATTCCTACTGTGTTCACAAAAGTTTCCGAATTTTTAATAAAGCTTTATAATTATTATTATTATTTTAAAAAAAAACTCTAGCGCATAGAAATCACTAGAAATGCTGACTTTTGAATAAAAGCAGACCAAAAGTGCAGATTCTGCTTCATATCGAATATAGTTGAAAAAGCATAAACATAAAGCAGATCAAAATTTAACGATAGCACTTTTCAGTGTACTAGTGGTTGAATTTTAGGTGGCGATGATAATGTCAGAAGCTACAGGGACAGAAATCCACGAAAATTCCGAGGCGCTGAAAATTAAAACAGTTGCAGCTTATTTCCATTATAAGACTTAATCTTGAAATGTCAATGCGTGCTATGAATTTCGTAATGATCTAGTCATTCTGTTAAGTCCACATAGGCTGATAAAATAAGCCATAGATAAAATGACTTGTACTACAGTGTTTATCCTTAACATCATATGCTCAAAGTGGAGTGAGTTACAAATCTTGAGTTACTCTCAGCCAAATTTCCGAGTTTGGGGTGACTTTGATCTCCTTACTCTTATGTGTTTGAGATGCAAATTCAGAGCTGAAAAAAGTAAACTAATGCTAATAGTACAAATAATAGTAAAAATAGCTAATAGTAAAAAATAAAGGATTTATAGGAGAAAGTATTTCGAACTGTAGCATAAGGTTCTTGAGTGGAAATAAGAGTTATCTCACTAAGAGTACCAAAATAGGAAAAATAGGGAACAAAAATGGAAAACTATCACCAAAGCAAAAACTCCATCGCTCTCTTTGAATAAAAATTATAAGATTTGACTCTATGAGTATTAAAAGATTTACCTAAGCTCTACACTGCTTTGATAATTCCTGTTTCTACATTCAATTCGCGATTGCAGTCATACTGATCTCGTTAACTGAATTCATTCATAATATATATAATAACGATGTCATACCACGCAAAAACACTTCATTTCAAAATTTCTATCAAAATGAAGTCGTAACAATTTCCACCTCACAAGGTGATTTAAAGTTATTATGCCTGCCCTCATTACAACCGAAACGCACTGTTCGCCATGAATACTCAAATAATGGGAAAATATTGCAAATATGGTCTCCGGACTATCAGGCTGCAGCAATCATCTGAATTGGCCATGCAACGACTGTCCCTGTATCCATGCACGTCAGCCTGTGACAAGTTTTCGCTGATGGGCTTCTAAATCAGGAGTGATGCCCATCTTTTATGGTGAGTTCGCTGGCAGGCCATTATCGTTCTCATCGCTAACGGCGACGACAATTGGATTTTCTGGACTGCAGCGTCAATGGAGTCTTGCTACTGGTCGTAAACTGGCGAGCAGGTATTGTCCAACATGCGATGATGGTATTTAAAGTGGCAGCCAGTAAAGTGCACTGTATGGACAATTCCATAAATGATTAGTAGAAAGCGCCACTGCCAACTCCTTTGATGGTAGCTTTTAATGCGGCGAGAAAACGTTTAGGAATTCGTATGTGAAAAAGTAGCGGCACTCGGATTGACAAGTGACGAGATTTGATGAGCTCTTCAAAATTACTCAATTTAATGGATATGGCAACAGGAAAGAACATCTGTATATTTGCGCGTGAGGTGGTGATGAATCGATGAGATTTGCACGGTCGCAGGTGCGTTTTCCAGGAAATAGAGTGTTTGGTTGGCGCGAGTTTTCAGTTTCGTCATGGGTAGATAATATAAACTCGACATACTTATCCTCATTCATTGGCAGAAAGCAAATAAACGACTAACCAAACTAATAGGATACGTGTTAATTTCGATAAATTTTGAACTAATGTATTACGCGACTTCCAAACCTATGTTACCGTAAAAAAGCTTTCGGATCTTAAATGCGAACCATTAGTCGTGTACGCAATAAATAAATTAATCTTGAACAGCGAATCTCAGTGGTTCGAACACCAGCACCCTGGTCTTATGGACTCTGGGCGATTTTCTTGCTTCTTTTATTTATCTCTTGGTTCTTGCGTTCAACATGATTTCCACACATGAACATAAGAAATGTGATTCATACAAAACGCATCGATTTATGCACTTGTATACAAATGGTTCACTTAGCAAGTTAATTTGAATAAATCGCTTATTTTTTTTAATTCGGAATTCGTTTTCGGCGCTTTGCTGCCGAGGATAGTAAAAACAGATCTGCAGACTGAAATCGTCTTGCCTGGCGATCGAGATCGAGGCAATGATTGAATTCGAGCTAAACGCACGTACGGAACAAATGTTTTATGCACTTGTTGCTGGTCGCGACATTGCCTAGTGCATGTCACACTACGTCGCGGCATGCAATCTTCTGTGCACCTACGAAGCTGCTAACCACATCCCAATTATGTATGTAAGTTACGTGGAACAAATCTGATCGTCCGCGAAATAAATTTACATGCATAAAAGACATCCTCCTGCTGCCCTTTGTGGAAACGTACGTGATGATGGCTTAATTTGGAGATGAACTGAGATTATTGGATAAAGGATTTCACTTAGTTTCGTATTCACGGCCAGTCCGGCGTTGAATCAGCTTGTTAGATGGTTTTGTGCAAATTCACGAGCTGTAGAGTGATGCGCATTCCATGATTGAGAAAACGAACTTTTAATGCATTCCAAGGGTTTGATAAGCATACGCTTATTAATGCGAAATAAATGATCATTTTTTTCTGTTGGTTTGAAGCGGGGGCATTAAGATAACGCAAATTAGTGATTTATGCATCAGAGCAACTAATCTTAATTAAAGAAATGAGTGTTCTCAGAGCCAAATATTCCTGAATATGCATGATTTAACGTATTGGGGAAATCTCCGAACACGTGACAATGCACAGTTACTTGAAACATTTATTCGTGTTAAGTTAAGATTTATTCGTCTCATATTTGCATAGTTTATATATTATTCAAATCTCATTTAACAGAAAATCCAATTATAAAATGAGATACAAAAAATTATCAAAAAATCATTCATATAAAGCAAAACAGGAATAAAAATAATAATAAAAATAAAAAAAATTGAAGAAAAAGTAAAGAGCAAAATGCACAATAAAAATAATTAAGAGACTACGTTAACATATCAATAACATGTTTTTCAAAAGAAAGAAATGACATGGAAAAAGAACCAAACTGATGAGCCTAGGTATAGGTGAGTCAAAATACACAAGAGTACGCGCAAAAGGAGTAAGGAAAAGCGATTGAGTTCTAACCGGGCGATCAGACACACGTAAGAAATGACACACGCGAATGTTGGAAGAGAGTAAGCTATGATAAAGCTTGTAAAGAAGACATTCATCAAGGAATACTCTGCGGGTACTCAGCAAATGGAGATTTAAGAAAAGCAGACGGTCATCATAAGGACGATAAGCAACATTAAACTTGAACAAAAGGCAGCGAGTAAACTTACGCTGAACGGATTCAACAGCATTAGACAGGTACACAAAACGAGGAGACCACACTTGGGAGCAATATTCAACAATGCTACGGACAAGAGAAATAAAAAGACGAACACATGTGTTGATATTGGTTGCAAAGTGAGAGCAGCGCAGAACAAAACCAGCTACTTTTGAAGACTTAGCAACCACAAAAGAAACATGCAGATCAAATTTTAACTTCGGATCAAAGATGATGCCGAGGTCTTTATGTTGATCTACATGCTTCAAAAGACTTTCACACAAAAAATATTCAAAGGAAATGGGATTAGGCTTATTGGAAAAAGACATCACGAAACACTTGGAAACATTAAGATCAAGGATGTTCGCAGAGCACCAATCACTTAAAACAAAAAGATTCGATTGTAACTTACAACAATCATTTTGTGAAGCGACAGCACGGAAAATTTTAAGGTCATCAGCATACAACAGAGACTCAGACTGAAAGTTACAAGGAAGGTCATTGATAAACAATGTGAAAAGGAGGGGACCAGGAATAGAACCTTGGGGAACAAGAGAAGTAGGAAAAAAAGGGGAGGAAGAACAACCATTAAACACAACACGGCAGACGCGATCATGGATGTAGGAAGAAAGCCAAGATGTAAGGGAACTGGAAACACCAAAATTACAGATCTTATCTAACAGCACTGTGTGATTTACCCTGTCAAATGCTTTCGCAAAGTCAGTGTAAATCACATCAGCTTGAAGACCATTGTCCAAAGTACACACGACGAAGCTAGTGAATTCCACTAAGTTCGTAGTCGTTGAACGTCCCTTGATGAAACCATGTTGCTTTACAGAAAATAAATGACTAAAAGCACCATGAATTCTGTCATGAACAATCCGCTCAAGCAACTTTGGAAAGCAGGACAGGAGGGATATAGAACGGTAGTTGGCCACATTGCCAATGTCTCCCGATTTTAAAATCGGAAAAACATTGGCAGCTTTCCAAGTAGAAGGAAAAACACTAACAGACAAACTCAAATTAAATAATATAGACAAAGGTACACATAAAGAAGATGCAAGAGACTTATCAAACACATTAGGAATGCCATCTGGGCCGCTGCTTGCTGAGTGACCCAACGAGGATATAAGAATTTCGACCTCCAGAGGATTGGTTATCGCAAAATCATCCTGAGAAAACACAGCCCCAGCAGAACTCCCTGAAGCAAAATTAGGAGAGGAAAATGAAGAAGCAAAGAACTTAGCAAATAAATCACAAGTTTCTTGAGGGATAGAAGCCGAAGTTTCCTCAAGAAAAAAAGTGTCAGGAAATCGGTTGCTAGTTTTTAGGGAACGGACCTACGACCAGAAAGGTTTCGAGTTATTTGGGGAAAGACTCGCTTCAATATGGGCGAAATAACCACGTTTCGCTTCTTCAACAGTCCTTTTAGCCACTGAAAACCAAGGAGGACAAGAACCACGACGAGAACGAGGCACAGGAGTAAACCTAGAAACAATTGAATTAAGGACAGAGTAAAACGAAGAAACAGCTCCATTTATATCAAGCCCACGAAAAAAAGAAAACCAATTGATAGGGAGAAGCTCAGCAGCAATAAGCTCATAATCTGCCCTAAAAAAGTTAAAAGACGGCACAACTATACTTTTGGTGCGTGGACAATTCGATAAAGAAAAAATCAATGGAAAGGGGGAGGGGGATGATGAGGGTCAGGATCAACGTAAGGAAAGGATGATAGTTATCTATAAGAACTGGATATTCACAAAAAGGTGGCCGTCTGCAAATTACTGATGCAATTATTTGAAAGACATTAAAATATTAGTTGATTATATAAAAGTTTTAGACAAAAATTTAAAAAAAAATTGTAAAACCACCTAATGGTGACCATTTCAGACAAAGATTTGGATAATTATTTCTTAAACCATGTTTCGTACTTATTTTCCACTCTTCGTAATTGGATACATTTATGCCTGAATGTAAGAATGAAAACATAAAAAAAACAGAAACAACGGTATTGTTGATAATAGATCATACATAATTAATTAATTTACCTCTTTGTACCAAAAGGGTTTGCATAAAATTCTACAAAAACAAAATCAATTTGATAAACACTCTCAATATTTTGCTCGGCGTTTTGTTTACGAATTATTGACCCTCAATAGCCTTCACCTAATATACAGTGGCGAGCACATGCGGATACATGTTAGCCAAATTCGACATTACATACTTGTAAAATCCTTAAAAATACATTAATTGGTTTGAAATATTTGCAGTTGAATTCTTTATTAATATTTATATGAAACAAATACTAAACAAAATTATAAGTTATAAGCTCAGTCTAAGTTTCAAAACAAATAATCGAAATGGGCAATTTATCCACTTTTGCACGGTCATGAAAAAGAAGCTAAAATTTTTTTTTATATTTAGTCCAGAGACCTTTGGCTTTAATAACGGCGAGCATACGCTTAGGCTTGCTCTTCACTAATTTTTTTTCAATTAGTTCGTCTGGAATATTACTCCACTCCGTGTGAACTCGACACCAAAGCTCATCTAATCCCTTCGGTGCGGTGTCGTACCGAGCTAGTCGTCTTTTCAGCAAAGCCCATGAATTTTCGATAAGGGTAAGGTCTAGGCTTTGAGCAGGCCACTGCATTTTTTTAAAACGTTGCCTGATGAGCCATTTTTTAATGATTTTTGCCGTGTGCTTTGGGTTTCCATCCTGCTGAAAAATGACTTCATATTCTGGATAAGCACATTCGTCTACGAAGTCTGGTAGATTTTAGTGATATTTTTAATGTACATATTATTCCGTACACAAATAATTTTTGCAAATATTATGGTAGCGAAATGAATTTCGAGCGTGTTTTAAATGTGAATCGGATAGTTTCTTGGAATTTTTTAACCCCATTTGTGCGCTAGGTGCCCAAAAAGAGAACGGGAAAATTTGAAAAATTTTCAATTGCGATAACTTTTGACAGAGATATTTAATCTATGAAACTTTCAGTACATATTGGTATTTATTAGTTGTAAATTTGCTTAGCTTTTAATGAGTATGTTGGCAACTCTGTAGCTAGGGCAGGCGCTGAAAGTGAAAACCTTCAAATCATCGACTCTCCGGAAAAAATGTCGTTTTTTGGCAAAAAAAAAGCCACTCATATATATATCTTATTCTTTGTCTACATAGCCAAAGTAAAAAATTTGAAATTTTACAACGGGCACGCCTATTAACCATTTCCCAATTAACCTATATTTTTAGCACCAAAAACTTCTGTTCACGGAAACTCATGATCCAATAATCAGAATTGATTGAAATTCGCAGAATATATTGGTCTTAAATAGGACCAGGTTTGATACAAGTTATTTTGAAATATGGGCAATTTTGTGCCAGTGGTGCCATTTTGAAAAATCACTAAGAAAAATAACTGCTTTTGAACCTATAAATTCTGATTCAGTCATTCGATTTAAACCACGTTTGGTAGAAAGTTGGTTGAAAAATTCGATTGGAACTGCCAACTATGGCAATTATGGTGTCTTAGATATGAAAAATTCCCGAGGAAAATAAAGCTCTTTGCCCTATAGCTTCCAGTAAAGTCGTTGAATCATAACGAAATTCAAATGGCAAATAAAACTTATTGTAGGCAATATTCAGTAGAAAATTCATTTCAAAATAATGATAGGGTTGCCAACTATCGTCGTTTTTGTATTTTTTGGCATACATTTAGTAAGCGATTTTATCATAGAATTTTCAAATCGTAATGATCTTATAGTGAAAATAAACACCAAATATTAAGATCTAGAAAATTTGAAAACTTTTGCGAATGGTAACCCTAAATTCCTTTGCATCCCTATAACTTTGAATGCAGTCATTGGGTCAATACGAAATTCGCACAGCAGGTTGACTTCAACGTAAGGCAGATGCAACATATTTTTTTACAACGGTGCTGGCAAAGAGCTGCCAGTACTAGGCCTTTTTGTTCTTTTCGTTCCAATAAATGCTTGCATTAAGTATTTTCATCGCAAACATTTGCTATGAAAATAAGTAAACAATGTTTAAATTTTTTAAGATCTGCACATTTTTCGGATGACAGCCCCAAACATCTTTCTATCGCTGTAAATTTCAATGAAGTCACCGAAATTAAAATAAGCTTAGATTCTATTATTACTTAGGGTGTATTAGTTTAAAGTAGGAAAAGTAAGTAGTGGTAGAATACGCACTCAAAATCTGTACAAATTCTCTACTGTTCTTCAAACATTAGTGTTTCTAGCGGTTCTGATGCGCTAGGGTTTTTTTTAAAGTTTTATGCAAACTGGAAATAGCCGATTATCACTGCTTTTGGATCAACCCTCGGATACAATACGATTTAGCTTAGTAAATATACGGTAGCAATTGGCATCAGCAGTTGAGCTGATAAATTCTATTTGAGTTTAAGTTCATGAGTATTCATGAAGGTGTGCTACAAACAACACATTATCAAAAGCAATAAATAGCAACAACGAATTAAAAGAAGACAATTTGGTGCGTGCTAGAAAAAGTAATTTGTAATGCTGAGAGAAAAAGTCCTTTTATTTCTCTCATGCTAAACAAAACAAATGTAAGGTTGCAGCGTGGGCACAGAAAACTGTCAAAGAAACATGACTTCGGGTATAATTCCTCAAGTAGCTGTATTTAGCTTTACTTCCAAGAGCATTTAGATGTCTGACTTAGAAAAATAACTCAATGTCATGATATCAGGTTTGGCACTGCCATGTTTTTTAGCGATCCGGATCTTTGATAATTAGCACGCTACAGCCTCAGCTCCCAAACATTATTCAAAATGAATCCGGATGCAACTCAGGCAACAAAATAACAAAAAAAGAAACACTAAAATACCTGCATAATCCTCAATCAAATGTATTAGATTATGAGCAGTCAATAAAAACTAATCTTCCATTTTCATATCAAAGCAGCAAAATCCAAAATATGGACGTGCGATCCCTAGAACTAGATTTAAATTTATGAAAGGAGAGAAAAACTTACAAGGAAACTAGAATATATTATTTCACTCAATCTTTATGGAAACATACTAACATACTACAACCGCAAAAACTGCTTTCAGAGAAAAATATTCAATGACTTACTAACGTCTACGAGTATGCCAACCATTATGACCATCAACACTCATTTCCTTTAATTTCCATTGACACTTTTGCACGTTGACTTTGTCTGCGAATTCGTAAATGTTACCAAAGAAATTCCACATCAAAGATTTATTTTCTCACCATGACATTAAAATTTCCATCAGAAAACAATTTTCCAGACTGAAAAAACTCGACCGAACGCACGATGACTTGAGGATTATTGTCGCTCCTTGATGATTCCGAATCGGAAAAAACAGGCGACACTTAGTGTTGTACGACACGACCTGGTTGAACTAAGAATCTCAATGACGGACAATTAAATATGACGATGACTCGACTCTTCTCATTTTCACAGCGAAACAGCAAATTATTTTCCTGCTGTTAAGCTCGTCCATTTGTCGATTCGTTCTAGCGTTTTTCATTGGGTTTGATAAATGCATCGGCTTACGATGGGCACACAGGTGTCGTAAAAAGTAAAAATGCGGATTGTGAAGGCGAGTGCACGTTGAGCGCCAAATAGTCATTTTGTTATCTATCACATAAATGTGAGTTGGATATTATTCAAGGTCTCAATTGATTTCTTACATACACTTCTTCAATTTTCCAAAAAAGTATTCAGTTTTATCAGAATAAATCATTTCTATATATCATTAATCAATGACTAAATACGTATGAGTATTGAGCGATAGTTCGACCTATCACCCGTGATGCACACCAAACACGTCCAACCAGTGTAGATACACCCTCGGTTTGCTTAGTAGCAAGACCAGCTAGTCTCAGTCTACTCCGGCAATCTTCTTCAATTATTCCACTGAAGGCAAAACACAAAGTCCTATAAAATAATTGGCAATTAAACGGCTTTGCTGCCCAAACTAAAAACCATTTATAGCTAAGAACGTGGTAATTCGTCATAAAATCACTTTATAACGATGAATTATGGCTAAGCGATTTATTTGTGAAAATGTTTCAATCAAGAATATGCTTTTAGTGAAATTCTGATGGCCAAATATTCCAAATGAGCTATAGGCGCTTAAGCGCGTCGACTACAAATGAGAATTGATGAGGCTCATAATCGAATACTAATTGGGATAATTCGTTACTTTTAAGTAAGTAATAGCGTAAATCATGTGCGCGGTTTTGTTTTCAAACAAATCAATTTCAGGTTTGTTAATTTGTTATGTTTTTTTCGTGAAGAAAGGAAAATGTTGATGCGAGTATCAGAAAACGTATTGAAATGAAATCGTTTAAATTTAGTGATTAATGGTAAGTTTTTTGAAAGGGAATGCACGAAACTATCTCTACATATGCAATAGTCTACTCGAATTTTTTCATTTGTTTGAAAAGCTTCTTAAAACTGTAAATATATCGTATTTATTTCGAATAAACACACGCGGTCTCAATGATGATTTGTTTGCTTCTATAATTTGCAGTAGCATAGGACAATAAGACCGCAATAGAATAATGCAAACTATTTTAATAGTCTAACAGTTCGGTGTCTATTTGCAAACTCCATATGCTTTCCAATTCGGATATTTATCATAAATATTCCATTATTCAAAAACTTCGTTCAACAGCTGCAGTTAAACAAGCCAAAGTTTTAAGCGCACCATGAAATAAATCAATTCCGAATTCCCCAGAACTGCAACCACAACAACTTATTTCAATAAGAACTCCACGAAGTCTTAGTCCAAAGTTTTCAGTATCATACCACCACAATACAAAGTTGGCAAGCTCATTTTCCCAAACTTCTTCTCGGAGCAATGACTTCGCTTTTGCATTATCGTCCGGGCGTCGGAAATGAGGAGCTAATAATACAGAAAAATCTGCAAAATTTCTTAATGAATTTGTATGATATGCATTTTAAGGGACTTCCCAAAAGCATCCTTCATGAAAAGTTCGTCTGGGCGTGCAATTCGGAAGCAATTAAATATCTGAAGAGACTTCTGCCGAGCTATTGTATTCTAGACAAAGTGTAAGAACTTAGTTTTGCTTGTTGTGGCTTGGAAAGTTTATAGACGTCGTTACATTTGATTTATTGAACAAGAGGTGGGGTGAGAATTATACGGGCATCGAGTTTTATAGATGATAATTCGAATGAATGCTGGTTTTCGCAAGTAGCGTCATAGAGATCCTCAAGAGTTCTGGGCTAAAATAATTGAATTCGTAGTGTCGGGTTGTAAAAGTTAACTCTAAATAAACTTTAGGAGTGTGTGGAAAACAGCGTTGACTCAGGAAAATTACAACATTATATTTATTGTGAGTAATAAATGTAAGATTAACTAACCGTAATTGATGGGTAGAAGAAACACTGAAGATCATGAATCAAGGAAATAAGATTACGACAATAGGTTTTCGCTGTTCGGCGCTGCATCTTATTTCGTCACGTAGCGGAGACCGGCGAATCAGGGAAAAATAGTCGAGTGTCTGAATTTTATTGAATTTTTCTTTTCATTGTATAAGATATGTAAAAGACAAAGTTAGAGAATATTTTTTTATTGTTTTACTTTAAATTCTTGACAAAATGAATAGTTACGGTATAATTTAGATGTAAGACAAACTTAATCACAGATAGGAACTTAAGTATTAATTTATAATTACAGGTGCATATTAATATAATCCGCAGAAGTATTGTCAAGCAATATTTATTAAAATTTTGTTTATATTACAATTAAAAAAGTCATAACTGATTAATAAAATATAAAAAATGTTTCAGTTTTAAATTTTTTTAAATTTTCGTTTTTTGGACTTATCATATTCCTGTGTTTCATTGTTTAATTTACGAATTCTGGAATACATTCGACTCCTAAAAAATAGTTTTTTTGCTGCAACATCGCAATATAATTTAATGCTCTAATATATTTAATGCTCTAATTTAATGAATTACAGCATGAAAGAGGCAACATACACTTCAAGCAGTTTCAATTGCTCCATTTTAAATCAGCAATTTAAGTGCCCGTCTGCCTAGATTTGCAACATCCAATAAACTCATTAACAGAAACATTTGGACACAACCGAAAACAGTACTCTTCATTCACCTAAAAACCAGTTAATTCCGGATGATTTTTAGGCGTGTTTGCATCTTATTTCGTCATAAGTAGGTGTGGCCACGCTAATGTCGTAACCTTTAGTACTTGATCCATGACTAAAGATGATGGCGGGTTACTCGCAAAACACATATCTAGAGGAAAAGGTGGTCTTTTCATTTAAAATTCCTGGGTTTTGAAAGCTAGGAACACCCAAATCATGTAAATTCAATTAGATTACTTATCCGTAACAGAATCAGTTTTTTGAAAGCTATCGTAGTTTATATTCTTTAATTTTTTTTATGTTTATCAAGGCCGTATCATGACTAAAATAGCATCTATACACAACACCAGCATGCTTGAGTAGAATGTGATTGCACAATCATGCGTCGAGCAGACATTACTCCAGCAACCTAGTACAATCCTCAGTCGACTCAAAATTTTAACGAGGAAGGATGCAATGGATGAAAGTCAAGCGTGTACGACAATCTCTTTGTAATTTTTTTTTTAAAGAACGAGCAGATTTCGGAAGAAACAAACCTATTTGTGGGAAATAGTAACTTTATAAAAAGAAGAATTCAGCATCGCTAATCTTCTCAAAGATTTGCAATAAAGATCCGAAATATCAGAAATTGAAAACACAGAAAATATAACAGTTAAATTTAGTTCAATAAAAAGAAACTCTAGCGCACCTGAACCGCTAGAAACACTAATGTTCGAAGAACAGTAGAAGAATCGTGCAGGTTTTGAGTGCATATTCCACCACATGAGCTGCTTATTACGGCCAAACTGTTTCAAATGCCACGTTTTACTTTGGTCTCAAGAATGCATAATAACTCATATGCTAGAAGGTTTCAGATATTACCTCTGGCATGAATTTCAACGTTTATGAGAGCAAAACACGGGTTAATTATATTCGTTATCAGTTGCTTATTTCACATAATTTTGAAAACAGCATCTCATATAACATCAATGAAGAAAATGCTCAGTGCCTGCAGCACTGTAACTGAAGTTGGTGTTTGGGGCTGCGATCCGAAAAATTTGCAGAACTTTGGGAATTGAAACATCGGTTATTTATTTTCATTGTAAATGTTTCCGGTATGAATACTAACTGTAAGCATTTATTGATACAAAAGAAGCACAACCGACTCGTGCTGGCAACCTTTCGCCAGTATCAAAGCCAAGAATATATCACATCTGCTTCACGTTGTTATATTACATTCGAAGTTATAGGAGTATAAAGAAATGTAGGGTTACCTGCAGCGAGTTTTTTCAAATAATCGAAAGCTTAATATTTGCTGTTTATTGTCACTACAATATCATTACCAATTGAAAATTCTACGATAAAACTGCTTAATAAAGATATTGCAAATAAACACAACACCAACAATAGCTGGCAACCCTATAGTGGCTTTTCAACCAAATTTGGCCTGAATAATGCTTATAATAGGTTCCATTAATTGTATGAAATTCGTATTGATTTCATGACTGCACTGGAAGTTATAGGGCAAAAAGTTTTATTTTCCTGAGAGAATTTTCAAAACCAAAGACACAAAAATTACCATAGCTGGCAGCACCAATCAAATGTTTGAACCAAATTTCCACCAAATAGAGTTTAGATTAAGGTGCAGCTACTGTGTCAATTTCATGAAAATCTGGTTACTAATTCACATTTCATAGGGCAAAAAGCAGTTTTTTTTTCTTTGTAATTTTTCAAGATGGCACCACTGGCACAGAGTTGCCCACAATTCAAAATCGCTTCTATCAGACCTGGTTCTACTTAAGTCCAATGCATTATGTAAATTTAAATGGTATCTGATTATTGGTTCGTGAATTCCCGTGAACAGAAGTTTTTGATGCTAAAAATATAGGTAAACTGGGAAAGGGTTACCGTTCTTGTCCGACATTAAATTTCCAAAGTTTTACTTTGAACGTGTAGATATAGCATAAGATTAGTATACAGATTGGTTTTATTGTAAAAAACGGACATTTTTAGGATATTCGATGATTTGAATGTTTTCTCTTCCAAATTTTTATTTTTTCAAATTTAAGACACCAAAATTATCATAGCTGGCTGCTCCAACCGAATTTTTCAACCAAATTTCTACCAAACGTGGTTTAAAATAAGGTGAATTTAGTCAAAATCGAACGATTCAATCACAGAATTTATAGGGCTAAAAGCAATTATCTTTTTTAGTGATTTTTCAAGATGGCACCACTGGCACAGAATCGCCCGCATTTCAAAATCACTTCTATCAGACCTGGTCCTATTTAAGACAAATACAGTCTGCAAATTTCAATTAATTCTGCTCATTGAATTGTGAGTTTCCGTGAACAGAAGTTTTTGATACTAAAAATATAGGTAAATTGGGCAAGGGTTACCAGGCGTGTCCGTTATACCATATCAAATTTTTTTTTTCGTCTATGTAAAAAAAGCACGAGATTTACATATGAAAGGCTTTTTTTTGAAGAAGCGGCATTTTTTCAAGAGAGACGATGATTTGGAGGTTTTCACTTTCAGTGCCTGCCCTAGCTTCAGGGTTGCCAGCACGCTCATCAAAAGCTTTACAAATTTACAACTACTAATATGCCAATATGTTTTGAAAATTTCGTAATGATTGAATAACTCTGTCAAAAGTTATCGCAATTTAAAAATTTTCAAGTTTTCCCGTTCTGCTTTTAGGCACCCAGCGCACACATGGGGTTAAAAAATTCCAAAACATTATCCGATTTACATGTAAAACACGTTCGAAATTTATCTTGTTAACTTTATTTTTGCAAAGCTTATTTGTGTACGGAATAATAGGTATATTAAAAATATCACAAAAAAGGCCGCCGGCGCCAAAGGGTTAAAGATTTTTAACTTTTTCTGAGACTTGGCACTATTCTGCATATACATCAATGTGTCCTAAAAATTTCAGTTCAATCGGATGGCGCGTTCCTGAGATTTTTTCACTGAAATTTTTTGATGATATATATATATATATATATATATATATATATATATATATATATATATATATATATATATATATATATATATATATATATATAGAAATATGAATTTTTGGCCAAAGTGATTTTAATACTAATGTTCTTCTTCGAACATTAGTAATAACAACAGTGTTTTGATATATTAAGTAGCGATAGGCATCCAAACGGCAAACAGTTAAAAAAACAGTTTCCCAAAAAAAACATGAAAGAATATTTTGTCTAAACATGGCCAAACAATTTTTCTAAATCGAACCTTTTCGCATCGCACAACTTCTTCTTGTTTGGTTGGAAAAAAAACTTTTTTCAGGGGCAAACTGATTTGGTAGAGAAAAACGGTTTTGCAGAGAACAACAGTTTGGCAGAAAAAATCAGTTTGACAAAAGACAAACAGTTTGGCAGTAAAAAAAATTGTTTTTCAGCGGCAAACTGTTTGGCAGAGAAAGTATGGCAGTCAGGTTAGCCTTCATCGGCAAACTGTTCGGGTGTGGAGGAATAGTTTGATAACAATTTGGGAAAGAAAAACTGTTTTTGAAACAGTTTGACAGCGCCAAACTGGCAATAGAAAACTGTTTTGCAGTGGCACCTCAGAACAGAGAGATTAAAGGAAATGAAATAAGCGTATACACATTCGAAATTTAGTGAAGCAATTTTATAACAAAGATAAAATCTATAAATAGAACAAATCGAGAGAATTAGTACCTCAGATCTAGCGTGTCAAATGGCTATCTCTATTTCTATCGTAAACATGGCCAACTCTGTTTACGGAGTAAAAGTCTGCCAAATTTGCCCCAATGACCATAGTTTTCTTTCACTACTACTATCGCTCAGATTCAGGCAAATTGCTTAACTTCTCATTGCTGTTTTCATTTCCTTATATCTCTCTCTTCTGAGAGTGGCACTGTTTGGCAGCTGAGAGCAGATATTAGGTCTGTTCGCGTACTACGATTAATTGCAATTAATTGCAATGAAGCCGTTTTTGTTCTCCGTTTTACTGAAAACTGAAAATTTCCCCTCTTTCAGTAAATTTCAGTAGGGTCTGAGCTATTAGGTCTGTTCCAGTACTTTCAGTAACTGAATTTTACTGAATTTTCCTGAATCATGTCGTGGGGAATTTCATGAAAAGTACGGGAACGCTCTCTTTGTATTTCCTGAAAATTGACAACCGAAAGTGTCAGTTTTCGGTTTTTGGGAGAACAATAGTGATTATAAAGTCATCCTAAGCGGTAATAAATTATCGCCACAAAAATATTCGATCTTCATAGCAACATTACGCAAAAAATATGTTGTTTGCCGCGCACATTTGAAATTATTTACTCCGTTTGACACTTCAGTATTTTTCAGTAGCTCAGATCCTACTGAAATTTACTGAAAGAGGGGAAATTTTCAGTTTTCAGTAAAACGGAGTACAGGAACAGCTTCATTGCAATTAATCGCGATTAATCGCAATTAATCGTGGTACGGGAACAGACCTATTGAAAAATACCGAAAACTGTCAAACCGTTTTTGTCGTAATGCTATCATGAAGGACGAATATTTTTGTGGCGATAATTTATCACCGCTTAGGATGACTTTATAACCACTATTGTTCTCGCAAAAACCGACAACTGACACTTTTGTTTGTCAATTTTCAGGAAATGCAATGAGAGCGTTTTCGTACTTTTCATGAATTTCCCCCACCATATGATTCAGGAAAATTCAGTAAAATTGAGTTACTGAAAGTACGCGAACATACCTATTAATGGCATAAAGGCACGGCAACGTTGACCGGTTGTTCACGAAAATGCAATCTTTATCTTGGCCTAGTGTTAAGTTGCATATTTGATTTTCGCGATGGTTTTATTGCAATTGTAAAATTTTTTGACGTCTGAGTTATTTGGAGACTTGAGCTGGGGTTTCATTCGAACTCTGTGTAACGTTATAATTGATGCAATTGAATAGATGACGTATGTAGGAAGTTTCAATATGCAAGATTCACTGCCCTGGATCTTGAATTTTTTCGAGGCGGGGCATAAAACTGAAAACTGACGTTAGATTATATATAAGTACATACAAATATTTTGGAAGTGAAGTTTCTGTACTGACATTATATTATATATATAATATTCAAAACTCGTATTCGTACGGCCAATTTTTTATGGGTAAATTGCATTATATCTTTAAAATAATAATAATGTCCATTCAGAATTTATTATCTTCCTTCACAATACTTAAATTTTAGCAAACCATGCAGAATTAACTTAAATCTTCTTGCCATTCAATGAAAATAAAAAATAAATGATTTCCAATAGCAGCAAAAATCGTATTCATACCCATGATAATTTCATCAACGTGGCTATAATGCACGTGTTGTTGTTCTGCAAATCGTTAGAATTGACAGCTGAGTTTTAAGAAAGTAGTTTGGATTAAGTTTCATACATCTTTTCGAGTCGTAAAATAATTATATCTAAAAAAGAACGAAAGACAAGTGAAGTTTCAAAAGATTTAAGAAAATTAATAGTAGATTTGCATAAAAAAGGCAAATCATTGAAGCAATTCGGTTAAATTGTTTTAAGAAGTTAGTCAACTGTGCAATACATCGTAAATAACTACAAGAAGTGTGGCCAAATCACTCGAAAACAGCGAAACCAAAACCGGTCAGTCCTCACAAAAAGGCATCGGTCCTTCTTACGACGACATATTCGGCAGGATCCAGAAATATGCGGTGTAAAACTTGCAGCATTGCTCGAGAAATACCATGTCATCAAAGTAACTCCACAAACGGTTAGAAATCACATTGAAAAACTTGGATTTCAAAGCCGAATCCCAGTAAGGAAACGAAACCGTTTGTAAGTGCAGTCAATAGAAAAAAGTCTAGCGCATCAGAACTGCTAGAAAACTAATTTTCGAAGATATTATCTCTGAGGGAGTTAAAAATGTCAACCATTTCTTACTCAAAGAAACAAATATCATTTTCTGACAGCATTTCCTACAACACAAATGATAAAAATGCTCAGTGCTGGCAACATTTGTCCAACACAGCAGCAATAAATCTACCATAACATGCTCGTGTTTAATCAACCTGTCCTTTGAATTTCGCTTTCATCCAAGGATGTCATCGAAAGTTTCAGCGATTAAACTATGTCTGGGGCTGCCATCTGAAAAATTTCCAAAACTCGGAAAATTTAAATATCGGTTGCTTATTTTATTGTAAATGCTTTGCTAATGAATATAAAATGGAAGCATCTGATGGTGCAATATTTACGAAATAGACTGGTGCTGGCAATCATGTGCTAGCACGATAGCTGCTTCACGTGGTGTTAAACCCACCCTGTGAATTTCGTTTCGATTGACTGGCTGCGCTGTAAGTTATAGGAGTGAATATAATTTTAGGGCTACCATCGGCCAAACTTTTTAAATTTTTGAGACGTAAATATTTGTTCTTAATTGTCATTGCGGGATCATTCCCATTTGGAAATTTTATGACAACATCGCTCGATAAAGAAATGCAAATAAATTACGAAATTCATCATAGCTGGCAACCCTTTAATGATTTTTCAACGAAATTCCTACGAAATTAGAAACAGAATAGGATCCAATTATCGCATTAATTTCGTCATGATTTCGTCACTGCATCGGAAGTTCTAGGGAAAAAACCTTTATTTTCCTGAGCAAATTTACAATATTAAGGAGACAAAAGTTGACGTAGCTGGCGTCTCTATACTAATTTTTCAACCAAATTTCTATGAGATCTATTTTATTTTACTGCGTGAATTTTGTTAAAATCTTGTGGCTAAATCGGAAGCTATAGGCCAAAAACCAGTTTTTTTCTCAGCGATTTTTCCAAATGGCACTACTGCCACAGTGTTGCCCGTATTTCAAAATCACTTTTATCAGACTTGGTCCTAGCTAGTTCCAATATGTCCTGTAAATTTCATATTGATCGCATTATGCGATCGTCAGTTCTTGACCACGGGTTGCCGTTCTTGTTTATCACGGGATTTTTAAAATTTTGATTTGACTTGGTGGAAAAAAGTCAACATTTATCAATAATTTAAATTTATTTTCAAAAATCAAAAAATTTTCAGGAAGGTCGATGATTTTAAGGAAGTTTTTCAGGAGCCTGCTGTAGCTACAGACATTCTTACACAGTTTTGAAAGTCCATGTGTGTTAAATTCAAGTTTACATCAATACGCTCTAAAAGTTTCACGATGATCCATTGTTTTGCTTAGAAGTTATGACAAATCGAAACTTGGAAAAAAGTCCTTGCCTCCTTTTAGGCACTCAGCGCCTACACAAGGCTCAAAATTTCCGTTTCTTTGTCATAAGCAAACTAAAAACATAGTAAGTTTTCATTCCTAGTACTTTTTTTTAACAAAAATTTACACTGCTTGGAAATATAGGAGTACCTGAAAATTCACTAAAATGCCCGCCGCCGCCAAAAGGTTTAAGATATCTGAATTTTAGCAAATCATGGACCTACTTGTTATATACATATATGTCCTCCGAAAATTTCAGCTCAATCGGATTGGCCACTCCAGAGATTATCTCCCTTAATCATTTTGCTGATATATATATATATATATATATATATATATATATATATATATATATATATATAGATATATATACATATATATATATATATATATATATATATATATATATATATATATATATATATATATATATGTATATATATGTATATATATATATATATATATATATATATATATATATATACATATATATATGTATATATATATATATATATATATATATATATATATATATATATATATATATATATATATATATATATATATATATATATATATATTAGGGCGGGCCAATTTGTATGGAGCCGAAAAATTCGATTAGACCTGCCCCTTAGGATGATTCTATGGACAATTCTAAGCAACTTTGCCGAAGGAACCATAGGTCTATCTCGATTTTCGAGTCTCCCACTTTTCAAAAAATATTTTTTCCCTATAACATCATTTTGATTCAAAATTCGTTTTTTTATTCATCGTTATATTATCTTTTTTATGTGTATATGGGGGGTTTTTGGGGTCGAGAAATTCATTTCTGATCTTTATTTTTACCTATGACTACCGCCAGAGGGCGTTTCATGCATATTTTAACTATTTTTCGTCTATTTTCCGAGAAAAATTACAAGTTTTTCGGTAAAATTGATCTTTATTTAATTTTTTTCAATGAAAATTCAAATTAAAAAATAAGAACATGTGTAAAAAATAAAAAAAATGAATTTAGTGAGAAAAAAAGCGACAAAGTGTTGTTGCTTTCAAGTCAACAACGCATTTATTTAAAAAAAAAAACATCGGTAAAACATCATTACCGACATATTTTGTGAAAGAGCACAACACAATGACATTTATGAGTGTTCAGTTCATTAGTGTTTGAGCATCATTTCAGTGAAAGTGAATTATAAATTTCCTGCCAGTGAATAATTGTGAAATTCAAAAAGAATTAAAAGGTATGTGTTAAAATTTTGTAATTTAATACACATAGGCATCGATGTTGTTCTCTTGCTTGGTTACTTTTTTCTGAAATATGTAATACATTGTAATGTATTTATATGTATAGCATGTAGGAATAATGTGCGTTGGAATAATGTATTAACTGGTCCTTAGAGGCGAAATGTCGGTTGACATATGAGTAAATGCTGTTGATATACATATATGAGTTAGGCACATATGAGTTATGCCAATTTGTAGGTGGAAAAAATATATTCGAACCAAATGTTTTGAAATATACTAATTTCAGTTTTTTAAAATTTTTTTAGTAAAATTATACAATGGATCCAAATGCATTGCCGTCTACATCTCAAACCGCAACAACATCAACAAGTACCGAAAGTCATTTGAAGCATTTGCCTTCGCACGATGTTGCTGTTTTTGGTGCATCTTGTGATTTGAGTGGACTCGATCTGCCAACGAAACAGGATATTTTAAGATGTTTTTTTTTCTTGGCCGAACGTGCTAAACTCCAAAACAAAATGTTTTCGTATAAAACATTCGTACCGCACGTAACAGACAAATTGATTGAAATTTGGAGTCAACTTAATGTTGAAATTCTAACCAAACAAAGTGTTGTTAGAAAATTGGGTACATTGATTGACAAGTATGAAATCGAAACTAAACATTCAAATATCGCCTCATTCAGAACGTTCGAGCAATCTACAAAAGAATTATTTTACATCGGCAAATGTCAATGTGACTTGAAAGCAGAATTATGCTCATGTGGATTGATTCCAGATCATTTGAAAGAGTTCATGCGAGATCAAAATAATGACAGAAGATTGACGATACCGGAATTCGTGCTAGAAGTTGAAGAGCCAGCACCAACGTCAACAATAATACCAACAAGCGTTGAACAGAGCCATTCAGCATATGAACCAAGTACTGATATAGATCAGCCAAGTTCAAATCCACAAGATATTCCGCCAATGATACGAGGACCGTATACTCCCAGATACGATGCTTCGAACTTCGCTGCGATGTGTGATCGATTTGGTGTGTCTGATAGAATAGCAGCAGCACTCGCAACATCTCTTATGCAAGACATTGACGTAAAAGATGCACATGGCAATCCTATCATCATGGATAAAAATAAAGTGCGTCGAGAAAAGGCCAAATGCAGAGAAGAACTGCTTCGTAAGCAGTATGATGCATCCAATTTGATAGCATTTTCATTCGACGGCCGAAAAAATGATGCTTTAACAATGGAAAAAATCGATGAGAAGTTGCATGCAAGGATGGTGAAAGAACCACATCTAGTTGTTTTGAAGGAACCAAATTCTCAATTGATAGGCTACACAAAAGTCGAAAATGAAGATGCTGAACACAAATTGATGACATTTAATGCATTCTTCGTCGAAAAAGAAATTGCTCTCGATGCATTAATCGGCATATGCTGTGATGGTGAGCCAACAAATACTGGCGTAAGAAATGGGATTTTGCGTCGATTTGAATTGCATTTGAATAGACCGCTGCATTGGTTTGTGTGCATGCTGCACTTTAACGAGCTGCCATTTCGTCATTTGTTTGACACTTTGGAAAGATCATCGACCACTGGACCACGAACAACAACTGGAACGTTGGGCAAACAAATTGAAACTTGTGAAAATCTTCCGGTATGTATCATTTGTCATTTTTCTCATCGATTTTTTCCATTATTAAATGGTAAAATTTAATTCATCTCATTTCTTTTTTTTCAGCTTGTAGATGAATTCGAGATAATCGTGCTAGAGAACATGCCACCTGATTTAGATCCATTTGAATTATCCACCGATTCAAAGTACTTATACAAAATGGCCAATGCAATTTCGAATGGTGTTGTTCCTGCGGATTTATCTCACAATAAACCAGGACCAATAGCACATTCACGTTGGCTCACCAAGGCGAATAGATTGTTGCGGTTGTATGTGTCAACTGAAAATCTATCAAGGAATTTGAAAATGTTGGCAACATACATAATGAAAGTGTATGTGCCGATGTACTTCAACATCAAGTACTATAATTCGGTGGTCTTCGGTAGTGTATTATTTTACAAATTCATTCGTTGGACACAATATTTGGATACAAATCTACGCGGAGTTGTGAATAATGTCATTAAAAACAATTCATATTACGCACATTCCGAAAATATTTTGTTAGCGATGTTATTTGATGATAAAAAAGAGACACGAAAAATCGCAATCAAGAAAATTTTACACTACCGAAGAAATCTGTACGACCCGGCACATCTTAGAGTTTATCAAAAACCTTTGATAAACTTCAATTGTACAGATTATACGAATATGATTGATTTAAATAGAGATGATGTCTTATTCGAACCACCGTTTACGTATAGCATTCCGTATGATCATTTGGAACAATATTTAGAATGCGATGATCCACCATTGCCTGATCCAAGAATTCCGGTACACATACAAGCAACGGAAAGACATGTTCAATTGCTGGCTAGCGTTTCTAAACGTGTTTTAGAAAAGAGTCGACACAGTGTTATGGCAGTTACATCAGAAAGCCGTGCAAAATACCCCCGACTTGAAAGCAAAAAAGACTTTCAAAAATAAGTTATTTCGCTTTTCTTCCACTAAATTCATTTTTTTTTTTATTTTTTACACATGTTCTTATTTTTTAAGTTGAATTTTTGTTGAAAAAAATAAAATAAAGATCAATTTTACCGAAAAACTTGTAATTTTTCTCGGAAAATAGACGAAAAATAGTTAAAATATGCATGAAACGCCCTCTGGCGGTAGTTATAGGTAAAAATAAAGATCAGAAATGAATTTCTCGACCCCAAAAACCCCCCATATACACATAAAAAAGATAATATAACGATGAATAAAAAAACGAATTTTGAATCAAAATGATGTTATAGGGAAAAAATCTTTTTTTGAAAAGTGGGAGACTCGAAAACCGAGATAGACCTATGGTTCCTTCGGCAAAGTTGCTTAGAATTGTCCATATAATCATCTTAAGGGGCAGGTCTAATCGACACAAAATTTGGCCCGCCCTAATATATATATATATATATATATATATATATATATATATATATATATGACGAATTTTCGGCAAAGCGAGTTTAATACTAATTTTCTTCGAAAATTAGTGAAAACGCGTAATTTTCGCAAAACAATATCTTAGCAAGGACTTTTCGTTCTGAAAACGTGTCATCTTCTCTGACAAATGTTAATTTAACGTAAAAGCGGCCGACAGATGCATACGAATTTGGCGTGAGCGAAATACAAGGCCCGCTAAGTGTAATCTCTTGCCGATATTCAAACACGGAGGCGGTTCGGTAATGATTTGGAGCTGTTTTGGAGCTAAAGTTGTTGCGAATTTGCACTTTATCGACGGTATTATGAACTCGCTCATGTATATTAACATTTTAAAGAGAAATTTGGTCCAAAGCGCAAGGAAATTAGCTTGTCAACGGAACTATATCTTCCAACAGGACAACGATCCCAAACACACAGCTTTAATACTCATCTGTAGATAACTGCCGCAAATATTTAAAAACTCCACCCCAAAGCCCCGACCTCAACCCCATCAAAAATTTGTGGTCGATTGTTAAGAGGAACTACCGCAAAAACGACCTTCGAAACATTCAAGAGTTAAAACATTCTCTATGGACAAAATAGGACAATATTCAAAGGAATTTAACCATAAAAGTTGTACAATCGATGCCAACAAGCCTAAAAGCTATATTAAAACAAAAGAGCTATCCAACCAAATATTAAAATTTAAGAATAAGCGTTTTATATTTAGGTTCTTAAAGCGTACGAATACGAATTTTGTTTAGTTATAACCGAAGTATTGTTACTTTTGCCAAACTAGTGATATCTACACTTTTTATTTTGTTTTATTTTGTTTAATATACATATTATCAATGATTTTATTGCATGTCTTTTCAGCTGGTAGCAATTTGTTTCAGAATATAGAGGTTTTTCACATAAAATTGTTGGAGGACGAATACGGATTTTGCATAATGTACATATAAATATTTTTTCCGTAAAGTGAATCGCTATTTGCATGTGTAATTTTTATAGTATATACGTACATATGTACAGATGTAAGATATATGCCAGTGTGCGTCCTCTCCTATATACCTTCATGAATAAGGAGTGCAAGCGAGACAGAGAAAAATAACGCCATCAGTTGCGACCACGAGCTAGCAGTCTCTACGAGATCCGGTAGCTGTAATATATTTAGGTACCTAACTGTTATATATTAAATATATTCTAAAGTTTAACAAAAATGTATCTATCAGTATCGTTTAACGATAATAACAATAGTGATTACGGTTGCGAACATAAAGGTAAACGAAAACGAGAACATGCACCAATTAATCAATAAATATTAATTTTACTAATTGCAATTAGTAAGTAGGATTATCAGCGCAAAATAAAAAGTTGTAGATAATTTTACATAAACATTTTAGTGAATATTATAACATGTTAAAAATAGTGAACTTTTGTGCTAAAAGAAACATCTTTTAGTAAAATATAATGCTGTGAAATATGATTTTATCTTAAAATACTTTACAAATTAAATTAAAAAAGTAAAGTGTGTAAGGTTTAAGAAATCATCTGAAAATAGCTACATGGCTCTGACTCGTGGTACATATAAAATGGTAATTTCATTGTATCTTGCTCTCCATCATCATGTTTTGACCCGTTTTGACAGCTGCCCCGGGCACCTCAAAATAGAATGATGATTTCGGTCTTATATGCATACCTCACACTTTCCCTTACGTCACCTTTTGAACGGGCTTTCAACTTAAATCTTTTGATTCGATGCAAAGGAACTTATTTTATTTAACAGTTTCCCCCAACAAAATTAAGTATCAGCGACTAATTGTTTTATGCATTAAGTAGGCCTGCTCTTATGCGAAAAATGATAATATTTTAGGTGGCTTCGGCGTATGGAGCTTAAAGCACTTAATTTAAAAGCAAATTAAAGCAATAGAAGTATTAAATCAAAGAAAAACGTCAAAAAGTTGGATATCGGGCATAAAACACTTGAATTAAAATAGTAAAATTTGACTAATACTGACAATGCATAGAAAACGGAGAGAGAACTACTTAATTTTGATTAGCAAGCAATCTAATTTTCGCTGTTGCTCCCTTCTAAAACGTTACATATGAAGCATCAAATAGCTTTACCATCAGAGCTTTAGCGATGCTATTTTTTGTGCAATGCAATTAATTGCAAATTGCAATCAATTGCAAAGAAGCCGTTTTTGGACTCCGTTTTACTGAAAACTGAAAATTTCTCCTCTTTCATTTCAGTAGGGTCTGAGCTACTGAAAAAAACTGGAAACAGTCAAACGGTTTTTGGCGTAATGTTATTGTGAAGGAAGAATATTTTTGTGGCGATAAATTATCACCGCTTAGGATGACTTTATAACCACTATTGTTCTCCCAAAAACCGACAGCTGACACTTTTGTTTGTCAATTTTCAGGAAATGCAATGAGAGCGTTTTCGTACTTTTCATGAATTTCCCCCACCACATGATTCAGGAAAATTCAGTGACTGAAAGTACGCGAACAGACCTAATATGTATAATTAAATTTAGTTTTATTATTCTTCGAAGCTTGAGTGGTCAAAGGGGTAAGGTACCGTGTCCGATTCATAGCTTAAATCTTACTATGATGGAGCTTCGAGTTAATCTAACTGTGAGTAGTCCTCAGTAAGGAGTGGAGCTGATCACTCAACACTTGTATGCATTGATTGTTAGTGAAGTCGCTAACCACTTCTACTCCCAGGCCTGGCAAGGGTTGCAATAGTCTAGTCTTACTTTAATTGTTTGATTACTTACGAATTGAAAGAAGATTGCGTAATACTTAGAATCTCTTCTATTTTGGTGACATATGACAAATAAACAAATTTTTACTTCGAGCATTGCAGGAAATCATAGAAAGATCATGTTTGGCTCAGAAAAGATTTGATTTCTCATTTCCGTCGCGGCTTTAGGATAATATTTCATGAAGAAAAAAAAACTTTTGTCTCTCTGCTGCTAATTCCAAAATCTCGAAACCATCAAACCCACAATATCCCGTGTCACTTAAACTGCCTAATTATGAATTAATCGTAGACTGTCATTGTCCCTTAACCAGTTTGGATTTCGCAAACGTCATACGTTTCGCGAAAACGAACGACCGAATGAATGAATGAATGAGTAAAATCCACCACTTCCTCTCTACCATTAAAATTGACGGTGCGTAAGATTCTGGAGCATCTCAACTTCATTCATGAGATATTCCAAACAATAAGATATTCATTTATCGCTCGTATGTTCGTACATAGTCTGGCGTAAGAACGTAACGTATACGTTCGTGAAGAGGTTTTAGCTCGCGGCGGTTATGTGGTTTTTTTTACTAGAGTTGAAGAACAATACCTGTGCAGCTTCGCCTTAAGAGGTTTGCATGCATGGAATCGCTCTATAATTCTTCGAAATCACATTACGCATTTTGATGCTCCCTTGTCGGTTTCCTGCAATATTTTTTTCGCGAACAGGGAATAAAAAGCAATGCAGACAGGTTTGTTTGATGGTTATTCCGAAGAGCATTGAGAAAATGTGAATGGATCGTGCGAGTGTTTGGCTGTCTTAGGAGCATGGGGTCGTCAACATACAAATACCTCAGTCCAAACTACTTTAGATCACTTATTTAATATGCAAATTGACTATAAGAACTGTGGCGTGCACTAAGCATTATGCTGCTACACTGTATCAAAAAATTGCACGTACAGTACCCTTACTCCAATAAAAACTCTTCTATTTATTAAACAAAAAAAACTTTTTTCATTCTTTAGGTATTTATAAATTCTATACTGTTAATGCTTTTCAGAGCAAAACAGTATTTTGTTATATTAGCTTTTACTGTCACAGTACAGCAAAAATATACTTAAAACAATTGCACGTACATCAAAAAATTGCACATACACACAAGATTAACTTATGATCTCTTGTAAAATAAAAGTAATGGTACTTAGTTTCCAGTGCAGATTTACACACTATCCTCATTTATTGAAGGTAGTAGTTGTAAATGCTCAATAGAGCAGTGCAGTAACTCTTTTTTAAAAAAATTCTGAAATAGGCTAAACACACCCTAATGCTCCTGTTGAAGTGAAGAAATGAATCGTAAATTTTAAGGAGGAAGGTAAAAGTTATGCTGAAGTATCAAGGATCATTGGCATACCACGTTCCACCATGCAAACGGATATAAAAATGTTTAAAAGCAACAAAAGCTTCGCAATTGCCCAAGGAAGAGGTCGGAAGAAAATTTTAGCTGAGCATTTGGATAAAAAATTTAGAGAATTATTAAGAAGGATCCAAAAACAAGTGCTCCCAAAACAGCTGCAGACCTTAAAAGAAACGACGGAATATATTTGAATGCCCAAACAGTGCGAAATTTTCTCAATAAAAAGTGTTACAAGGGATGCATTGCAAGAACACAAACGTTCATTTCGAGGAAAAATGTTGCCCGACGCTTTGAGTGTGCCAGAGAATATGTAAAAAAGTCAGACTAAATTTGGGAAACTGTTATTTTTGTAGATGAAAGTAAGTATAATCTTTTTGGCTCTGATGGGCGGCGATTTCTTCGGCAGAGAGTCAATCAGCGTTGGAGTCAAAAAAATTGGGACCCACTGAGAAACACGAAGGTGAAAATGTTATGGTTTGGAAAGCGATGGAAGCAAATGGCGTTGGAAATTTGGTATTTGTGGAAAGCACTATGGACAAGCATCAGTACTTAGAAATAATAAAGCCTAATTTAAGAGCCAGTGCTTCCAAAATTGGAATTAGCGACGAAATTTCACTAGCACATGACAATGATCCAAAATATTTCTCGCATCTAGTAAAAGAGTGGTTACTGTATAACGTGAAATCTGTGCTTCCTCAGCCACTCCAATCACCAGACCTTAATTCCATTGAATATCTTTGGGATGTTTTCGAAAAAAAAGTGCGGTAACATCATATTATAAGCCGAGCTGACCTCAAGGAGGTTATTTGAGAAAAGTGGGAAAAAATAACACCTGAAATTACTAGAAAACTAGCTCATTCAATGAGCAATTGCTTAAAGGATGTAATTTCAGCGAAAGGACACCACACACGCTATTAGAAGTAGAAAAAGTAATTAATTTTCTGAATGTATGTGGAAATTTTTGATGTACGTGCAATTTTTTGACTTGAATTATAGCTTAATTTTCAAAATCAACATTAATATTATGGAATGCTGTTTTGTTTCAGATAGTTTCAGTTGTGTAGAACTCATGAAATTAATAAAAATGACGAAAATCTTGTTTATTTAAAAAATAAATGAGTTTTAATTTATGATAAGGTGGTGTACGTGCAATTTTTTGATACAGTGTATGTATTTTTGAAAAAAAAAAACAACGCATAAATATGCACAAAAACCAGTAATGAAAAATACGCTTCGCAGCTTAAGATTTTAGACTATTGAAATCAATGGATATTAAAGTATTTTGTTTATATTCAGTTAATTGACCACCGAGTTTACATACTTATGTAGCAGCATAGTAGCTTAGTAGCTTTGATTAAATTAAATTAAATTTAGGAGCACCTATCGAATTGTTTTTCCATAACGTAGCAATTAGAGTACTATAGAAGATATCAAAGATTAATGCGATAGAATTTGAAGCGCAAACCATTAATTAGAGTAAATTAAAGTAAGCATCGAACTGATTAGTGCGACTCGAAGACGACATATTGGCAAAAGGAGGAGTTCCGCAAAGCTGCATCTCTTACTCTATTTTGCTAAACCCCCTGTAGTCTTAGCCGGTGTGAAACCATTTTGTCTTAACAAAATTGCTCAGAATGCTGCTATTCTACTGCCGCTGCCGATGTTCCCTTAGTGTCCCCATGGGCAACATAAATAGCTCCATAAGGAATTTGTAGACTATGCGATCAAGTTTTGGTTTTCTGGTATGCACAACAGCTCGACTCCCAAGCATACCCAACGAGAATCGCTGTAATGCATTCCGAACGGAATATATGAAGGAAACATTCTTGGTAATGAAAATGTTATGTGCTTGCAAGGGGTTTTCTAAGAGTCCATGACTGGCCAATGAACATCACTCGCAGAAATAAGGGGAAAGAACTTACGAGCATACATCGGCTATGGGTAGTCTGCTATAAAAAGCGGAAAGATGATAATTTTGGAGCATTTCAAATCATCACGGGTAAGTAAAATGTATGAAAAACTACAGTACCAATTCCCCCTAGTAGCAAAGAGCATGCGCTATTGGAATTTCCAATGAGCGTCACAACCACTCAGCATGCAAAAACCACACATGCTGAGATACGATCGGCCGCCGGCCAAAGCTTTAATTCGTATTCACCATAGATGACGGAAATGCGAGAATACGATGTCGTACTTTCCAAAAAGCTCTTATACATAAAGCTATAAGGCTAAAAGCATAAGTTTTTCCTTGTTTAAATCTTCCCAGCCTAGGACATGCCATGTTAAAAAGAAAACAACATGCAATGGTCCGGTAATGCTTCCACGCATTACGCGAAATGCTTACCGAATATATCCATAAGCATTATTTTTCCCGTTGGGTACTTTCCAAAAATCTCTTATACATAAGGCTATAAAGCTAAAAGCATAAGTTTCCCCTTGTATAAATCTTCCCAGCCTAGGACATGCAATGTTAAAAAGAAATAAACATGTAGTGGTTCGGTAATGCTTCCACGCTTTGCGCGAAATGCTTAGCAAATATATCCGTAAGCATTACTTTTCCTGTTGGGTATAGCCTCAGCTTCTATACACATAGCCCCAATTCCTGCGAGTATTTTGGTAGTGCTCATTATTATAGTGAGCTATATAACATTTACGTTTGAATAATCTGGTGTAGCCTAGTTGCTAATGCATCGTCTCTTAGATTGTAGGGTTCCAAGCTTGAATCCAGGCTCGGACGGTATTTATTGACAATAGTAAAAAAAAAATTGAAATTAAAATAATTGAATTTAAATTGTAAGAAATTAAAATTTTACCTAGCTCTAGATAGGCTTTTGAATTAAATCAGTAGGTAAAATGTGGCGTTAAAGTGATCGCTCAACACTCATACGCACTGATTTTACATGGAGCCTCTACCAACTTCTAACCAAAGATCCGAAAAAAGATATAGTGAGACTGCTTTACATTAAGAAAATGAAAATTTCAAATATCTCCAATTTTGAATTCCTGCAATCGGTTGTAGCAAATGTGGGTGAATTTTTTTGTATTTTTTAGGGCAGTGTTGTCAGGACAGTCAAAAGGAAGTTGTCTTTACTATCAACCGTGCTCGTAAACTATTGTCTTAGTACGCTATAGGCTGCTTGGTCTATCGACTGAACGTTTTGGATTGGAGGGGTCGGGAGAGTGAGGGAGAATTAAAAGCCAAAATCTAATCAACATCCAATTTCTCTCATTTGTGATAACAGACAAAAATCTAAAGATATTTATATATGTGAAAGTTGAAAGACAGCATAGTTTGATATGATTGAATTAAAAAAGTGGATTCAATATTCGAATTGATCATCGGATGGAAATACATTCCAACTTGCTCATTAGGTCGAACAGGGAAGAATTGGATCAGCTGGCTTCTGTATGAAATTAAAATTTTCTACAATTCCTGAATCAAATCAAAACCCAGGTGGTTACTTCGATTGTTCAGTGTAGGATGGAAAGGACTCGAAAAATCAATGAATAATTTGAAGCTTTAGAATAATTTTGGCGAAACCACTCTGATGCCAGGGATGACAATTGTTGTAAAGTGCGGCTCATCGTTTTACGCAAAGAAAGCAGTGCTTTCCTTGCTCACGATTCCGTACACAAGGCAAAATAATGTGACGATATACATTGATATTTAAAACAAATTAATTGATTTTATGCGACATAAAATTCATAACGATTTTTTTTAAATTAAAAATCAAAAACACCATTAATACTATGTGTGTAGTATAATATTTAGGGGGACTTTGTCTTTACAGAAATGTTGGGTTGTTTAAGGATACTAGTACATGAATGATTAAATTATGCGGTAGAATTGCGGTAGAATACTAACATGTGGATCTAAACTAAACTAACTTAAAACTAATTACTAACTGCCGATTGGGATCTGAATTTAGAGATATAGCTAGCTCGGATAGCATAAAGATATCATCAGAGAATTATCGTAGTTTCGGCACTTTTCGATGATTTTGGCGTATCATTTGTTAGTAGTAGGGATGATTGATTTCATGTTCGATCAATTATGGAGAAAGTTTGTAGAAAATTAAAATGGGTTGTTGAGAATTATCTTTAGGTGTTTGTTTTGAAGAAGCTGAAGTTTGCTTTTGTGGTTTGCAGCACAATAGCATATATAATTAGAGGCTGAATACATAAGATTCTAATGTTAGTTTGGAGCCAAGAAGCACAATCA